>CM069139.1:54311413-54674067 GCA_035221665.1 Okamejei kenojei | reverse complement strand
CAATTAGTAGCCATATAACAGCCTGCTGATACAAATGTCTTGCCTGTTTGAATATTTCCCATCTTAAATGTTTTATTCGACAAATTTATTAACAGTTGTAAGGTTCATAATAATTCTGCAACCACCATTTTTTTACTTCTTGGAAATAATTTGACACAAATTGATGCTCCTGTCAACAGTTTTTTCAATAACACCTTTTTTAAACATTAGTCAATTTCCACATTATTTCTGCCTCTTCAATGCAGAAAACATAAAACCATACGCGGTTTATTTTGTAACCGAGAAATTAACACCTTCTTGAATGAATAGTAGCTCCAAAAAATCAGTTTGTAAAATAAACCGATCAGATGTGATGGCAAGCCATTCATCATAAAACATTTTGTATCTCCCTCCAACTAGAGATTTGTCCACAAGTTCTTTAAGGATAGAATAAATGTTTTGTACTCTCCAAATAACGTGGTTGGTCTCCTCTCCCCATATACAGTAACATTACTGTGTCGATGATAATATTTTCTTATCATATTCGCCTGCCTCTGTTTTCCAAAATCAAATCCCCTTCTTGACGAAAAATACCTTTTTGTCCAAATCGAAAGTCTCATGTGGCTATAAGATTTAGCCCTCTTCACCATTCTCTTATTTGCTTAGGTAGGTTCTCTCCAAATAGAATAACCAGGAGCTTGAACACCACAGATCGACACAGACCTGCAAACCTGGATGAAAAATGGCCGAATCGCAATTTTCCCCATACACTTAATTTCATAGAAGGAATTGCATAATAAGCCCAAAGTATCTTTTTGATTTTATTCCATCTCCAACCCCTCCATTTGCCTTCCAAAAGCCGTAATGGCAGCTTGAAAATCAATTTGAGATTCTTTGAATCTTATTTCTTGTCCTCTCATGCCTTGAGTCATAGGCGACCTAAAGACGGATAACCTTAGGTACCTGTCAATGAGGTGCAATTTTCCGGTGTTTTATATAATTCCTGCTGTTTCAATCATCACAGTATCTTTGAAGTTGGTGAGATACCATATAATAATATCCATACAGAAGGGTCTCGACCCGAAACGTCGCCTATCTCCTTCGCTCCTTAGATGCTGCTGCACGCACTCCGCTGAGTTTCTCCAACTTTTTGTGTAACCCTCGATTCTCCACAATCTGCAGTTTCTCGTTAATACCATATAATTAATACTGGCAGCTAGGTTTTCTTTCCATAGTCCCTCCCACCACTTCCTTCAGTTATAGCAAAATCTTTTGCCATATCAGGCACATCTGCCTCCATTGGGGGGGGGGCTCTTTTTTAATTCGTGTTGAACTCATAATCCACATCACCACTTGCAGGGTCCTTATTTGCAGCCCTGATTACTATTGGAATTATATCCAATGAGACTTCCTCCGCCCTTAAATTTTTCCCCTGGGTCCTTGGAGTTCAAATTCCCAATTTGCAACATAGCCATATTTCCTGTATATCAAACCCATCAGGTCATTTTGGGAAACTTCTGGTACTGTGACCCTTGTCTCATTATTAATTTGGAGCACTTTCTCCATATGTTCCATTTTTAGCCATATAGCTTTATTTAATCCGGGAGGACTTTTCATTATCAAGTCAATTATCAGAAACCACGGGCCGCAAGATTTCTTTTTCTACTTTTTCTAGGAACATTTTTTCCTCCGTGGGTTTGCATTTCTGGAGAAATTAAAGTCTCACTAACGGGAGAATCACGGCCACCGGTATCGTAACCGGATTATCCGCACTAAACTCTGTCCCGACTCCTTTAGCTTCACCGGCAATCTTTTTTACCCGCGAAATTTTTCCTTTGAGACCTTCTCCATTTTTCTTTTTCATTACTGGCTACAATCAGTACGCCAGCGTGACTCTCTTTTAAATTTTACTTTTCTCTTTTGCTGGTTTAACCCAGCGTACGTCTTTTTTAGAACGTCCCCTTCTTTTCCCCTTGCACTTACCTGCGGGTCCGTTTCCCGGCTGCTGCGAGGAGCTGCGCTCTGCAGCCTTGCTTCTGCCTCAGCATCGACGTAATGCCGTTCAAGCGCCGGCTGGGCTGCTTCACGTAGGCAACTCACGTGGAATCCGAGTAAAATTCTATTTTACTTCGGAGTCACGTCAGTGACTAGTGAAGAAGACCGTCCCCACACAGCCCAGCACGTCATTAACGTCGGACGCATGCGCAACGACTGGCTGCGGGCACATCGCTCCTTTCAGCGGTAAGTTTAAAAGACTCAGGTAAGTATTTTAAAAACTTCGCTGAAAGTCTCTGCTCCGGTCCGGAGTGTTTTTTGTTTTACTGTATTTTCTGCTCGGAAATTGTGGGAGATATGTCCACAGTAAAGAGTGAGCCACTACTAAATCGGTTGCGGAAGACCTCGGGCCTGATGGCATCGTGCAACCGCCGAATGTCCGCCTACAGGGGCCGCTGGCAGAGCAGCCAGCGCTACAGACTTGGTGCTGCCAGAAGCACCATGCACTCCACAGGGAGAAAAGCCGCTAAACGTCTGTGAGGGCCCTGGAACTCAGAGGAGTTGGGCCAGGAGGTGGAAGAGTCCCATCCTCTTTGGCAATGTTATCGGCAGCTGGCTCATATGGAGAACCTTGTAGGAGAGGTTAATCCAGTACGATATGTTCAATGGACGGAGCTATCGTAGCCACCCGGGAGTAATGGAACCCGAGGCAGCACACCTGGTGTCAGGTCTGCATAAATATCTCCCTGTCAGATGACAGGAGCGTATGAGGTCAGTGGCTATGCTGACCCAGATATGGAGGCACTGTTGGTCTACAGGGACCATTCGGTGTACGATCTAATGCATCCAGATTTGCAGCCAGTCCTCAGAGGTGAGTCATTGGATGAAGAGCTCGCAATGAACAGAGGCTTCCCATCCACAGCAAGAAACAAACAATGAGGAGACTATGTCCGTACAACACTCCACTAAACTGTGGCCTCACTGAGTGTCCCCCATAGTTACCATTCATTTGGGAGCACCTTGGAGGGGCTTCCGAGGCTGAAAGGATAAAACCAAAGAATACTACCACTACTCGCCTCGGGCATCACGGCCTTGCGAGGGTCGTGGAGGTGTCGCCTTCCTCGCGATACACAGCAGGACGCGTTGGCATTAATGTGCAATGCTCTGGGGTTTGACAATTGCATTAGAAAGAATGCCAATCCGACCTGGCTATAAATTCCTAAATTCTGTCTATGTAAGCGGGGAATGTCCAGCCCCCAAACTCCGTTCGAGAATACCGAACCAAACATGTTAAAGAACTCAATGAGGAGTTAAAGAATGTTGGCCTCGTGAAGGTGCCTCCAAAGGTATCATCTTTCCGGAGACTACCCCTACCCTCCTCTGCATACTAAACGGTTCGCTGGCTATGGCGGACATGGTGCAGAGCAACCTACAAAGGACCCAAGCCGGGCCATGTTCAAGATGTGGCGCCCTCCAGCAGCCCTACCCCCCAGACCCCGGGGGCAGAAAGCAAGCGACCTTACCGCCTGTAAACTCTAATGTAGGTGAGACAGCGTGACACTTACAGGTTGGGGGGAGATTGCTATTTTTCTTACATGATGCAGTGGATAACATCTAACCTGTTTATACTGCATAGTATTCAAGGTTTCCAAATTGAGTTCATTTCTGACTTGCCTCCACCCACTCACATACACCTAGCCGTACATTTTGTGTTTTCACCAACAAGAGTGTATCTAGTGCATAAAGAGAACTTTGACTCTTTGTACAAAAAAGTGGGTAATTGAGAGGGCGAGGCGTGAGTCTTATCAGTTTGTGTCTAATATCTTTACTACCAAAAGAAAGGATGAGATGTCGAATTATCTAAATTTGAGAGCTTAACAGCTTTTGCAGAATAAACCACTCAAATTGAAACATTAGTCACTGCTAAACACTGCTTCCAGGGGATGTTATATGGCAAAGCATTGCCCTCAAGATGCTTACCAATTCATGGTTCCTTCATGAACAGCACAGGAGATTTTTGAAGTTTAACAGGATGGATCATTGTGGCAGTTTAAAGCATTGCCTAATGGATTAACCTCAGCGCCCAGCTATTCAACAAAATTGCTAAAACCAGCCCTGGGGGTTACCAAGCACAGAACTATGTCTTGCAATTTGGTGACATTTTAGTCATTGGAGGACATTTTGAATTAGCGAATTATCTGTGTCAAGCTAAAAAACTTATTTTCGAAATTGGTGCCATCTACGATAATATGACTATTTGGATACACCATTACTTTAGCTTCCAGGCTTAATCATCAGTTACCAATTTATGTTTAATGGACCAGACCCAGGGGCAGAAGCGGTAGATGCATTCTGCTACAACTGGGTGTTAATTTGGTATGTTTTCCCCTCATTCTGCTCATTACTCGATGTGTGCAAAAAATTCAGCAAGATTCCGCCACTTGGCATTTTGGTAGTGCCAGACAGCTTACACAGCATTGTTCCTTCTTCTGGTTCTAGCCTTAAATACACAGCCCTTTATGGCAGTGCCAAGAGCATAAATCTGCAGGTATACCCAGTGACAGGGAAAGCCTCCTCTCTGACCGTATAAATTTGTTGGTTTGCAGATTTCTGAGGAGACGTTTCCTTGGGCCTCAGGCTTTCAGAGCGGTCACCATTTGATGTCATCACTGCGGCTTGGAGAAAGAGCACAACAAAACCGTCCATCTCTCACAATAAGAAATGGGAGATGTACTGTTCCCGCTCTCACATTCATATCACAGACACAGCTACAATCACGGATGTTTTGGTAATTCTTTCGTCACTTTTTCACGATAACACACTTAGTTACAGTCCATTAACAGTGCCCGGAGTACTTTGTCCAATTATTTACGCCTGGGACCGCGAACCACACGTAGGTACCCACCCATTAATTACCAAATTTATGAAGGCTTTTTTAACACCATTCCAGCCTAGACCTAGAGTAACACACACAATATGGGATGTCAGCGTGGTCCTCACACTGCTCCTTTCCGTGGGCCACCAGTTTCAATCTCTGTCCCTACAACCATCTTACACAGAAAGTTTGGTTTTTCATGCTCAAGGTCCTGGCCTCAGCACATCAGGTCCAGACGCTACAAAAACTCAGACTGATAGTATGGGTTCTCCTGCAATAACATCACCTTTTTCTTTCGTGGTCTCGTCAAGCAAGCAGGCCAGGGTACATGGTCTCAAATAGATTTTTATGGAATACCCCTCCGATCACGAGTGCTTGTAGTATCATCTAAACCCAATACATAAATGTCACCAAGAGCTTGAGACTCGGAACGCTCCAACTTTGTCATCTACCACACACCTCACAAACAGGTTAGCGGTGCAGACCATCCTCTAGATTGAATAAACAGGTTCTGGCGTGTGCAGGAGTGGGCATGACATTTTTAAACCTCATTCCACCAGGGCTGCATCGAACATCACATCAAGGATATGGACGTACCTCTTGACCGCATACTGGAGGCTGCGGAAGTCGAAATGAGAAGACGTACCCGAGGTTTTTATAATAAGCTTATCTCAGATCCGGGATTTTTGCTGATTCTGTTTTAAGTTCTGTTTCACAGTTTCCCCCCTGGGTGAGAGGGTCCTGTTTATATTTCTTTCTTGTTTATTAAGCATTAGTAATGTTAAACATGTCATGTTTTGAATGCATTATTTCTCACGTCGTCTGGTCAATTGATGCGCTGTGACGCGTGAACTCGTTCCTCGGCATGAATCACAGACCTTCAAAGTCTCACGAGTCACCACGTGACTCTGAAGTAAAATAGTAAGATTAAATTAGAACAGTACCAGTTTGATCATTTTTTTACGAGGAGTTTACGTTGAGGATTCATGCCCTCCACTCCTACCCTCGTAACTTAAAACGATCTTTCTGTAAGTTCTAGCAACTAATAGTCTTACTATTTTAGTTCAACATCAACGTTTTCTGTGACTATCACACCGCGCTTTGAAGAATTGACGCACTTGCGTGTGGACGGCCTACTTCAACCACGTAATCCCTCAACGTAACTCCTCATAAAAATAACAATCAAACCTTCAAACTGGTAAGTTCTCATTTAATCTTACTATTCTGCAGAAACCCTTCTCAACAACAGTGACACATTTATACCGAATAACGTTCCTACATGACACAGCTTCCTCTGTTACAGATACCCAGAGATTATATAACTCGTTTAAGAATGAACACTGCAGATGCTGGAAAATCAAAGGTAGACAAAAAATAGCAGCGGAAGCTCAGCAGGTGTGGCAGCATCTATGGAGCGAAGGAAATAGGCAACGTTTCGGGTCGAAACCCTTCTTCAGACTTGAGAGAACTCTACTTGTTGAACTCATCCTTCTACATTACTATGACATTTTATTTTTCGATAGAGGTTGTCTCTAATTGTGCAATCTAAAACAACAAGGAGTGAGGGAAAAGTAGCTACAGATTCAGGACACAAATTGTTATTTTAATTGTTAAAGTTATACTTATCAATATTTCATAGACAAATGGGTAGAAAAACAAGTCACAATATAAAAACAGTCTTGTAAAGTGCTGTCATGTTCTTCGAATCAAAACACTGAAGAAATAGTTCAGTGATTTTTGATTACATTTTCATGAAAAACTGTAATTGACATACTGCAAAAATCTGGCACACAAGCTTTGAAAATCCATCATCAATGTTAGACACAAAATGCTGGAGTAACTCAGCGGGTCTGGCAGCATATCTGGAGAATAGGAATGTTTCGTGTCAAGACCCTTTTTCAGGCTGAGAGTCAGGGGAAAGGGAAACGAGAATATAGACACCACATTGAACAAATAAATAAAAGATATGTAAAAAGCAACAATGTTCAAGGAAAGGTGGAGCCCAGTGTTGGCTGTCCAGTGTTGGCTGTCGGGTAGGTAATAACGAGTTATAAAAAGAAACTCCAACAGGACGACAGTGAAACGTACATTAACTATGGCGAGAGAGGGTATGCAAGGGTTACTTGAATAGAGAGAAATCAATATTCATAACTCTGGGTTGTAAGCTTGAGATTAAACCAGCATTTGCAGTTCCTTCCTACAAATATCAATCAATGTTACCATGCCATTCATTTTGATGCTGCTTGGTTAACTTACGGCACGAAGAAAGAGCAAGGCACAAGAGGGCACACATTCAAACCCGCTAACGCAGTGGTGGATGATGGAGAATGTTGGATCATTGTCAGTGGATGTTGCGTAGGATTGTTGCCACGAAGGCTGTGGAGGCCAAGTCAATGGATATTTTTAGGACAGAGATAGATCAATTCTTGATTAGTACGGGTGTCAGGGGTTATGGGTAGAACGCAGGAGAATGGAGTTAAGAGGGGAAGATAGATCAGTCATGATTGAATGGCGGAGTAGACTTGATGGGCTGAATGGCCTAATTATGCTCCTATCACTTATGAACATGCAGATGTGGAAAGATTATTTTATCAACCCAATCAAACTGAAACGTGGTGCAATGTAGGTATGTTACAAAACTTACCTTGAACAGTGCTGCAGTTCTGCCACTGCCCGTGTGCGCGACTTTGGCGCCTTTGAGAAGGGGGCGGATTTACAATGCGGTTTTCCCCAGACTATTCAAATCTATTTTTCTCACTGTGTTTAGTTGCTGAAGAGAGATCGCCCCGACATTTGTTTTATGAAGTTATTTTTAAACTATGCTGGATAATGTATTAGCAGGAGTAAATTAAAAATCATCTTGTAAAGCCGTGAACACCGACAACGGGACGGATCTCATGTAGCGGACAAGGCAAGGTACCCCGTTTATTTTTTCATATGAACTTGCTTCTTAGGATGCCTTTAATCAAAATTTCATGTTGCGTAAAGGTGACTTAGAAAATATACGAACTGGCAGTATTTTTCCTGCCGTTATGGGGTTTAAATTTACCGCAACCGCAACGTTCCAATTGATCGCGTTCCATAGAATCCCACTCGCAAGATGATTTAAATGGCCATTAATTTAAAAATTTTTACGGGAATTAAACACTAAATTCCTTCAATTTGGCCTACAAATTCATGACAATGAGATTTAAAAATCGTGTTATATAGTGAATTCTTGTTTGAATGTTATTTGGACACCTAAGCTATTTAAAAATGTTAATCTTTTCTTAAGAAATGGAGAGATGTTTAGATCTAGTAATTAAATTTGTAATTGCTTAAAATTGGGTAACTAACTAATTTTATGCTTAATTTCAGGTCAATCAAAGTAAGGATTTGGTTTCATATTTGTTTCAGAATTTCAATTATAATAACTTGTCAATTTCTTTCTGTTCTAATTAATTTTTAAGGAATGTATGGCTTTGACTGTCCTCAATCACAGCTTTTGTGTTAAGTCAATGGAAAGCAATAGGAAACAAGATGCTAATTTCTGAGTATGAAAATGGCCATAACTTTTTTAATACTGAAGATATGAAAGTGAATTAGGTGTCAAATTAAACTTCTTTTTATGCTTTATCTGAGGGATAAATTGCAGACTTGATTTTTAAAACCTCAAAATTTTGTAACATTGCTATGCAATGGCATTAAATTCTTGAAAAGACAATTCGCACAACACCGCGTGCTTAAAAGATGTGTTAAAACAATTTTACAAGCAATGTAGATGCAAACACTGACAACTATTGATTTATGTTTCATTTTGGGTGAGATCTCATTCAGATGTGTTACATTTCTGGACTGCTGTAAAGTATTGTTGTGAATCCAGCTTGAACTATAACTGTTATTGAAACCTTAATGTCTATGAAATAAATCTGTCTAGCAAGTTATTAATAATATTATTTTATACAATTTGCAAGTGTATTGAACCAAATTGCTTTGGATGGAAACTGTGATGGGAAAGATATGTACCTGCGCTTGCCAATCTTTTACAATTTGTCGGCAGTTTGAACATCAGTTACTGCCATTCAAACCGTGTTCAATGAAGAAAAGTGACTGACTTTGCCAAAGTTTATTGGATGAGTAAACAAATCTTGAATCAATAAACTGGCTGAAACTGTGATGCAATATAATTTCTGTCTGGCTTTTGAGATTTAGATTTAGACTTTAGAGATACAGCATGGAAACAGGTTCTTCGGGCCAATCAAGGAAGATGCCGACGAGCGATCACACATACCCTAAACAATATCCTCCACACTAGGGAATATTTACATTTCTCTACGTCAATTATACAAACCTCTGTCTTTGGGAGTGTGGGAGAAATGGAGCTACAAGGAGAAAACCCACGCGAGTCACTGGGAGAAAACGTACAAACTCCATGCCTCGGTCTGGTATCGAACACGCGATCTCTGGCTCTGTGAAGCAGCAGCCTCTACCGTGCACCTCTTGTGCCACCCCTCTATGAGATTTTTGACATTTTCTCAATGCAAATGTTTTTATATTCATTTAAAAACGAGTTGTCTAACTGCTAGACGAGCCAGGAAACCTTTGTAGTTGTCATTCTGGAAACCTATTAATGGACTAAACTTATTGCCACAGCAGAACAATTCTGCAAACTTAATCATTCAGGCTTTATCAGAGCAACTTCATCCAATTGGGTAAATGTTTAAACTTCACCCCATTGTCATGATGTCGTTATAAGATCGCTGTTTATAACAAATTAGGCATGCTAGCTATGTTGGTACCTCAATAAAGCTATTTCCATCCATTTTAAATTTGCAATCAACTGAAAATTAGATAATTCTTACTACTGTTTTAAAAGTTCTGCTGATTTCAAGCAAATAAAAGATATTTATGGAATGGCTTTTAATTAGTTCTGGTCTGATTTCACTAAGGAGAAACCATGGCCCTGCTTGTAAACAGCAATGTTTAGAGAAAAACAGTGTGAAAAACAAGGCCTTTGGCCTATTGAGTTCCATGCCAACCATTAATCACCCACTCACAGTGGTTTTCGTTATCCTATTTTTCATCCACTCCCTCGCACACAGGGGACAATTTACAGAACCAATTAACCTGGAAACCTGCACGTTTGTGGGAAGTGGGAGGAAATCAGAGCACCTGGAAGAAACCCACACAGTCACAAGGAGAACGTTCAAACTCCGCACTGACAGCACTAGAGGTCAGGATCGAACCCAAGTCTCTGGCACTGTGAAACAGCAACTCTACTGCTGTTGATTAACTATTGCTTAAATTCCATTACCTTGTGCTTAAAAAAAAGACACAAAGTGCTGGAGTATGCCAGGCAGCATCTCTGGGGAACATGAGTTGGTCACATTTTAAGTCAGGACCCTTCTTTACACCTTGTGCTTGGTTGATCCCTCTCAGGAGAGAGTTGGGATGACCAAATGACATACTAACATTTCTAAAAATTTCTAAATCTTTCATTCTGAAGTTTTTATTCAATATAACATACATGTAGCCGATAAAATGAACACATTAGCAGCGAGAAAATTGCAAGACTACGGTTTTCTGGATTTTAGACATCCCAAGAGGATGTTAGCATTCTTACTATATCACAGGTCATCTTCTGCATGGCTTCTGAATCACAAGGCAAGGAGGCCAGATCAGTGGTATTTTTTAAAGCAGAGTTGATAGGTTAGTGGATTAATAAGGTCCTCACAAAAGGTATACGGGGAGAAGGTGAGAATTAGTTGTGAGGGGAAAAAGGTCAGCTATGATTGAATGGTGGAGAGAACTCAATGTAGCCAAATTATAAACCTATGTCTTATGTTTCCAATAAATGGTCCACTTCTATAAGAATTTACAAAACCATCTCACACATAACACTCAGCCCAATACTAGTTTTCAACAAACTACAGCTTCAACAAATAGGAGAGACAACAACGTTCAAACATCAAATAGTGACTGATATGTAACTGCATTGTTCGTCATATTTATACTTTAAATCATTGCAGAATGGACCACAAGCCCGTGGCCCAACTTGCCATAACGACCAATACTGCTCTTTCTACCTAGTCTCCACACTTAGCAATGTACCTCTAACTTATCCTGTCATGTACCCATTTCTCATAATGTTGTGATTAGTACCTGCCTCAACACCTCCATTAGCAAGCTCATTCCATATACACTCACAAACCCTTTGTGTAATAAAAAAGTAAGGCCTGTCCCCACTTACAGGCAACTGCGCACCGTGACAGGTCGACGAAATTTTCAAACATGTTGAAAATTCAGCGGTGGACCAAGGAAGAACACTTCGACTCATTGGAGACTTCTCACGGACAGAGGAGTCTTCACTATCTCTCACTGGCTGTATGTGTCGTGAGAGGTTCTCCTTATGTTGGTAGAGGTATCCAAAGATTTTAGCGTCTTTCTGGTCGCCGCAGAATTTTCAACATGTTGAAAATTTCGGCAACCTATCACGGGTGCTGGCAGTCGCCTGCAAAGATCATGTAAGTGGGACAGGCCTTTTAATCCCTCAGGTTCCTATTAAATCTTTCCACCCTCACCTTAAACCTATGTGCTTTGGATTTCAATTCCCCTACTCTGGGTAAAGGGTCACTATGGCGACCTAATCCACGAGTTCTGGCGAGTTTGCCCTCAACTCATACTCGCAGCATGGTCGACACAAGGTCCAAGGGGGTCTTTGTAACTCTCCTTCATGGTCAGGAGTAGTCCCCGCATACTCAAGGCTAGGTAGGTCGCGCGTTTTTTTCAACATGTTGAAAAATGCCCGCGAGTAAAAGAATGACGCCACAGAAAAAATCAATAGTTTTTTAACTCGTTGGTTTAGTCGAAGTAGGTCATAGTAGGTCGGCATGTAATTCTTAGGTAATCGAGGGTGGTCAAAGGTAGTTGTAGATAGTCTTCAACATAGTCGAAGGGAGGTCGAAGGGAGTTCAAAGGAGGTCGTCTTCACTCTCCACTTTTCGGTGTCAATTTTCCGAAAGCTAGTCGAAAGCTCGTCTTCAACATAGTCGAAGAGGTTCAAAGGTGGTCTTTCTACATAGTGAGGTGGTCATAAACATGACATTTTTCATACTCTTCTAAACTCGCCAATTTGGTCGCTGCAGTGGGACGGCCCCTTAAGACTTGTGCATTCCCCCTATCTATTTTCATCTCACAAATATTGTGCACCTTTTAATTACTTAAATGCTATCCTATATAATGGGCAGCACACTTCAATTTTGTTGCAATAAACTTAATATGGCAAACCTGGGGTAAGATGGAATTTTGTGTTAGGTTAGTTACCTCAAAATGGGAATATATCTATCGTCGTCATTTTCAGTGTGTTTTAAGAAATCACAGTTTTTGTATTGCAGCAAACTGACACCAACATACCCTCTTTACTCATACCAAATTGTGCTGTTATCTTGAGTAGATTGTTGAAGGGCATTCCTTCCTCCAAAGATGCCTCTATCATCATGATGAAGGACATAGCTCAGGGCTGCTGGGAAGATCTGCTATCTCATTATGTGGTTGGGCAGAAGAATGCTTGCCCAAAAATAAAGTAGGACACTTTCTTTGACCCCTTTGTTCAGGTCCTCCAGCCCCAGACAGCCTTGCAGGTCAAAAAGCATTGAATGTTTCTGATTTTTTCCAATAATAACTAAAATTATTATTTTTTTAAAATGTCGTTGATTTATAAAAAATCTTTAGTTTATAGCACTGAAAATAATCGTATATATTGGATAGATTCTTTGATCCCATGCAGCTATTCCTCTTGTTTTTTGCAAGTGCGGCAAGTTGGCAGAGTGGCACATCGGTGGAATTGCTGCCTCACAGCACAAGAAACCCAGGTTCGAACCTGACCTCAGGTGCTGTCTGTGTGGAGTTTACACATTCTCCCTGTGACCACATGGGTTTCCTCCGGGTGCTCTGGTTTCCTCCCGCATCACAAAGACATGTGGGTTTTGGGGGTTAATTGGCTTCTGTAAATTGCCCCAAGTGTCTTAGGAGTGGACGCGAGAGTGGGATAGCATAGAACTAGTGTGAGCCGGTGATCGCTATGGACCCGGCTGGCTGAAGGGCCTATTTCCATGCTGTACCTGTAAACTGAACTAATATTTACCTGGAATCCAAAATGGAAAATATTAAAAGTAGCATGCATGTCGGTTCATGAAAATATTACAATTCTTTTAAAAATACTTGGAATCATTATTGATTTAGGGTCTGAAGAGATGTTTATATATATTTTTTATTATAGATATTTTCATGTTTCTCAGGCTGCTACTTTTCTTACAACTTGGTTTCTTTCTCAAAATTGGTCTGATTTGATAATGTCCATGACGTTGTATTGATGCATTGCTTTAATTTGAGTTGTGAGGGCGTCAGGCTTCATTAATGAGGCAACTTACGACTTTATTACCAATGTTAATTTTAATTCTATTTCCCGATCGGATGCCTGAGATAAACACTGATGTGAGCTGATCTAAATGCATCTCTGCTTTTACCATGTTTTCATTGGATGTGTATGGAGTTGACTCCCATGGTAAACACAAGATAGCATATCAAGATAAAGTAAATCTTTTCCATTCTATCTGAAACACGATGGAAAATCCAAGAAGTACTGATAACTGACAAGAATTAATAAGCAGGACCTACACAGTGAACGGTAGGGCTCTAGAGAGTGTTGTAGAGCAGAGGAGTTCTAGGAGTACCGAGTACATGGTTCATGAAAGTCGAATCGCAGGTGAGTAGGGTGGTGAAAAGAACAGGGTCGGCTTAAGGCCAATAGGACCAATTGCTCCCAATTGGGCCCCGCACCTCCTAAGGCCGGCCCTGCTCAAAAAGGCTGTTGGCACATTGACCTACATCAGTCAGAGTATTGAGTATAGAAGTTGGGAGGTTATGTTGCAGTTGTATTAGACATTGGTGAGGTCACATTTAGAGAAATGTGTTCAGTTCTGGGCACCATGTTATACTGTAGGAAAGATGTTGACAAGCTGGGAAGGGTGCAGAGAAGGTTTACAAGGGTGCTGACAGGACTCGAGGGCCTGAGCTATGGGAAGAGGTTGAGCAGGCTAGGACTTTATTCCTTGGAGCGCAGGATGAGGGGTGATCTTGTGCAGATGTATATGATCATTAGAGGAATAGATCAGGTAAAGGCACTGTCTTTTGCCTAATGTAGGGAATCGATAACCAGAGTACATTGGATTAAGTTGAGGGAGGAAAGATTTAATAGGAACCTGAGGCATAACATTTTCATACAAAGGGTGGTGGGTGTATGGAACAATATGCTGGAGGAGGTAGTTGAGGCAGGTGCCATTGCAATGATTAAGAAACATTTAGACAGGTACATGGATAGGGCAGGTTAGACAGATATGGGAGGTGGGACTAGTGTAGATGGGACATGTTGGCCGGTGTAGGCATGTTGGGCCAAAGTGCCTGTTTCTACGCTCTATGACTCTATATTTGAATGGCCTGGTTTGCTTCTCTCCCTTTGCTGATTACCATGGTGTCAGTTTGAGAAATAGAATGCAACTAATTAATATTTTGAACCATATTTTATGTAAAATGGAAATAAGGAAGTTTTTGTGGTCCATTGCTTCCTTTCCTCTGCACAGTGGGAGGGGTGGAGTTCCAGTAGGGCTAGCTGCAGTGGACATGGGACATTCAGCACTCTGAATTTGAAGTTTGACACAAAGTGCTGGAGTACTCCAGGCGGGTCAGGCAGCATCGTGGAGAAAATATGAAGGGCAATGGTTTGGATTGAAGAAGAAACGTCACAAAGCTCTTTTTCTTCCAGAACTGAGTAACTCCAGCCAGTTTGTGTATCCTTTGGTATAAACCTGATCTGCCAGTTTCCTTTTACACCCTGGGTTTGGAAGTGCTGGCTTACATGCACATGTTACCCATGCGGTAGCAGCTAATAGAGTTGCTTCACTTTCAGCGCCAGAGACCCGGGTTCGATCCTGACAATGGGTGCTGTCTGTACGAAGCTTTTCTGCACTGTATCTCTAAATTAAAATAAAAAAGCAAAGTGGCATTACCGAGATTATCAATCACTGATATACCTGGTGGCACAGTGGCGCAGCGGTAGAGTTGCTGCCTCACAGCACAGGAGGCCTGGGTATGATCCTGACTACGGGTGCTGTGTGTACAGAGTTTGTACATTTTAATGGTTTCAATGGTTTCTTTATTATCATGTGTACCAAGGTACAGTGAAATACGTTTTGTGCTCTGCATGACTATCACTATATATGAGCAATCCTTGGTTAAACAGATAAAAGTACAGTACATCTGACCTCAAAATGAGAGGCCCATTTTGGCACCATTTTAGAGTCGCAGCCACATGTGGCCACAATGGCCCATTGCAACCATCAATGAAATGTAGGCTCAATCTCTTAGAGTATAGACATTACAGAATGGAACAAGGCCTTAAATCGAAACCTATTCCCAGCAAGCAAAATGCCCCATCTACTGTGTCCCACTGTCCGCATTTGGCCCATATCCCTCTAAACTTTAGTCTCCATCTGCAGCGATTTTAGTTTAGTTTAGTTCATTGTCACGTGTACCGAGATACAATCTTTTCGGTTGCGTGCTTACCAGTCAGCGGAAAGACTGTATATACCTGATTACAATCAAGCCATTCACAGCGTAGACATGTTAAAGGATTATACGTTTCAGTGTGAGATAAATTACAGAAAGCCGATTAAATATAGTCCGAAGGGATACAATGGGGTAGATGGTAGCTCAGGGCCACTCTCTAGTTGATTATAGAATGGATCAGTTGCCTGATAATAGCTGGGAAGAAACTGTCCCTGAATTTGGAGGTGTGCGTCTTCACACTCTGTACCTCTTGCTGATGAGGAGAGGGAAAGAGGAAGGTCTATGTGAGACTTAAACTTGATTATGCTGGTGGCTTGCCAAATGCAACGGTGAAGTGTAAAAGGGTCCAGTGGAAGGATTGCTGTTTGTGTGATGGGTCTGGGGTGGTCCACAATTCTTGCCAATTTTCTTGTGGTCTTTGATGGAAAAATGTCCAAAACCATGCTGAGATGCATCCCCATAAAATTGGTGAAGTTGGCTGTTGGAGTTTATTCGGGCATGTGAACTTTCTGTTATGGTTTCAGTGCGTAGGAGTAATTAATGAGTATTGAGATTT
This sequence comes from Okamejei kenojei, assembly GCA_035221665.1. NCBI lineage: Eukaryota > Metazoa > Chordata > Chondrichthyes > Rajiformes > Rajidae > Okamejei > Okamejei kenojei. The sequence continues at coordinate 54,658,060 of CM069139.1, read as the reverse complement.
TGGAATCAAGGTATTGGTGGGAAGTATTTAGATCCTACTCCTTTTGAACTGAGTTGTAACATACATTTAGCTTTCATAAATATACTGTCATCTGAACATTTGTAATGTATGCCTTGAATAAATCGTGGTCAAAGACCAAAATCTAATCTGTAAAATCACACCTGAGATTTCAAAGTGAAAAATTGTGAGGTCATTGATCATTTGTAATTAGCAGTCAGGCATAGAATTATCGGTGCAAGGGTGATTTATAATTGGTCTCCTATGAATAATAATTCAAAGTCATAAAGATCACCTGTCACCTTTGCCAACATACGCTGAAACACAATTTGTCAACACAAAGCTTGCTGTGTTTGTTGGGCATTGGGAAGCTAAACTACACTGTGAGTCTTCAGTAAGAATGCAATGGTGCTGCCCATTGGCACCCTGCTGCATTACAATCTACACTCAAACTGTACTTTAGTCTTTGGACTTTAGCGATACAGCGCAGAAACAGGCCCTTTGGTCCACTGAATCCATGCCAACCAGCAATCACCCCGTAAACTAGCACTATCCTACACACGAGGGACAATTTACAATTTTACCAACGCCAATTAACCTACAAACCCACATGTCTTTGGAATGTGGGAGGAAACCAGAAACCACACGTGGTCATAGGAAGAATGTACAAACTCTGTATAAAAAGCAGCCATAGTCAGGATTGAACCCTTGTCCCTGGCACGCACTGCAAGGCAGCAACTGAACCACTGCTCCACTGTGCTGCCTTAATAGGTATTTGGGGGAGGTAAAATATATTGGAAATTAAGGGAGGAAAAAAGACTAATTTGGGGTATCTTTGCAGAATTAGGAACTGCAAATGTTGGTTTACAAAAAAATGACACACAGTGCTGGAGGAGCTCAGCGGGTCAGGCAGCATCTCTGGAGAACAAGGATCAGTGATGTTTAAGGTCAGAATCCTTCTTCAGTCTGAGTACATCTGGAATTCTGCATTTAAGACAGTTCAGAGAAGATTTACTGCATTGAATTCATTAAGGATTCAAAGTTCAAAGGTTCAAAGGTCAGTTGATTGTCACGTGTACCAATTAAGGCACAGTGAAACTCGAATTGCCATACAGCCACACTAAAAAAAAGCAACACGACACACCACTAATAAAAGTTAACATAAACATCCACCACAGCAGGTTCCGCACATTCCTCACTGTGATGGAAAGCAATAAAGTTTGAGCTTCTTCCTCTTTTTTTTTTATCCTGAGGAATGCTATAGAGATCATTTCAGACAGAGATGAGGCAAATTATTGTCTTCCAGAGGGTCATGAATCTTTGCAATTCTCTTCGTCAAAGACCAGAGGTAGAGAAATGCCACAAATCCACATGGTCACCACAGATAGATGGGTGGGTGTTGTTGAGGTTATGATTAGCCTTGAGGTTATTATTTGGGAAAACAACTTTATGAGGAGTTGAGGAACCTATTCCTAAGTCGTATCGCTCTATGTTCCACAATGCTTTGAACCCACAGTCTCTCTCTCCCATGCTGATTCTAAATTCATGGAGGGTCTCTCCCTAAACAACTCTTTGTGTCTTTGTGTGTGTGTGTCTCTCTCTGTCTCCCTGCCACTCCTCTGTCTCTATCTATCTATTTCTATCTCTCTTTCTCTGTGTCTCTATATGTCTCTCTTTGCTTCTATCTCTGTCTCTCTCCCTCTCTCTTTGTCTTTTTTTTTTCATTTTTCAAAAACATTATTCGACACAGTCATATGATACAGCACATAATCAGAAATTATAATATAACAAATAATCATTATAGTACAACAGTGCATTCATTGTTTACAATACTCTCAACCCCACGCGGTGACCAGCGCCCACGGAAGGCCTCCAGAGTCCCTCTCTCCAGGGACACGTGCACGGACGTAGGCCTGAAAGAGGGGCAGGCAGCCGACTCTAGCCTGACCATCGACCGCCCGCTGCCTGGACCTGCAAATGGGACCATCTTGGCCAGGCCCAGGAGCAAACCGACAGGGAAGTCCCACCCCACCGGCTCTTCCCACTCCCTGCCTTGTGTCCGAACACTAGAATCGTGGGACTAAAATGCAACCAGAACTTGAGGAACAACCCCTGCAGATATTGGTACAGGGCAGTAACCTGTCACACAGCAGAAACGCGTGGAACACGGTCTTTCCTCTCTTTCTGTCTTTGTCTTTCTCTCCATCTCTCTCTCTCTCTCTCTCTCTCCCCGTCCCTCCCTCTTTCCCTCCCTCTCCCTCTCCAACTCCATCTCCCTCTCCTTGTCCCTCTCCACCCTCATTCAATCACATCCTACTCCCACTTCTTCTCCCTCTCCCTCTCCCCTCCCCTCTCCCTCCCCTCTCTCTTCTCTCCCTCTCCTCCCTCCCTCTCCCATCTCTCCTTCTCTCCCTCTCTCCCTCTCCCTCTCCCCATCCCTCTCCTTCTCTACACACGCTGTCAAGCACATCGTGAAGCCCCATCTGGCTGTGATTCCTTGGAAATACACTTGCATCCCTCTCCCTCTCTCATTCTCCCTCTTCCTCTCCTCCCTCTCTCCCCCTCCTTCTCTCCTTCTCTCTCTCTCTCTCGCGCTATCCCTATCTCCCTCTCTCTCTTTCTCTCACACACACTGTCCTGTAACCTGTGGAGTGGGAAGGGGAGGTGGGGTGGGTGGTCTGTCTCTCAACTGCCACTGTCTATGGAGTCCCTTTCTCCCACTTTTCCCATAAATTCAAACTGCCTCGGTCCCTACACAGAGCCTCTGCCTGCCTCGTTCTCACTAAACCTCTGAAGTTGTGGTTCAGAACCCCTGCAGTGCAAGGAGGTGACAAGAGAGCCCGCAGTCATGATATGATCGGTGTATGCACGGGCAGCTCTGATCACATTCAAACCTTGTGCTAAGAACTCCATCTAGTGTACGACACCGAAATATACCCACTCCAGTCATATTTCTCGCACTCCAACAATGCCAACACTCTATGAATACAATAATGTGTAATTAATAACAAAACTAAAACAGGTGTAGAATTAATAATGAAACCTTCTTGTTGTGGATTCCTATGAGGGCGTCACGACTATTGCAGGGCCAGCTCTTGCTGGCTATTGCCCATTTTCCTGATGGGAGCTGTCACCCATTTAAAGATTTGGGTTTCTGCACACGCTGTCAAGCACAGTCTGGTGGTGAAGCCCCATCTGGCTGTGATTCCAATGGAAATACACTTGCATCTCACCCCTCAGACATCATTTGACTTCAATAAGGATTTTGCCGTCTCTTGTGTGTCCAGCGATTCTTGGGCAGAGGATTAACGGAAGGCAATTTACATTTCACATTATTTCCTTTTATTGTAATGATTTTGGTTACCCGTACACGTGTTTGGTTAAACTTATTTTTACATTTTGATAATTGTCTACTTATAGTTTGCAGATACAACGTGGGAACAGGCCCTTCAGCTCACCAAGTCCGTGCCGACCAGTGATCACCCCAAATACCAGCCTTGTCCTACACACTAAGGCAATTTACAATTCTTTACAAAGCCAAGTAACCTACAAACCTGTACGTCTCTGGAAATGTGGGTGAAAACCAGAGCACCCATGGAAAACCCACACGGTCATGGGGACAACGTACACACTCTGCACAGACAGCACCCATAGGCAGGATCGAACCCGGATCTCTGGCACTGCAAGGCAGCAACTCTACTGCTGCGCCACCATGCCACCCTTGTTTTTTGTTATTTATTTGCCTCAGATTATTTACTTCCATTTTAATTGTTTTTAAATGTCCTTGTATGTGCGAGACATTTAAAAAACGATTAAGAATCAATTATGGGTTTTGCGGCTGGCGTAGATCCACCTGTCTCAGGGCAGGGTCTCAACTGTAACCAGTGCCCAGGCACTGCTGGGAACATCAATGTAAGCCAGGAGACTGAGACCAGCAATGTTGCTGCCAATCCCTGGCATGGGGAGCAGGGCCAGCAAGATCTGGCTTGTTCTGTTCTTGTTTAAAGCTTCTCTGAAGCTCGTCAAAGCATTTGATCAAAGCCAATGCATTATTCGCTATTGAACAAACAACATAGATCATAGAAGATCGAGCCGTACAGCACAAGAACAGGCCCTTCGCCCCCAATGTCTGTGCCGAACATGAATATGCATCACTTGTCCATCACTTGTCTTAGACTCATACAGTGTGGAAACAGGCTCTTCGGCCCAACTTGTCCTTACCGACCAAAGTGCCCCATCTACACTAATCCCACCTGCCTATATCCCTGTAAACCTATCCTATCCATGTACTTGTCCAAACTTCTCTTATGATAGTACCTGTCTACCTGTCTCAATTACCTCCTCTGACAGCTCGTTCCATACACCCACCACCCTTTGTACAAGCAAGTTACTCCACAGGTTCTATTAAATCTTTCGCCCCTGACCATTAACCACTTTGTCCTCTGGTTCTCGATTCCCCTAATTTGAGCAAACAACTCAGTGCACTCACCATATCTATTCCTCTCATGATTCTATTCCTCTCATGATCTTGTACACCTCTGTAAGATCACACCTCATCTTGTACCCTGCACTCCAAGGAATAAAGTCCTAGCCTGCTCAACCTCTCCCCACAGCTCAAGCCCTTGAATTAAGCTTCTCTGAGGCTCGTCTAAGCATTTGAGCAAGGCCAATTCATAATTGCAATAGAACATAGGAAATGGAGCAGTATAGCACAAATACAGGCTCTTCAGCCCACAATGTCCATACAGAACATTATGTCAAGTCCGTCACTTATCTACCTGCACACAACCAATATCCCTCCATGAATAGAAAGGAACTGCAGATGCTCGTTTATACCGAATGTAGACACAAATTCGTGAAGTAACTTAACGTGTCAGGCACCATCTCTGGAGAAAAAGAAGAGGTGAAGTTTTGGGTCGGAACACCTTCTTCAGAGAGTTCCGAACCGAAACATCATCTATTCTTTTTCTCCAGAGATGCTGCCTGAACCACTGAGTTACTCCAGCATTTAGTGTCCATATCTCTCAATACCCTGTATATCCATATATCTATCCAAAAGTAATTTAAATGCCACTGACGTATCCGCTACAACCACTGCACCAGGTAAAGATAAAATAGAACTGCTGTTTCACAATGCCCAACTGGGGTTCTATACTGACCTCAGATGGTCTCTGTGTGGAGTTTCCACATTCACCATGTGACTACGTGGGTTTTCTCTGGGTGCTCTGGTGTCCTCCCACATCCTAAAGGAATGCGGGTTTGTAGGTTAATTGGCCTAAATGTGTAAAGAGTGGATGAGAGAGTAGGGTAACATTGAACTAGTGTGAACAGGTGATCTGTGGTCAGTATGGCTGAAGGGCATGCTTCCATGCTGTATCTCGAAACCAAACTAAATTAGCAGACATTGCTGCTTTTTAATGTTTAATGTATACAACCAAGTCAGGCTTCAACCTTGGGTATTCCAAGGATTTCACTATTGCACAAGAAGTTCAAGAAGGGGTGGCACGGTGGTGCAGTGGTAGAGTTGCTGCCTTACAGCGCTTACAGCACCAGAACCTCGGGTTCAATCCTGAGCATGAATGCTGTCTGTACGGACATTGTTTGTTCTCCCCATGACCACATAGATTTTCTCCGGGGGCTCCGGTTTCCTCCCACACCCCAAAGACGTACAGGTGTAAGGGTTAATTGGATTAGTATAAATGTAAATTGTCCCGAGTGTGTGTAGGATAGTGTTAATGTGCGGGGATCGCTGGTTGGTGTGGACTCGGTGAGCCGAATGCCCTGTTTCTGTGCTGTATCTCTAAACTAAACTAAAACTAAACTAAATGGAACATAGGTTGGTAATTAAGTTTGAGATATTGTCTGTAAATGTCATGGATGTTGATTTCATTTTATTCTTGTACCTGCGAAATATATACTTCTTTCTGTCATGAATTATTGGAATCCATTCATAAACCAATCATCGGGCAAGACATTTAAAATGGAGCAGTCACCACAAAAAAGTCAAATTTGTATTTTTCATCATTATTCCTGACAAGTTTGTTGCCCTGATTTACCAGCTTTGACGTTTTAAAGTGACGCAGCGATGGAGTTGCTGCCTTACATCGCTGGGTTCGATCCTGTCTGCGGGTGCTGTCTGTACGGAGTTTGTACGTTCTCCCTGTGACCACGTAGGGTTTCTCTGGGTGCTCTGGTTTTCTCCCACATTCCAAAGATGTACATGTTTGTAGGTTAATTGGCTTCTGTAAATTGTCCCGAGTATGGAGGATAGAACTAGTGTACGAGTGATCGTTGCTCTGGCGTGGACTCAGTGGGCTGTATCACCAAATTAAACTAAACTAATGTAAGATTAATATTATGGATTTGTGTACACTCTGTGCACTTAGGTTTACAAGGTTAGGTCTCATGAAAGATGAGATATGATTTAGAAAATGTGAGGTGATTTGGCACACAAATCAAAAAGTTTTTTTAAATGGCGAGATTGGGTGGTATTGATGTTCAAAATGAAATGATAGGCAAGTTTTTGATTAATAATTAAAGGAATTATTGTTTAACGTTGCATTCCTCTCTAGATAACATGGTAAAATGGTTCCAGGTGCACTTTATGAAAGATCACGGCTGTGTCTTCTGCATAGCAGGTAATGAAAAAAAAAACAGGTCCAGAAGTTAAAATAGTGTTACATTTATTTACAGTTAAAGAATTGACGACATGTTGCAAAGATGTAAAGGAATGATGGACATTAGTCGACTTTAGCAACGGGTGCAAGGTGAAACAGTGTCCCCTAAGTTTGGAAGTTTCTTTATTTTCATTGTCATTTCAAGCATACTGTAAATAAAATTCAACGTGAGGAACCAAGTGACCTCTTCCAGTGTCAGAATGTTTCAATGATTGTTTGATTATAAGATGAAGGCTTCTCCCCTTGGATTTCTCATGGACAGATGGTATCCATTGGGCAGATGTCCAAAAAAATAATCCAAGCATTCTTAAAAATGGAAGCTGGAATGGCTATCATCAGGCATTTCATTAGGCATTACTTTTTTTTACATGCAGAATGACCTGTCATATCAATGTCAGTTTAATAAAATCAATAAAGAATGCAATTCCTTGAATTGAAATGGAGGATTAGGGTTCCCTCCCCCCAATATTTCAAAATCTTAAAAAAAATCAAACTGCTCTCACCCATAGAATGTTGGTAAACATTCCATCGTGTGATGTCACAATGTCCAATCGGAATGGATCTCATTTACATCTGCCTTTGCCCCAGCCCCCCCCCCCCCCCCCCCCCCCCCCCCCCCTTCCCCCAGCCTGTGTCGAAGCGCGTGATCACGTGTGTGGGAATTGAGAAAGAGGATAGGGGGAGATAGGGAGTGGAGAATAGATGGACTGCCCCTACCCCTCCTCCTCCCTCTCTACCATCCCTCTCTCCCCCCACCCCTCTCTCCCCCCACCCTCTCCCCTCCCTCCACACTCTTCCCCCTCCCTCCCCTACCCATCTCCCTCCTCTCCTCCCTCCCCATCCCTCCCCCTCTCTCCCCCACACCTCTCTCACCCTTCCCCCCCTCTCCTACCCCACCCTCCACATATCTCCCCCTCTCATCTCCCTTTCCTCACACCTCTCCCTCTCCTCCCCTCCTCCTCCCACCCCATCCCTCTCTCCCACACCCCCTTCCCTCCCCCCTCCTTTTTCCTCTCTCCCCCCACCCCCTTCCCCCACCCCCTCCCCACTCTTCCCCCTCACTCCACACTCTTCCCCCTCTCTCCCTACCCACCTCCCCCCTCCCCTCCCTCCCCTCCCCCACACCTCTCTCCTCCTCCCCCTCTCTCCTCACCTCCCCCACACCTCTCTCCTCCCCCACTCCATCTCCATCTCCTCACCCCTCTCCCCCTCCTCCCACCCCCACCCTCTCTCCCCCACCCCCTTCCCTCTCTACCCCACCCCCTTCCATCTCTCCCCCACCCTTTTTCCCTACCCCTTTCTCCCTCTTCCATCACTCCCCTAACCCCTCCCCCTCTCCCACTTCCACCACTCCCCTACCCTCTCCCCCTCCCTCCCCACTCTTCCTCATCTCTCCCCCCTTCCCACACCCCTGTCCCTCCCCACCTTTCTCCCTCCCCCTCCCTCCCTATCTCCCCTACCCCTTTCCCCCTCTTCCACCCCTCCCCCTCCCCCTCTCTCACTTCTACCACTCCCCCTACACCTCTCCCCCACTCCCTCCCCACTCTTCAACTTCTCTCCCCCATCCCCACTCCTCCCATCTCCCTCCCCACCCCTCTCTCTCCCCTCCCTTCCCTCTCCCTCCCCACTCTTACCCCTCTCTCCGCTCTCCCGTCCCTCCCCAATTCTTCCCCCCCCTCCCCCTACCACTCTCCCCTTCACACTTCCCTCTCTCTCCCCTACCCCCTCTCCCTACCCCACTCCCTACCGCTCTCCGCACACTTCCCCCTCTCTCCCCTTCCCCCTCTCCCTCCTCCTCTCTCCTCCCTCCTCACCCCTCCTCTCCTTTCCCCTTCCCCACCCCTCTCTACCCCCCCCCCTCACCCACCCTCAGGGACATGCTGCCCCCCCCCACCCCCCCGCAACCACACATTGGGGGATCAGACCCAATGAGTCTGCACTTGGTCTAGTATACTTTTAAAACTCTGTGTGTGTGTATCTGCCGGCCAACCGACGCGGTGTGCGTCGCGTTCCATTTCTTTTTTCAGATAACATTTTCGCTCTTTGATTCCCTGTTCCGCCAAAACCAGACCTCAAACGCTGCCATTTTTTAAATTTTGCCAAACATTACACTTTTACATTCACAAATGCACTCCTCATTACATTTAGACATTTATATGTACACAATTTTTAATAAAATCCTTCCCCCCCCCCCCCCCCCCAATTTTTCAAAATCTTAAAAAAATCAAACTGCTCTCACCCATAGAATGTTGGTGAATGTTCCATCGTGTGATGTCACAATGCCCAATGCTCACAGATGTCCAATCGGAATGGATCTCATTTACATCTGCCTTTGCCCCAGCCCCAGCCCCCCCCCCCCCCCCCCCCCTGCAGCCTGTGTCGAAGTGCATGATCACGTGTGTGGGAATAGAGAAAGAGGATTGTGGGTGATAGGGAGTGGGGAATAGATGGACTGCCCCTACCCCTCCCCCTCCCTCTCTACCACCCCACTCTTTCCCCTCTCCCCCCACACCTCTCCCCCTCCCTCCACACTCTTCCCCCTCTCTCCCTACCCCATCTCCCCCACACCTCGCTCACCCTTCCCATCCCTCTCTCCTCCCCCACCCCTCTCTCCATCTCCCTCTCCTCACCCCTCTCCTCCCATCCTCCTCCCACCCCATCCCTCTCTCCCACACCCCCCCTTCCCTCTCCCCCACCCCTTCCCTCTCTCCCCCAACCCCCTTCGCCATCCCCCTCCCCACTCTTCCCCCTCCCTCCACACCCTTCCCCCACTCTCCCCTACCCTATCTCCCTCCTCCCTCCCTCTCTCCCCTCCCCCACACCTCTCTCCCCCTCCCCTCTCTCCTCCGCTCCCCCACACCTCTTTCCTCCCCCTCTCCTCTCCCACCCTCCTCCCCCCACCCCATCCCTCTCTCCCCAGCCCTTCCCTCTCTCCCCACCCCCTTCCATCTCTCTCTTACCCCTTTTTCCCCATGCCTCTCTCCCTTCCACCACTCCCCCTATCCCCCTCCATCCCCAACTCTTCCACATCTCTCCCCCCTTCCCACACCCTGTTCCTCCCCACCTCTCACCCTCCCTCCCTATCTCCCCCACCCCTTTGCCCTACCCCTTTCTCCCTCTTCCACCCCTCCCCTCCCCCTCCCTCTCTCCCACTTCCACCACTCCCCCTACGCCTCTCCCCCTCCCTCCCCACTCTTCCATTTCTCTCCCCCCCATCCCCCACACTCCCCATCTCCCTCCCCCACCCCTCTCTTTCCCCCCTCCCTTCCCCTCTCCCTCCCCATCTTACCCCTCTCTCCGTTCACCCCCTCCCTCCCCACTCTTCCCCTCCCCTCTCCCCCACCACTCTCCACCTCCCTGCACACTTCCCTCTCTCTCCCCTACCCCTCTCCACACTCTTCCCCCTCTCAGCCCTTCCCCCTCTCCCTCCCCCCTCCTCCTCCCACCCCCTTCCCTCTCCCCCAGCCCCCTTCCTTCTCTCCCCTGCCCCTGTCCCTCTTCCACGCTCCCTCCCACCCCCTTCACCCTACCCCTGCCCCTCGTCCACCACTCCCCTACCCCTCCCCCCCCACTCTTTCCACTTCTCTCCCCCTCCCTCCCCCCTCCCTCCCCTCTCTCTTCGCACCCCTTTTTCCCTACCCCTCTCTCCCTTCCACCACTCCCCCACCCCCCTCCCCCTCTCTCCCACTTCCACCACTCCCCCTACCCCTATCCCCTCCCTCCCCACTCTACCACTTCTCTCTCCCTTCCCCCAGAATAGACTTGGTCTAGTATACTATTAAAACTCTGTGTGTGTGTGTCTGCCAACCGACCGACCATCCACCCTTTGATACTATGGTTCACCAAAACCACACTCTCAAACCCCGAGATATTTTCCATTTTGCCACACATTACACTTTTACATTCACCCATTCACTCTTCATTACATTTAGACATATTTATGTATACTTTTTAACATTAAATCCTTCACCTCCCCCCCCCCCCACACAGCCTCCTGCTGGCCAGACACCATAACGGCAACTGCTGCAGCCCTCTCGCCTCCACAAACGCCGCCATTTTTTTCCCTGCAGCCGATTTTCCCTGCCGATTCGGCTCCAGATTTCACTTCCTCCACTCCCCCCCCTCCTCCTCCCCCCTCCTCCCCCCACCCCCCTCTTCCTCCCCCCCCTCCTCCCCCCCCCTCCTCCCTCCATACTCGGGTACTGAAGCACGTTCGGGGACCAGACCCAACGGGTCTGCACTTGGTCTAGAATATTATTAAAACTCTGTGTGTGTGTGTGTGTGTGGCTGCCGACCGACCGACCGACCGGCCAGATTTGCCCTTTGATACCATGGTTCGCCAAAACCACACTTTCAAACCCCAAAATATTTTCCATTTGGCCACACATTACACTTCTACATTCACCCATTTTTATGTACACTTTTTAACACAAAATCCTTCACCCCACCCCCCCACACACACACACACACACACACACTCACTCATTTTGTGGCCTTCTGCTGGCCACACACCATAACGGCAGCTGTTGCAGCACTCACTCATTTTGTGGCCTCCCCCCCCCCCCCCTCCTCCTCCGTACTTGGATACTGAAGCACGTTCGGGGACCAGACCCAACGGGTCTGCACTTGGTCTAGTTAGATCATAGGGCTGCTGTATCTCTCCCTCCTAACTACATTTTCCTGCCTTCTCCCCATTACCTCTGACAACTCTACTAATCAAGAATCTATTTATCTATCTCTGCCTTAAAAATATCCACTGACATGGCCTCTGCAGCCTCCTGTGACAAATAATTCCACAGATTCACCACTAGGAGTGCCACGAATGTGCCTGGTTCAGTATTCTTTGTAGACCAAAGTTGAATGAAGAGACATTGTATCTAGAAATTCCCTTTAGGACTAATGAACACTCAGGAAGGAACTCCAGGTCCTATTTATTTTTAAATGGAACAGAAATAGATATCATTCCGGTTCAACGCATTTAATTTAGAAATTATAATTTTCCAATCTTTTAGAGTCACACAGCGTGGAAATGGGCCCTTCGGCCCAACTTGCCCACTCCGACCAACATGCCCCATCTACACTAGTCCAACCTGCTTGCGTCTGGCCCACGTCCCTCTAAACTTATCCTATTCATGCACCTGACCAAATGTTTCTTAAATGTTGTGATAGTACCTGCCTCAACTGCCTCCTACAGCAACTCATTCCATGTACCTATCGCCCTTTATATATAAATAATCTCCAGATGAGATTATGGCTAGAAGGACTCCAAAAATAATACCATCAGGGCAGGACAGTGGCACAACTGATAGATCTGCTGCCACACAGTGCCAGAGATGGGTTTGATCCTGACCTGGGGTGCTGTCTGTGTGGAGTTTGCACATTCTTCAAGTGCTCCAGTTCCCTCCCACATCACAAAGACATGTAGGTTTGCAGGTTAAAAAATCACACTAATGTGTAGAGATTAGATACAAAATTGGGATAAAATAGAATTGATGTGAACAGATAGTCAATGGTGGGCATGAACTCGATAGCCAAAACGGACTCTTTCCAGGCCACATCTCTAAAGTAAACTAAATGTAAGCAAAGTTTGTCATAAGAAACATCTTGGTTTTATATCTGTTTATTTTATAAATTATTTTTTTCAATTGAAAATACAGATAGAATGGTTAAAAAAAAGAACTCTTTGGCATTTTCATTGTCTTGGCTTAGTTTTTGCCTTACATCAAAGGCAATGTGTGACAGGAAAGGAGAAGGAAAGAGAAGGAAATGTTCAGGCCTGCTAAATGAGCGGTAATGAGAAGGCCACCAGTATAATCATGGACAAGTCTCATCCGGTCACTCCCTCTTCTCCCCTCACCCATCATGCAAGAGGCACAGATGTGTGAAAACACACACCTCCAGATTCAGGGACAGTTCCTTCCCAGCTGTTATCAGGCAACTGACCCGTTCTCTTGTCAGCTGGAGTGCAGTCCTGACCTCCCATCTACCTCTTTGGTGACTTTTGAACTTTCTTTAATTGGGCTTTATTGGACTACAATGTTATATCTTGCACTGAATGGTGTACCCTTTATCTTTTATTCTGTGCACTGTGGGCAACTCGATTCTATTCATGTATAGTCTTTTCATTGTCAGGATAGCATGCAAACAAAAACTTTTCACTGAACCTCGGTACATATGACAATAATAAACTATATTAAACTAAAATGTTGGGGCAATTTTAATTAAATTGATTGATTGAATGATTGAAAGATACAGCATGGAAACAGACCTTTCGGCCCACATGTTAGGCAAGAATGCAGTCAACATGACAATGGCCTGACAACCTTTTTAAACTTTGCATTTTGAAAAACGGCAACTGATATTGAAAACTCTACTTGGAAAAGATGAACACAAACAGAAGCATAAAGAGTAACAGGACGAGAGAAAAGGCAAGTCATGCACGCAGTAAGTTGTCATTTGGAAACTCTAAGTTATTGATAACTTTTGCAATATTTGGAAATACCACTGTGCATTGATCTAATTCAGTAGCATTTGTGTGGAAGTGAAAATGTTACAAAATCCGTAACATAGTTATGTGGCTCATTTAATAACTAATGATTATTCAAGATGTTAACTGAATTACTTCAAACTGTCTCAACGCCTTCAGTGCTCATTGGATGACACACTCTTTTTCTTGAATCATAGTTTGATTCCTTTTACTATTATTATACAATCTCTGGTTCAAAACCACTGGTGGTATTCGTTTGAGATTCATGCTTCAAAAATAAATGGTGCAATGTATTTTATTCACGCAGTTTGCTCAAAACATCTCTCAATGCATTAACATGAAAGGAATCCATTTCATGTGTCAGATGCGTAAAATAACAATTAATATTACCCCGTTCTCATATCATTATCATGGTTCCTTATTCTGTCAGATTGGTGAAGTAGAAAATATAAATCTATTCCTGGCCCATGAATAAATATGCATTTATTTTGAACCGGGCAAATAAAGAACTGATTACAATTTCTTTATTCACAGATCACAAATGCTTCCTTGAAAAGCAAGCATTACTATTTGATTCTGGTGATTGCGTTCCTTCAAAGATGCGTTTAATCAATTAATCAGCACTAAATTACATGGCTTGGACAGTGAGTAGCTTTTCCCATAAATTACGATAGTGCTGAAATGTGAGGTTCATGAGGAGGCTTGGCAAAGGGAACGAGCCCAATCACAGATCATGGGTTTACACTCCTGACAGGAGCAGCTCCCATTTCCCTGGGCAAGGAATGAGAAAATTGCACCAGTAAAGACAGGAAAGATGAGCTGATACATGCTGTTGATCATTATTTACACCATTGAAAGTAAATGCCACATGCACAGAGTATAATTATCCCGTTGCAAGACTGCTAATAGCTGTCCCGTAATTTCATAGGTCTCCACAATTAAATTCAGCTTCTTGTCACCAGGGAGAATTAGGTCATCCTTGTCCTATTCTGACTTAATTAGAGCAAAAGTGCAAGGTCTCCTAACCCTGGAGCAGAATAAGCTTACTACAAGCATCTCGGTCAAATGGTTTTTTAAAATAAAACATGTGTTAGAACCGAGGGTCTTACCTGCCGCGCCCCTGCGGGATGCACCCCCTGGGGAACGAAGGCTAAAGGCTGAAGGCCGGGCAAGGAGAGGGACGATGGTTTGCTGGTAATCCACAGGGAGGTGATGGCTGCAATGCGCCTTTAAAAATGGCACCAAAATTCTGGCTATTCTTGCATATGGACTCTTTACATTAGAGATACTTTAGAAATACAGCATGGAAACAGGCCTTTCAGCCCACTGTTTGCTCTGACCAGCGATCCCCGTACACTGTGGACATACTAGGGCCAATTTAGAGTTTTACCAAAGCCAATTATCTTACAAACCTGTACGTCTTTGGAGTGTGGGAGGATAGCGGAGCACCTGGAGAAACCCCACACAGTCACAGGGAGAACGTACAAACTCTACCACTGCACCACTGTGCCACCTTGTGACTCAGTGGACTGTTTCTGTGTCTTCCATACTTAATTGAGAATTTTACTTATATATTATAAGGTAATAAGGTCATAAGTTATAGGTGTAGAATTAGGCCATTCGGCCCATCAAGCCTACTCCACCATTCAATCATGGCTGATCTATCTACCTCATAACCCCATTCTCCTGCCTTCTCCCCATAACTTCTGACACCTGTGCTAGTCAAGAATCTATCTATCTCAGCCTTAAAAATATCCACTGACTTGGCCTCCACAATCTGTGGCAAAGAATTCCACAGATTCACCACCCTCTGACTAAAGAAATGTCTCCTCATCTCCTTCCTAAAAGAACGCCCTTTAATTCTGAGGCTATGACCTCTAGCACTAGACTCTCCCACTAGTGGAAACATCCTCTCCATATCCATTCTATCCAAGCCTTTCAATATTCTGTATGTTTCAATGAGGTCCCTCTTCATTCTTCTAAATTCCAGCGAGTACAGGCCCAGTGCCGGCAAATGCTCACAATAGGTTAACCTACTCATACCAGAGAGTTGTGAGTGTGGAATTCTCTGCCTCAGTGGGTGGTGGAGGCTGGTTCTCTGGATGCTTTCAAGGGAAAGCTAGACAGAACTCTTAAAGATAGCAGAGTCAGGGGATATGGGGAGAAGGCAGGAACAGGGTACTGATTGTGGATGATCAGCCATGATCACATTGAATGGCGGTGCTGGCTCGAGGGCCCGAATGGCCTACTCCTGCACCTATTGTCTATTGTCTATGGGATCATTCTTGCATACCTTCTCTGGACCCTCTCCAGAACCAGCACATCCTTCCTCAGATATGATGTTCAAAATTGCTCACAATATTCCAAATGCGGCCTTACCAGCACCTTAAACAACCTCGGCATTACATTCCTGTTTTTGTATACAAACCCTCTTGAAATAAATGCTAGCATCGAGTTTGCTTTCTTTACTACCGATTCAACTTGCAGATTAACTTTTTGGGAATCCTGCACCAGCACTCCCAAGACCCTTTCCACCTCCAATTTCTGGATTTCCTCCCCATTTAGAAAATACGCCTTTATTCCTACTAGCAAAATGCACGACTCCACACTTTGCTACACTATATTCCATCTGCCACTTCTCTGCCCATTCTCCCAACCTGTCCAAGTCCTTCTGCAGAGTCTTTGCTTTCTCTACACTACCTGCCCTTCCACCTATTTTCGTATATATGTCAATAATATATGTCAATATGTCAATAATGGCAAAAAATAGATTTCACTGTACTTTGATACATGTGATAATAAAAGAACTATTAAACCATGGAGCCATTGAACCATTTCAATGCCATTCAGTTTCATTGACAGAAATTCTGTACTTTAATTGAAATGTTGATAAAGCTGAGTACGTAAATTAGGCTTCGTTTTGTTTAGTTTGGTTTAATTTATTGTCTCATGTAACGAGATACAGTGAAAAGTTTTTTGGTGTGTTCTATGCAGTTCGTGGAAAGACTATGCATGATTACAATCGAGCCGCGCAAAGTGTACAGATACAGGATAAAGGGAAAAATGTATAGTGCAAGATAAAGTCTAGTAAAGTCCAATTAAAGATAGTCCGAGGGTCACCAATTAGGTAATTGATAACTCAGGATGGCTCTCTAGTTGTTGATAGGATGGTTCAGTTGCCTGAGAACAGCTGGGAAGAAAGTGTCTCTGAATCTGGAGGTGTGAGTTTTCACACCACCAACCAGAGACCTCCATATACTAGCACAGTCCAACACACTAGGGACAATTTACAATTGTACTGAAGCCAATTAACCTACAACCCTGTACGTCTTTGGAGTGTGGGAGGAAACCAAAAACCTACGCGGTCACGGGGTGTACGTACAAACTCCATACAGACAATACCCATAATCAGCATTGGACCCAGGTCTCCAGCTCTGTAAGGCAGCAACTTTACTGCTGCTCAGGTGTGTTGCCCTTTCTGTGCAGTGATCCCCAATCACAGAGGCCAGGCCAGTTGAGGCCAGTTCATTGGCTATATTTAAGAAGGAGTTAGATGTGGCCCTTGTGGCTAAAGGGATCAGGGGGTATGGAGAGAAGGCAGGTACAGGATACTGAGTTGGATGATCAGCCATGATCATATTGAATGGCGGTGCAGGCTCGAAAGGGCCGAATGGCCTACTCCTGCGCCTATTTTCAATGTTTCTATGTTTCTATCCCCCAGAGTGCAGGTGAGTCAATGGAAAGGCTAACACACGGTGATGTTGGGCAATAGAGGGTAGCTCTGGGCCTGGGTATGACTGAAGATGGCACCATCCCTCCCTCAGCAACAGCTGGGTTGGCAACTGAAGTGGTGTGCCTTGTGTACCAGTGCTAAGAGCATGAATCCTTAGTGATTGAGTTACTGAGCACAGAAACATCCCTTTAGTACCACTCGCTGTGATTGGAAACTAAATATTCCAGGATTTCGTTGCTTCAGGTGTGATAGAATTGGAGGGACCAGAGGTGGAGGTGTTGCATTGCTTGTCAGAGAGGATATTACAGCAGTGCTTTGGCAGGATAGATTAGAGGGCTCGTCTAGGGAGGCTATTTGGGTGGAACTGAGAAGTGGGAATAGTGTAGCAACACTTTTAGGGGTGTCTTATAGACCGCCAAATTGGGAGCGAGAATTGGAAGAGCAAATATGCAAGGAGATAGCAGATATTAGTAGTAAGCACAAGGTAGTGACTGTGGGAGATTTCAATTTTCCAAAAATAGACTGGGAAACACATTGTGTAAATGGGCTGGATGGTTTGGAGTTTGTAAAATGTGTGCAGGAGAGTTTTTTGCAGCAGTACATAGAGGTATCGACCAGAGAAGGGGCAGTGCTGGAAATCAGGTAGGTCAGGTGACGGAGTTATGCGTTGGTGAGCACTTCGGGACCAGTGATCACAATACCATTAGTTTCAATATAATTATGGAGAGAGTCAGAACTGGACCTACGGTGGAGATTTATGATTGGAGAAAGGCTAACTTTGAGGGAATGCGTAAGGATTTAAAAGGAGTGAATTGGAACACTTTGTTTTATGGGAAGGATGTAGAAGAGAAACGGAGGACATTTAAAGGGGAAATTGTAAGAGTACAGAATCTTTATGTTCCTGTTAGGTTGAAAGGAAATAGTAAAAATTGGAAAGAGCCATGGTTTTCAAGGGAAATTGGACACTTGTTTCGAAAAAAGAGAGATATTTACAATAATTATAGAAGGCATGGAGTAAATGAGGTGCTAAAGGAGTATAAAAAATGTAAAAAGAATCTTAAGAAAGAAATTAGGAAGGCTAAAAGAAGATATGAGGTTGCTTTGGCAATAAAGGTGAAAATAAATCCAAAGGGTTTTTACAGCTATATTAATAGCAAAAGGATAACGAGGGATAAAATAGGACCATTAGAGAGCCAGAATGGACAGCTATCTGCAGAGCCAAAAGAGATGGGGGAGATATTGAACAATTTCTTTTCTTCGGTATTCACCAAGGAGAAGGATATTGAACTCTGTGAGGTAAGGGAAAAAAGTAGAGTAGCTATGGAAACTATGAGATTCAAAGAGGAGGAAGTACTGACACTTTTGAAAAATATAAAAGTGGATAAGTCTCCAGATCCTGACAGGAAATTTCCTAGGACATTGAGGGAAGTTAGTGTAGAAATAGCAGGAGCTATGACAGAAATATTTCAAATGTCATTAGAAACGGGAATAGTGCCGGAGGATTGGCGTACTGCGCATGTTGTTCCATTGTTTAAAAAGGGTTCAAAGAATAAATCTAGCAATTATAGACCTGTTAGTTTGACGTCAGTGGTGGGCAAATTAATGGAAAGGTTACTTAGAGATAATATATATAAGCATCTGGATAAACAGGGTCTGATCAGGAACAGTCAACATGGATTTGTGCCTGGAAGGTCATGTTTGACAAACCTTCTTGAATTTTCTGAAGCGGTTACTAGGGAAATTGATTAGGGTAAAGCAGTGGATGTTGTCTATATGGATTTCAGTAAGGCCTTTGACAAGGTTCCCCATGGAAGGTTGGTTAAGAAGGTTCAATCTTTGGGTGTTAATGGCGGAGTAGCAAGATGGATTCAAAAGTGGCTGAATGGGAGATGTCAGAGAGTAATGGTGGATGGCTGTTTATCAGGTTGGAAGCCGGTGACCAGTGGGGTGCCTCGGGGATCTGTGTTGGGTCCACTGTTGTTTGTCATGTACATCAATGATCTGGAGGATGGGGTGGAAAATTGGATAAGTAAGTATGCAGATGATACTAAGATAGGTGGCGTTGTGGATAATGAAATAGATTTTCAAAGTCTACAGAGAGATTTGGGCCATTTGGAAAAGTGGGCTGAAAGATGGCAGATGGAGTTTAATGCTGATAAGTGTGAAGTGCTACATCTTGGCAGAACAAATCAAAATAGGACGTACATGGTAAATGGTAGGGAATTGAGGAATGCTGTGGAACAGAGAGATCTAGGAATAACTGTGCATATTTCCCTGAAGGTGCAATCGCATGTAGATAGGGTGGTAAAGAAAGCCTTTGGTGTGCTGGCCTTTATAAATCAGAGCATTGAATATAGGAGTGGGGAATTAATGTTAAAATTGTACAAGGCATTGGTAAGACCAATTCTGGAGTATGGTGTACAATTTTGGTCGCCTAATTATAGGAAGGATGTCAACAAAATAGAGAGAGTACAGGTGAGATTTACTAGAATGTTGCCTGGGTTCCAGCAACTATGTTACAGAGAAAGGTTGAACAAGTTAGGTCTTTATTCTTTGGAGCGCACAAGGTTAAGGGTGGACTTGATTGAGGTCTTTAAAATGATGAAAGGGATAGACAGAGTTGATGTGGATAAGCTTTTCCCATTGAGGGTAGGGAATATTCAAACAAGAGGGCAAGACATGAGAATTAAGGGACAGAAGTTTAGGGGTAATGTGAGGGGGAACTTCTTTACTCAGAGGGTGGTGGCTGTGTGGAATGAGCTTCCAGCAGAAGTGGTGGAGGCAGGATCGATTTTAACATTTAAAAGTAAAGTGGATAGGTATATGGACAGGAAGGGAATGGAGGGGTATGGTCTGAGTGCAGGTAAATGGGACTAGGGGAAAACAAATGGTCGGCACGGACTGGAAGGGCCGAGAGGGCCTGTTTCCGTGCTGTAATTGTTATATGGTTATATGGACCCCTGCTATCCTGAAACGAGACCACATGTGATCTCAAAAAATACCCCTGAGGTTTGGCTATGAGATGTCCTGGAATAATCAGCATGGAGGACAACAGTTTGGAGTGCAGGAAGATGAGGGGTGATCTTGTAGTGGTGTATGAGATCATGAGGGGATTGGATCAGGTAAAACACACACTCTTTTACCCAGAGTAGGGGAATTAAGAGCCACTCCATCAACAACTAGAGAGCTGTCCTGACTACTATCTATCTCATTGGAGATCCTTGGACTATGTTTAATCAGACTTAATTGCACTTTATCATGCATGACACATTATTCCCTATATCATGTATCTATAAACTCTGGGTGGCTCGATTCTAATCATGTACTGTCTTCTCACTAACTGGTTAGAATGCAAGAAAAAAAATCTTTCCCTGCAACTTGGTACTCGTGACAATAATAATAAACTAAACTTAACTTGATTAAACTAAAATAAATTAAATTAAGCTAAACTAAACTAAACTAAACTCCATTAAAGTAATACTTTGGCCAGGCATTTGGTTATCTGGCCTAAACTCTCCAAAACTAGGTCATTGTCATTGCTTTGTTTGAGAAAAAACGTGATTTAGTGAAAAAACGTGATTTTTTATGTTATATGGAAGGTGCTAATGAAATGCAAACTGTTTTGGAACAGACTGCTCAATTATCTCTTTCTGTTTGAAAGAGTGTGGCATTACCACAGTTCTAGTGCAATTGTTTTTTCAACCTCGACTCTATCACATTGCCCATAACAATCATTGCATGTGGATTGTAGCCTCAAAATGCTGGAGTAACTCAGCAGGTCGGGCAGCATCATTAGAGAAAAGGAATAGGTGACGTTTTTGGTCAGAACCCTTCTTTCGTCTGACGAAGGACCCGACCCAAACTGTCAACTGTTCCTTTTCTCCAGAGATGCTGCCTGACCTGCTGAGTTACTCCAACATTTTGTGTCTATCTTTGGTACAAACCAGCATCTGCATTTCCTTCCTACACACATTGCATGTGGATTTACAGTCCTGTTATTGCTAAGAGTAAGTGGGAGATGTAGTGATAGAAATCATGGGAGGCATACGGGAGGATGTGTGATTAATGAAGAAGATGTGCAGAAATCAAACCATGAACAACCAGCAGTGTAACGATGACCCAGTGAATCAGAACTTAGGAAAAAGTAATGTGGTGCAGCTGTGGAACCTTGAGTCCGTAATAAAGTTATTATTATTATTATTATTAATGTCTGCTACATCCTCTAGATGGCGACAAAGCCCTGTTCTGGCCTTTCCAACATGCTGGTGGGAACAATGAATCACAGAGGCTGATTAATACACAGAGAGGTGCCTCTTCCAGCTCTCTTCTCCCCCTTCACAATCAGCCTGAAGAAGAATCTCGACCCAAAACAGCACTTACAACATGACTGAAAACTATGAAAGAAAAAGCACAGAATTAAATTTTAAACACTTTTGGGAGCAGTAACTAATTATTTGGATATATATAAATAGCATTGGAAAGAGTTGCAAATAGCATGGTTGGTTACCATAGCCTCATTTATGTCAGCTTTAATGAACATACGTTTAGAATGGAGATGAGGAGGAATTTATTTAGCCAAAGGGTGGTGGATCTGCGGAATTCATCACCACAGATCCGCCAACATGTTTTTATATAAGAGCGGCACAGTGGAGCTGCAACAGAGTTGCTGCCTTGCAGAGCCAGAGAATCAGGTTCAATCCTGACTACAGGTGCTGTCTGTGTGGAGATTGTACGGTCTCCCTGTGACCGCATGGGTTTTGCCCGGGATCTCAGGTTTCCTCCCACACTCCAAAGACGTACCGATATGTAGGTTAATTGCCTTCTGTAAATTTTCCCTAGTGTGTAGGATTGTGCTAGTGTACACAATTTTTATATTTTATATTTATATGTATCATATAAAATAATTAAATAAACTAAATACTATAAAATACTATAAATTATTAAAATATTATAAATTATAAATGGTTTACAATCAAAAGAATTGAAATATATCCATAATGTAAAACACAAAAACAACTATATAAAAATAAAAATTAATGTAAAAAAATCAAATAAATGTACCTGACAAACATAAATCACGCATTTGTACCCGTCCCTCTCCATTGAAGTGAGTAGAGTAGCCAAATCTTTGCAACTTGGCAAATTCCCCAATGCAACTATTGAAAATATGCAAAAGAAATGCTGGAATATCCTTTCCAGTATCCATTTAGAATACGATGTCAGAATGCAATCAGAATGGCATGGCAAGGACGAGCAAGAAAGTTTGGGACTTTTGCATGAACGTTCAGGGAACTATGCATTCCAACTCACTATAATGAACATCATACATTTCCTGAAACTATGTCAAGAAACATTGCTGACATTGATTTTATAGAGGTGTATAAAATCATGAGAGGGATAGATCGGGTAGATGCGCAGAGCCTCTTGCCCAGAGTGGGGGAATAAAGAACCAGCGGACATAGGTAAGGTGAAGGCCGAAAGATTTAATAGGAATCTGAGAGGTAACTTTCAGTTCAGATAGTTCAGGCAGAGACTATTGCAACATTTAAGAAATTAGACAGGTATATGGATAGAACAGGTTTAAAGGGATATGGGCCAAACACAGGCAGATGGGACTAATATAGGTGGATCATATTGGACCTTGCGGGCAAGATGGGCCAAAGGGCCTGTTTCCTTGTGGTATGACTCTAGGACTCAATTTCCTCAGTGATGTATAGCCCATTAGATATGGGGAATAGATCAAAATGTTCAACTCTTTAGAATCTTTTGTAATAAACATTATTTCTCCTTTATCATTTATTTCTAACTTACAAATTATGAGCTGCTTTTCTGTACTTGTTGATTCCATTGTCTCCAATCTTCTCCATTGACTTTTGTACATTTGTCAGTGCCAGAAGCACAGTGACTCGTGTGCACTTTGAGTATGCAAAAACAAAGAATTTCAGAGAATAATTAACCAACTAACCCGCACATCTTTGGAACATGGGAGGAAATCGGAGCACCTGGAGGAAACCCACGTGGTCACCGGGAGAATGGACAAACTCCCATACAGACAACATCTGAGGTCAGGATCAAACCCAGGTTTCTGGTGCTGTGAGGCAGCAGCTCCACCACTGTCCATTGTGCCACCCTTGTACCAAGGGTTTGGTCTTTTAGTCACACACTCTCTTGTGTGACCCAATATCAGTCTTGTTTGCTAAGACTCTTGTAAAGTGCCTTGGGAATTTAAATTGTGATTGGAATTTTCAAGTAAAATCAAGAATGAAATCATGATCATTCTCTGCTTGTCTGACAGCAATATTTAAATTATATTTTATGTAATATCTTGGTCAGACACATAATATTGCTGTAATAATTTGATCACACTAGTTTTCATCACTAAACCAATGAATCACATGAAGCACACTGGATTAGACATGCTTGTTTTGATTTAACATTGAAAACCATCATAAAACAATTATTTTGGTCAATTAAACATGTAAATGTTGCAATTACACCTAGCACCATAAATATCACACTTCACAAAAACATTAATTGGCTCCACCCACTAACTTACAAATAGTTGTTTTGCTTGTATTAATATTTTATATTTCAATCATCCATGGTAAACAATAGGAGGCAAAGATTGTGCTTTAGTTTCCAGCAAACACACAAAAAAGCTTAGAGCAAGCACAGAACACAGGATGGCACAGTGGTGCAGTGGTAGAGTTGCTGCCTTGCAGCGCCAGGGACCCAGGTTCGATCTTGACCATGGGTGCTGTCTGTATGGAGTTTGTACATTCTCCCTGTGATCGCATGGGTTTACTACGGGTTTCTCTGGTTTTCTCCAACATTCCAAAGATGTGCAAGTTTGTAGGTTGTTTGGCTTCTGCAAATTGTCCCAAGTGTGTAGGATAGAACTAGTGTACTGGTGATTGCTGTTCAGCGTGGACTTGTTGGGCCAAAAGGCCTTTTTCCACTCTTTATCTCTAAACTAAACTATACTATACTAAACTAAATTAAAATAAACTAAACTGAACTAAACTAAACTAAACTAAACTAAAAGTGAATCAATAATGACTCAAAGATTCAATGATCAAGGATTCAATTATTCAATTATTCAATGATAGTTTATTGTCACATGTACCTAGGTACAGTGAAATTGTTTTGCATACAATCCAGTAAAATAATACAGCAGATTTCACCTACAAAGAGTATCCAAAGAGTCGCACATTTCTAGCACCAACAAAGTTACAAAAAGATCATTGACCAGCCTTATCTTCAAGCAGCAGCAAACCAGGTCTGCAGCCTGGCAGTATTCTCAACATTTGAGAAGTTAATTCCTGTTCCATTTACCTCCAATAAAAATTACCTTGCAAAGCTGGACTTCCATTATGCTGCATCCAGATTGTGCAAAATAACTAATTTTGTTGGTAAACATGGTGGGCGGTCATGGTGGCACAGCAGTAGAGTTGCTGCCTTACAGTGAATGCAGCGCCAGAGACCCGGGTTAAATCCTGACTACGGGTGCTGTCTGTATGGAGTTTGTACATTCTCCCCGTGACCTACGTGGGTTTTCTCCGAGATCTCCAGTTTCCTCCCACACTCCAAAGAGGTACAGGTTTATAGGTTAATTGGCTTGGTAATTTGTCCCTAGTAGACGTAGGAGAGTGTTAATGTGCGGGGTCCACTGGTTGGCGAAGACTCAGTGGGCCGAAGGGCCTGTTTCCACGCTGTATCTCTAAACTAAAACTGGAAGCTTTTTCCATCTCAAAGACTGAGTGTTCAAAGGTAATTTACCTAATGGAGAACTATTCTCCCAGCTCCATAATTGATGGATTATTTTATTATTAATGTAAATAAATCAAATTCCTATGAGCTCTTGGCTTCACCTACTCTGCAAATTCCACAATCTCTTTCACCTCTGAGATAATGGCTGAGCATAAAACTGCAGTCTGGAGCAAACCCCAATTTAATCACTTGGCCATCAATAGGCATGTTTCCAGCTGCCAAGCACTTAGCTCCAGAACACCCTTGGGATCTGGAGATACAAGTAATGTTCAGAGGGATCTGGGGTCTGCAAGTCCAAGTCCATAACTCTCTGAAAGTGGCAACATACTGATTCAGTGGTAAAGAAGGCGTATGGTCTGCTTACTATCAAAGGTCGGGACATTGAGTATAATAGTCAGGATGTCATGATGCAGCTTTATAGGACTGTGGTTAGACTGCATTTGGAATATTGCTAACTCTAACCCATTTTCTGGATGGAGCGCAGATTAGATAGGGGGAATAAAAATGTTTATAAATCAACGTGCACCAGGTTATATTAATTAACATAACATTTGTGCTTGTCAATACTCTGCTGCACTGTGAACAAAATCAGTTCAGATCTGCTACTAATGTATTGGGAGTCTGTGGATGATGCACACTGTCACAGTTTTTAATGCCACAGTTTTTCTATCATGAATTGCACTTTATGTTCTTAAGTATTATATTCGTCTGTGATTCCTTTCCTCCTCCAGATGAATCTGTAAACGAGATAGCATAATGGCTCTCAGCATTTGATAAAGCTTCTTGCTGATTTGCAGTCTGCATCATGCCCTCAGCTCCAGACATGGCCCTTGCTAGTTTATTCACAAGTCTGTTGCTAAATGTTCAGTTCAGCTATATTTTGTATCTCTGTCTGAGTCACCGAGAACTAAGAGGGACCCGGCGTGGGGGAGCTGCCGAGACATAGAGGGGCCCCGGCATGGGGGGAGGGGGGCACCAATAACAAAGACTAACATGACTCTAATGAGTATGTTGTAACATTGTCAGTGCCAGAAATTACTCTTTTGTGTACTTTGTGTATTGTATGCAAAAAACTTTGCCTATGTACAGTACATGTGGCAATAAAGTATCATTGAATCATTGAGTTAGCGAGCAACTTTGTTCTTCTAAATGGCACAAAGTGCTGAAGTAACTCAGCGGGTCAGGCACCCCTTACTTTTGAATTGAATTAAATTGAATTGAATGGAATAAATGTTATTAGCCAAGTATGTATACAAACAAGGAATTTGCCTTGGTGCTTTGTAGGAAGGAATTGCAGGTGCTGCTTTACACCGAAGATCAACACAAAATGTTGGGGTAAGTCAGCAGGGCAGGCAGCATCTCTGGAGCTTCGAGGGTTACACAAAAAGCTGGAGAAACTCAGCGGGTGCAGCAGCATCTAAGGAGCGAAGGAGATAGGCGACGTTTCGGGTCGAGACCCTTCTTCAGACTGCTTCTTCAGAGCTTCTTCAGACCTGATGTCTACTTTGTCAGTTATCCACATTCGAAGTGAAGATAAAAATTACTGTTCCACACATTAACTAGAGAGTAGTCTTGACCGCCCATCTACCCCAATGGACGTATGAACTAACTTAAATCAGAATTTACTGGACTTGCACTAAACTGTATACCCTTTATCCTGTATCTGTACAGCTTGGACCGCTGGATTGTAATCATGTGCTGTCAATCCACTGACTATACTCAGTACACGTGACAATGAACCAAACTGAACTAAACATGAGATTATTCCTGGCCTCCCATCTACACCATTGGAGACCTTTGAACCATCTTTACTCGGGCGTCATGGACTTTACCTTGTACTAAACATTATACACTTTGTCCTGCATCTGTACACTGTTGATGGCTTGAGTGAAATCACACTTAACCTTTTTGCTGACTGGATAGCACACAACAAAAAAAAGTGTTTCACTATATCTCGGTACACGTTGCAATAATAAACTTAAACTAAATTAAACTGGGTCATCTCCAGGTGCTCCGGTTTCCTACCACATCCCAAAGGTGTACGGATTTGTTGGTTAATTGGCCCCTAGTGTTGAGGAAGATTGAATAATAATAATGATAAACTATACAATGACAAACTAAACTAAACTAAACTGCTCAATGCCTTCCTTGAACTGCTGCAATCAATGCCACAGGCTCTCAAGTAGCGATAATAAAGAATGAGAAACATTTATCAATATCAACATTTATCCCATTATAATTGTTGCGTGTGTATTTTGTTAGTTTGACATACTGACGTCTAAAGATGGTCATCCAGCACTCATTTTGGCATCAGCATATAAATGATTAAAGAACTTCTCTATAGCTACTTGCATATATTTGTGTGGAATTGCACTTTTCTCCTCGCTGAAGGGAATGAAAGGTTTAAAAATATCCTGCAATGCAAGATATGAAATAACAACCTTCCATCTGCTATTGGCAGGATAATCTCTGCCAGTCACAGGTAGATTTTAAAAGCTGGCCAAATTTTTTTTTAAATGTCCAAACAGTCAGATGTATCACAGTCCCAAAAATAAACCTGCAATTTAAAAAATGTTTTAAGAATCATTTTGGCATCTCAGGCTGGAATTTTAGTTAGCATAGATATCAGGACCATTAGAATTTCACAGTGTAAGTGCTGAATGCAAATATGCATTGCAATCATTGTAGAGGTCAATTTGATTATGCAGATTTAACATTCAAATGGTATCAATACATTTACAGTTTAAAGGAATGGTAAGTGTGCATTACAAAATATATGAATTTATGTCCTATTTAATGAATTTCATTTAACATCCTCAATTTAAAAATGAATCAAACAGCTCCATGTAAGGCGCCAATTGTGAACCTGAAATGCCGCAATATGTTGGTGTATATGAATCTACGATTTTGTGAACAATTTCATAGAGAGAGAGATAAAATCATAGTCATGCAACAGAGAAACAGACCCTTCAGCCCAACTAGCCCACACCGACCAACATGCCCCGTTTACACTAGTCCCATCTGCCCTCACTTGGCCCAAATTCCTCTAAACCTATCCTATCTATGGGCCTATCCAAATATGTTTTTAATGTATTGTGCTTCCAATGGAAGATAAAAATAAACACTGTGTGGTCTGTGAAACAGAAAGAGGCACCTGTGCATATTTGCGCTTGGCTGCAGCAGAGCATTCATATGCCCCTTTGAACACAAACTACAGTTATATCAGTTAGGTTAGCAGCTTAAGATAATTGCTTAAGAAGCAATCAGGCAAGTACATGGATAGGACAGGTTTAGAGGGATATGGGCCAAATGCAGGCAAGTGGGACTAGTGTAGATGGGACACATTATCGGTGTGTGCAAGTTGGGCCAAATGGCCTGTTTCCACACTGTATCACTATGACTCTATGACTCTAGCGGGTCATAGATTAAGTAAAGAAGAGACAAAGAACTGCAGAAAGTGGTTTATACTAAAGATAGATGCAAAGTGCTGGAGTAACTCAATGGGTCAGGCTGCATCTCTAGAGAAAAAGGATGTGAAGACCAAGTGAAAGGATATTTCTAAGGCAGAGATTGAGAAATTTGATATTAGTAAGTGTGTCAGGGGTTATGGGGAGGCAGCAGGAAAATGGGGTTGAGAGGGATAAATAGATCAGCCACGATTGAATGGCGGAGTAAACTTGATGGGCCGAATGGTCTAATTCTGCTCCTACTACTTATGAACATGCACATAAATTTGAAGAACAGTCTCTCCAGTTCTGATCCTTTGAAACATCAATTGGTCCTTTGGCATATCCAATGGACGAACATAGTGTGGCGTAAGAAATGGCAGAAGGGTCTCGACCCAAAATGTAATCTAGCCATGTCCTCCAGAGATGCTGCCTGACCTGCTGAGCTACTCCAGCACTTTGTCCTATTGTGTAGCTCCATAGCTGACCTGAATAAAATGGTCTCTTGATTGCAGGTGATAAGAATGTTATAAAAATGAAATGCGAACTAGTCCCTGTAGGTCTGTGCATTGACTGCTACTTACACATTTGAAATCTCAATGCCCTACTTGGAGTTGCAGTAAGAAATCCAAGTGCACCCAATTCAAGCTGCATTAAAACTCATGCTCTTGTCTGCGAAGGTTAACTTGCCTTTCCATCTTCCATTAATTTATTTTAAATTACCTAATTGAATGTTCAACCTCCTCTTATAAACCAAGATCACAGATAATGGACACCTGAATCTATAAAGAGGGGTCATTGGACAGAACACCTAGAGTCATAGGGTCATACAGTATAGAAACAGGCCCATCTGCCCAACTTGCTACAACAACCAACATGTCCCATCCACACTCGTCCCACTTGCCTGCATTTGGCAGATAACCTTCTAATTCTGTCCTATCTATTTACTGTCTAATTGCTTCTTAAACATTGCGATAGTCTCTGCCTCAACTATTTCCCCTGGCAGTTCGTTCCATACACCCACCACCCTTTTATGTGAAAGAGCTACCCCTCAGAATCCTATAAAATCTTGCCCCCTTCAACTTAAACCTATGTCCTCTGATTGCTAATTCCCTACTCTGGGCAAGAGGCTCATATTAATTTCTTATTTATGGAGGATGTGTACATGACAAATGTTTCCATATCTTGAAGGCTGAGCATGTATTACAGCAAATTATTTGCAAATTTCCAGATTGTAGGAATGGCAACATCCCTTTAAAACCTTCTTTAGAGCATGCGTTTAAATCATATCAATTGCAAAACTTTATTTTCATCGACACAGTTTGAGGAGATTAATAGCCCCCAAAATGTTGCTGAATCAACAGGATGCTCATTAATTCTCTAGAATCTATCATATTCTCACCAATTTTGTATACTTTACTTAAGTTTACTTTAGTTTAGTTTACTTTAATTTAGTTTAATACGATTCTCGATGTATTCAAGAGAGAGGTAGATATTGTATTTAGGGCTAAACGAATCAAGGGATATGGGGAGAAAGCAGGAACGGCGTACTGATTTTGGATGATCGGCCATGATCATGTTGAATGGTGGTGCTGGCTTGAAGGGCCGAATGGCCTACTCCTGCACCTATTTTCTAAGTGTTTATGTTTAATATAGTTTAGTTTAGGGATACACATGGAAATATATCCCAGTTTTTTCTCCACTCCCTACATATCAGGTGTAGCTGACTAACTACGGTGGCACAGTGGCACAGTGGTAGAGTTGCTGCCTTACAATGCCAGAGAACTGGGTTCAATCCTGACTGCAGGCACTGTCTGTATGCACGTTCTCCCTGTGAGTGCATGGGTTTTCACTGAGTGCTCCAGTTTCTTCCCACATTCCAAAGACATACAGGTTTGTAGGCTAATTGGCTTCTGTAAATTGTAAATTGTCCATAGTGTGAAGTGTAGTGGTAGTGTACGGGATGATATCTGGTCTGTCCGGACTCGGTGAGCCAAAGAGCTTGTTTCCACGCTCTATCTCAAAATCTAGAACAAATCTAAAAATATGATGACTTTATAAATGAAGTCAAAGATGAGGCTCTACCTAAGTTGTGGGATAAACCTTAAAAATTGCAGTTCAATTATGTAAAAGATTGACAAAATTCTAGAAAAACAGTTAATTTGACTGTTAGTGTGCAAATATCAGTGGTTTATCCACTTTTTGAGGTTAACATTTTTGAGGTTATGAAAAAGGATGCTATACATTTTTAACACAAAGAAAACATGCTGTCAAATCACATCAGTATATTGTAAGTCTCAAAAGGCAGTGATCACTGATGGCAGTAATGCATGAGCTTTACGGCAGCTTTAAGGTCTAAATGTTCAGACACCTTTTTCCTTAATCAATCAGTGACCTTTCATCAAGATCTCAATTTGGATTTCAGATTTACAGCATCTGCAAAGGGTTTTCAAAGGGTTTGTATGTTCTGCCCAGCACAAAAGCCAAGAGGCTATGGAAGTAGTTGAGGCAGGTACTATTGCAACGTTTAAGAAACATTTATACAAGTACATGGATAGGACAGGTTTAGAGGGATATGGGCCAAACGTAGTCAGATGGGACTAGTGTAGATGGGGCATGTTGGTCGGTCTGGGTAAGTTGGAACAAAGTGCCTGTTTCCATGCTGTATGACTCTATGACTATGACTCTAAGAGGAAATGATTGGTCCTTGATTGTGTCAGCTGCTTTCCCAAGGCAGCGTGAAATGTAGATTTAGTCAAAGCACGGGAGGATGGTTTGTGTGGTACATTGAGCTGCATCTACAACTCTCGGGAATTTCTTGTTGCTTAGGATGGAGCTGCTGCTATACCAAGCTGTGATGCATCATGATAGGATGCTTTCCACAGGACATCCATGGAAATTGAGAAGAATCGTTTGAAGCTTGCCAAACGTATTTTGGTTGTTGGTGTGTTTTCTTGGACACAGCATCAAATTGATTGGACCAGATGAAATTGTTGATGATATTTGCACCCAGGAACATGAAACTCATGACCATCTCCATTCCAGCACCATTGATGCTGACTGGCTAGTGTACACTACCCTATTTCGCGTGTTCAATGACTAGCATCTTCATCTTGCTGACATTGAGGGAGGGATTGGTGTCTTGACATCATGTAACTAAGCTCGCTAAGTTCATAAATCCATACTTTATGGGGGCAGAATTAGTTCATTCACCCATTAGGTCTACTCTGAAATTCAATCATGGCTGATCTACTGTATCTTTCCCTCTTAACCCCATTCTCCTGCCGTCTCCCCATAACATCTGGCACTCTTATTAAACAAGAATCTGTCAATCTCTGCTTAAAAATATCCATTGACTTGACCTCTACAGCCTTCAGCGGCAAGATATTCCTCAGATTCACCACCCTCTGACTAAAGGATACCGGCCCGCAAAGTCAGCCTCGGAAGTTGAATTATGGGAACAGATCTTCCGGTTCCGGCTGGAGTTCCAGAGCTCTGCCTGTTGGGGGCAAATACGAACCACTGATCGGCGCGTAAGTCCCAATGAGGTTTAGATCGCCCGGTCTAGGCGCCACGTTTTTGCGTAGACTTCTGGGGAGGATTTCAAATCCACAGAAAATTTGTTTGGCATTTAGAGAATTTAAACATGCATTTGTTGAAATGTATCACCTTAATTAGATTGCTTGATCGTTTAAATGCTGAAATGCCGAAGAAAGCTGTTTCACCTAACTGGAGAGAAACATAACTAAGGACCCATAGTGGTCATCCTTCCTGAGGAGACAATAGACAATAGACAATAGATAACAGGTGCAGGAGTAGGCCATTTGGCCCTTTGAGCCAGCACCGCCGTTCAATGTGATCATGGCTGATCATCCACAATCAGTACCCCGTTCCTGCCTTCTCCCCATATCCCCTGACTACGCTATCTTTCAGAGCCCTATCTAGCTCTCTCTTGAAAGTTACCAGAGAACCGGCCTCCACCGCCCTCTGAAGCAGAGAATTCCACAGACTCACAACTCTCTGTGTGAAAAAGTGTTTCCTCATCTCCGTTATAAATAGCTTACCCCTTATTCTTAAACTGTGTCCACTGTTTCTGGACTCCCCCACATCGGGAACATGTTTCCTGCCTCTAGCGTGTCCAAACCATTAATAATCTTATGTTTCAATAGGTCCCCTCTCATTCTTCTAAATTCCAGAGTATACAAGCCCAGCTGCTCCATTCTCTCAGCATATGACATCCCGCGATCCCAGGAATTAACCTTGTAAACCTATGCTGCACTCCCTCAAGAGCAAGAATGTCTTTCCTCAAATTAGGGGACCAAAACTGCACATAATACTCCAGGTGTGGTCTCACTAGGTGCCCTGTACAACTGCAGAATTACCTCTTTGCTCCTATACTCAACTCCTCTTGTTATGAAGGCCAACATGCCATTCACTTTCTTCACTGCCTGCCGTACCTGCATGCTTACTTTCATTGACTGTTGAACAAGGACCCCCCGATCCCGTTGCACTTTTCCTTTTCCCAACTTGACACAATTTAGAAAAATATCTGCCTTCCTGTTTTTGCTACCAAAGTGGATAACCTCACATTTATCCACATTAAATTGCATCTGGCATGCATCTGCCCACTCACCCAACCTGTCCAAGTCATCCTGCATTCTCATAGCATCTTCCTCACAGTTCACACTGCCACCCAGTTTGTGTCATTTGCAAATTTGCTAATGTTACTTTGAATCCCTTCATCCAAATCATTGATGTATATTGTAAATTGCTGCGGTCTCAGCACAAAGCCTTGCGGTACCCCACTAGTCACTGCCTGCCATTCTGCAAGGGACCCGTTAATCCCTACTCTTCGTTTCCTGCCTGCCAACCAATTTTCTATCCATGTCAGCACTCTACCCCCAATACCATGTGCCATAATTTTCCCCACTAATTTCCTATGTGGGACCTTATCAAATGCTTTCTGAAAGACCAGGTACACTACATCCACTGGCTCTCCCTTGTCCACTTTCCTAGTTGCATCCTCAAAAAATTCCAGAAGATTAGTCAAGCATGATTTCCCTTTCGTAAATCCATGCTGATTCGGACTGATCCTGTTACTGCTATCCAAATGTGCTGCTATTTCATATTTTATGATTGACTTCAGCATCTTCCTCACCATCGATGTCAGGCTAACTGGTCCATAATTCCCCGCTTTCTCTCTCCTGCCTTTCTTAAGAAGTGGGATAACATTAGCTAACCCTCCAATCCACGGGAACTGATCCTGAATCTATAGAACATTGGAAAATGATCACCAATGCGAACACGATTTCTGGAGCCACTTCCTTAAGTACCCTCGGATGGAAGAGATAGAGAAATTTCTGAAAGTTTGCGAATAATTGTAACTCTACCCTAGAGAGTTGAGAAACAATTCACAGATATTTGGACAATAATGGAAACAAGACTAGAAAGTGGCAAAGACCCAGAAAATCAGCCTTTATTTTAGTGGACACCAGGTTCAAAAGGTCAATCACATTCTGGTTTTGGTGAATGGGGGTATAAAATCTTTGAATTATTAAGAAAAAATCGAGTTGTATTTTTCCTTAATTAATCATTTCAAGAGATTTAGACTGAAGAGATTGAATTCTATGTTGAAAGTTTTTTCGATAGGCTGATTGTTATAAATATAACAACTTTAATGCCATCATATCTATCTATCTATCTATCTATCTATCTATCTATCTATCTATCTATCTATCTATCTATCTATCTATCTATCTATCTATCTATCTATCTATCTATCTATCTATCTATCTATCTATCTATCTATCTATCTATCTATCTATCTATTCAATTCAATCTTTAATTGTCATTGCGCAGTGTACAATACAGAACAACGAAATGCAGTTGGTATCTCCGAAGGGCGAACTTATGAATAAACAAGTAATTGCGCAGTAGTATGAGTATATACATCTATACGTATACATTGGTATCCGTGCAATTTGCTGGTGATTGGGTAGTCCGGGGGGGGGGGGAGGAGGGGGGGGGTGGAGACAGGCAGTCATTGAGGTGCAGCGTTGAGAAGTGTGACAGCCGCAGGACAGAAGCTGTTCTTGAGCCTGCTGGTCCGGCAGCGGAGGGACCTGTAGCGTCTCCCGGATGGGAGGAGGGTAAACTCTCTATGGTTGGGGTGTGAGCTGTCCCTGGCGATGCTGTGCACCCTGCTCAGGCATCGTTTACTATGGATGGACTCAATGGAGGGGAGTGAGGAGCCTGTGATGCGTTGGGCGATCTTCACCACCCTCTGCACAGCTTTCCGGTCGGCAACAGAGCAGTTACCATACCATACAGTGATGCAGCTGGTAAGGATGCTCTTGATGGTGCAGCGGTAGAAGTTCACCAGAATCTGGGGAGACAGGTGGACCTTCTTAAGTCTCCTCAGGAAGAAGAGACGCTGGTGAGCCTTCTTGATCAGCGAGGATGTGTTGTGGGTCCAGGAGAGGTCATCGGAGATGTTGACCCCCAGGAACCTGAAGCTGGAGACACATTCTACCTCCGTCCCATTGATATGGATGGGGTTGTGCGTGCAGCCTCTTGATCTCCTGAAGTCAACTATGAACTCCTTGGTCTTCTTGGAGTTGAGGGCCAGGTTATTGTCGGCACACCATGCTGTTAGGAGCTGAACCTCCTCCCTGTAGGCCGACATCGTTGTCGCTGATGAGGCCAATCACCGTCGTGTCATCTGCATACTTGATGATGGTGTTGGTACCATCTATAGGTATGCAGTCGTAGGTGAAGAGGGAGTAGAGGAGGGGGCTCAGCACACAGCCCTGGGGTACGCCAGTGTTCAGGGTGAGCGTAGAAGAGGAGTGGTTATCCAACCTAACAGACTGTGGTCTGTTGGTTAGAAAGTCCAGTAACCAATTGCAGAGGGAGGGGTTGATGCCCAGGTTATCGAGTTTGGCGATCAATTTCGAGGGGATAATGGTGTTGAATGCTGAGCTGTAGTCGATGAACAGCATTCTCACATAAGTGTTTCTGTTGTCGAGGTGGGAGAGGGCGGAGTGGAGTGCCGTTGAGATGGCATCCTCCATGCTCCTGTTCTTGCGTATGCAAACTGGTAGGGGTCCAGAGTGAAAGGTAGGCAGCATTTGAGGTGTGCCATGACCAGCCTTTCAAAGCACTTGGCGATGATAGGGGTGAGTGCAACTGGGCGGAAGTCGTTGAGGCTCGCCACAGTGGAGTGTTTTGGCACTGGCACGATGGAGGTAGTTTTAAGGCACGTGGGGACAACTGCCTGGGCAAGTGACAGGTTGAAGATGTCAGTCCAGACGTCTCAGCTGTGCAGCACAGATCCTGAGGACGCGCCCGGGGATTCCGTCAGGGCCGGCAGCCTTACGTACATTGATCCTACTCAGTGCCACGTGCACGGCGTAGGGGTTGAGTGTGAGGGGCTGGTGGTCATCGGGGAGCACAGCCTTGATGGCCAACTCTTGGTTGTCCCTTT
The DNA here is from genome assembly GCA_035221665.1 of Okamejei kenojei. NCBI lineage: Eukaryota > Metazoa > Chordata > Chondrichthyes > Rajiformes > Rajidae > Okamejei > Okamejei kenojei. The sequence goes on along the minus strand of CM069139.1, from coordinate 54,622,464 downwards.
CAAAGCAGGCCATTAAAAGTGATTGAGCTCCTCGAGGAAGGATGCGTCGCTGGAAGTGGGGGTGGAGTTGGTGGCTCTGTAGTCAGTGATGGCCTGGATGCCATGCCACATGCGTCGGGGGTTGGTTGCTGTCGAAGTGCTCCTCGATCCGCAGCTTGTATCTATGTTTGCCGTTCTTGATGCTCCTCTTCAGATTGGCCCTCGATGAACTATAGGCACAGGCATCGCCTGACCTGAAAGCCGATTCCCGTGGTTTCAGCAGTCGCCTGACCTCGCTGTTCATCCATGGCTTCTGATTCGGGTATGTGGTGATTTGTTTGAGAGTGGTGACACTGTTGATGGAGGAGTTGATGAAGTACAGAACAGAGGAAGTATAGGCGTCAATGTCAGTGTGGGAGTCAAGGGTGGCCTGAGCTGCAAACGCATCCCAGTCATATCTATCTATCTATATCTATCTATCTATATGTAACTAAAAGTCTTATCTTGTATGTATGTATGTATGTATGTATGTATGTATGTATGTATGTATGTATGTATGTATGAATGTTCCCGAAATACAGCCAAAACAGTACAAGATAGCGCAACAATTTTAGGGGCGCCTTACTCACCATTCGCCTGCGGTGTGCAGTATCAAGTTGTGTTATATCTTAAAAGTAATTCACTTCATAAACCTTAATGAACTTTATACTGCGATTGGGACAAGTTTCAATGTGGCAGTAGTGCCAGCGAAGTGTGCTCCCAATTGCCAGGCCCGTCAGCCATGCCGGCGCAGTTGGGGGAGGGTTGCCGGGCCCGGTATACGCGCCTGCGCATTTAGGGGAGGGTTGCTGGGCCCGGCAGAGATGCGCCCAGAAGGAATGAAGTGACAAAACTTGAAATAACCGATCTCCGAGCAATTTTAGGGGCACCTTACTCACCATTTGCCTGCGGTGTGCAGTATCAAGTTTTGTTCAAATTGTTGCGCTGTCGTGTAACATTTTGGCTGTATTTCAGGAACATACATATATATACATACAAGTTGAGATGGCCATTTTCAGATCTAATACTTCAGTGTGTACTTGACTGGCATCACAAGGGGGACTCTACGGGTCCACGGGTCATCTAGTCACATATAAAGCTATGAAATTATCATGTTCCTCAAAAGAGAAATATTTTGGTTTTCCATTCAAAGTCACATATTAGAGTTCAATTATATTTTAACTCAAACTAACATTGCTTCAATAAATATAGTGTGCGTTAATTACTCAAAAATTCTGTCCTGTAGAATTTAGTTAATTAGGCTTCACTCAGCTGGAAGTTCTGGAGCATGGAGAGAAATCTTCAGAAAATACCTCGGTTGAATTAAACCTTCAGTGACACAATTCAAAGTTTTGAAATTAAGCTTCAGCATATCTGAAAGTCAAAGAAGCAAATGCTGGGAACACGCAGCAGATCGGCTGCATCTGCGGAAAGATATTTTGACATTTTCGATGGAACATTCTTCATCAGAATAATAATAAAATGTTAATACCAAGGACCAATCTCAGAGTGGTGTAACTCAGCAACATCTCCGGAGAATGGTACATTTTGTCACATGTTCCGAGGTACAGTGTAATTCATTTTGTATACAGTATAACTGCACATAAACACTTAGGTGCATCTTAGACCGATCCATGTTCTCCCGAGATGCTGGCAGATTTGCTGAGTTTCTCCAGCACTTTGTGTCCTTTAATGAAAGGACACAAAGTGCTCTTGATCTTAACGCATTATCTTATCTTTCGTGATCTTAACGTATCAGCTATGTAATCAATGTAGGAAGGAACCGCAGATGCTGGTTTACACCAAAGATTTAGCCTCCACAGCCGTCCATGACAATTAATTCTGCAGATTCGCCACCCTTATGTGAGATTATATCAGTGGACAATAAGACGGTATTAGTGAGACTATATCGCTCTTTGTATGGGGTATGGACCAAACACGGACAAAGCGGGACTTCTTAGATAGGCTATTTTGGTTCTGCATGGAAAGGGCCTCTTGTGGTGCTGTGTGACTATGGATCTAACACAAATGATATTGTGGAGACGCATGTTGGCATTTCCAGTCTATAAGCATGCTGCGCATCGTACGTTGGGAGTTATGATATACATTGGGAACATAAAGTTCATTGCTGAACTATCAACTACTTTAACAGAACTATTGTCTGAAAATACACTACAGTTTTAAAAAGCACGCTCATTGCTTTCGATGTCAGTGATCATTTCCCTTGTAGGAATTAGCACAAATATTATGTTTTTTGCGCTCTGTTGAATCCACTAAGCGTCTTTTGCCAGAAGTCCATCGACAGTAGCGGTAGAGCTGCTGCCTTACAGCACCAGCGACCCGGGGTTCCATCCTGATTACGGGTGCTGTCTGTACGGAGTCTGTACGCTCTCCCTGTGACCTGCGTGGGTTTCGTCCGGGTGCTCCGGGTTCCTCGTACATTTCTAAAGACGTGCAGGTTTGTAGGTTCATTGGCTTCTGTAAAGTGTCTCTAGAGTGTAGGATAGAACTAGTGATCGCTAGTCGGCGCGGATCCAATGGGCCGAAGGGCCGGTTTCCATGCTGTATCTCTAAAACTAAGAAGCGCTGACCAAACCATCCACAATTAAGGGGAAACATTTTTGGGAAGAGCTCGGGCATATTATTATTGAACGGGTGGAGTTTTAGTGGACAAATAAGACCCGCTTCAGCCGAACAGGTCGGGTGAGCAATGGTACCTTGCCGACAGGTCAGGGGGTAGTAAACTAATTGGACCCAGATCCAAAGTTGGACAAAATCTGCCATGATCACATTGAATGGCGGTGCTGGCTCGAAGGGCCGAATGGCCTACTCCTGCACCTATTGTCTATTGTCTATTGTCTAAAATATACATGAGATAGATACAAAATGCTGGAATAACTCAGCGGGTCAGGCAGCATCTCTGGAGAAAAAGAAGAGTCAACGGTTCGGGTCGGGACAACGGTTACCCATCCTTTTTCTCCAGAGATGCTGCCTGACCTGCTGATTTACTCCAGCACTTTGCGTCTATCTTTGGTATAAACCAGCATCTGCAGTTCTTTGTATCTATTATTCAATCCATATTTTCCCCACGAAATAGTTCCTATTCCGCAACAGGACTTTAAAAAAGCATCAGCTCTTAAAACCATAGCGCCACGTCAAATGAAATAAATGTACTGTTAATTCAGAAGCCTGCTCAATGAATGTGTAAATACGTCGCTCGTTCTTTGAACGACCATCCTCGTTTCCATCAGACTCAAACTGGAAATATCATTTCAAGGTGATCGGCTCGCTGAGGTAAAAGTAGTTCCACGTACACAGGGCAGCAAAATGCATAAAGGTTGAGTTACGCGAATCGGAAGATTGTGTTATTATAGTGAAATACGCGTCATAATAAATCGGCGGTAAATTCATGTTGATTGTGAGTTTGGTAATCAGTATTGAGCAAGTGAGGGCATTTTTACAGTAGCCAACGCTCGAATCCAGAAACTAGCTGACTTTATGTGCTTTTCCACTTTGCTGACAAAGAAATCTGAAATGAGTCTCCACCCAAGCTTGGGAATGGAAATTAAATGAATAACGCGTCAACTGCATGTATCTGTGTGGAAAGGAACTGCCGATGCTGATTTAAGCTGAAGATAGACACAACGCTGGAGTAACTCAGCGGGACGAGCAGCATCTCTGGAGAGAAGGAATGCGAGGACTGAATGCGACGTCACCCACTCCTTCTCTCCAGAGATGCTGTCTGTCCCGCTGAGTTACTCCAGCTTTTTGCGTCTATCCATAGTGTATCTATTGAGCTCCTATTTACCTCGCTGGAGACCCTCTTACTATCTTCGATTGCATTTTACTGGACCTCATCTTGCACAACACGTCATTCCCTTCATCGTGTATCTGTAAACTATGGACTGCTTGATTGTAATCACGTATCGTCTTTCCGCTGACTGATTAGCATGCCATAAAGGGGGTTTCAGTTTTACACGTGACGATAAAATAAACTAAAACTAAACTTATTGCACTTGAGCTATTTCCAATCGAAAATGTACGGAGTTTGGTTGTTTTTCCTTTCCAGCCAGGGAACATCCAGGGATAATGACTCGTCGTGTTATCGCACGAATGGAAGCGTGTTGTTTGTTTCAAACCACTGGCTTACCTGATACAAATATCCCAAAATTGTAAAGGATCCCAAATTTGTAATTTAATTCCGATAATGCTCATCTTACAGATTCTATCTTTGACCAAGGGTCCCAAAGATATTACAATCTTGAATCGCAGCGCTTAAGTTTGTTAGTGTCGAATTTAGATTGATATTTTCATGTTCTAATTTAAAGGAGCAGAATTGGGCCATTCGACCCATCAATTCTACTCCGCCATTCAATCATACTTGTTCTATCTTGCCCACTCATCCCCATTCTCCTGCCTTCTCTACATAACGCTTGACACCCTTACTAACCAAGATTCTGTCAAGCTCCGTCTTATCAATACATAAATTATAGGAGCAGAATTTGGCCATTCGGCTCATCATGTCTATGCCGCCGTTCAATCGTGACTGCATCTCTCGCTTTCCCTATTTTGTTGAGAGGCAAGAGTTCTGGTAGATGTCCGAGTCCAGAGTTGACCGGTATCACTGGCGCATCAACACTAGCAATGTCTCCAGTGCGGATAAACGGTGAACATAACCAAAGGATGGTAGTCTGAAGGACCCCGACCGCACAAGTCACCCATCCTTTTTCTCCAGAGTTGCTGCCTGACTTCGTGTCTATCTGCAGTCCTTTAACCATTGCCCCGATTCCTCTCCCAGCCCTTATATGAGGAACTGGTGGTAACGGGGCCCGTTGTAAATACGAACGAGCCGTATTTGGGCGCTACATCTTAACGGTCCGCCGCACATAAGCAAATGCTGAACTGGGGAAAGGCATGCAAAAATTGACTCATGTTAGGGCACTGTAAACTCGATACGTATTCATGGAGCGTATACCCAAATAGAAGTCTAATAATTGCATGTGGAGCCGAAAGGGAGCTCTTTGTGAACTGTTGGGTCGTTCATTGTTCTCCCTGTCCTGGGCGGGTTCGCTCTGGCCTGTAACTCCGCGGGTACCCAAAGACGTAGGATCCTCAACAATAATTATTCGCGGACGATAGATACAAAAAGCTGGAGTAACTCAGCGGGTCAGCATCTCTGGGGGAAAGGAATAGGTGATGTTTCGAGTCGAGACCCTTCCTCAGACCCCTTCTGAAACTAACATGTCAGCAAGGTAACTCGTAAAGGAGTTAGCTCCACCTCGTAAAATCAACGGCCACTCACTCCCATACGGCGGCACAGTGGTGGAGTTGCTGCCAAACAGCGCCGGAGACCCGGGTTCGAACCTGGACCCTGACCACGGGTGCTGTCTGTTTGGAGTTTGCACGCTTTCCTGGGACGGCGTGGGTATTCTCCGGCTGCTCCGGTTTCTTCCCACACTCCAATGACGTACAGGTTTGTAGGTTAATTGGCTTCAGTGAAATTGTAAACTGTTGCTAATGTGTAGGATGGTGTTAGTGGTCGGGCTGATCGCTGATGGGCGCGTGCTGGATGGGCCGAAAGGCCTGTTTCCGCACTATATCTCCAAACTAAACTTACGCCAACGTCGTTGAGTGTATAACGACCAAGTGAAAGAATCCTGTCTGATTTTCCCCATGATTCACAAGAAGAGGTGTAGACCGGGCGCCAGGGTTAATGGACATGGGAAACAATACGAACTTGGGGGAAAACTCATATTAATGCAGCTTCTCAGGAATACACCACAAGTTACTCGTTGGGAGAGAATTGTTTCCTTAATCGAGGAGCTTTTGGGAGATTGGGTACAAATGTTTCAAACTTTGTTTTCAATCATTGACATCGCTCATCTTTTTTTTTAAGCGTTAATCCAAATTTCCTTTTACACGGCACCGTTCAGTGAGATTGCAAGGGCGTCATATAAACCACAACTCAGTGAGTGCAATAGTTTCAATAACCTTTCATTTTTTACAAAATATATGTACCTGATTGCTTTTAAGATCATTGGTGTAGAATAGAGTATCGACCATTAATTGAGCAAAGATATCGGCGAGCGAACGAAATTGGGTGCAATGTAAAACAGAGAGATTCAATACGGTAAATACATCGACCGATGTTTAATATTCTGAATAGGAAACGAGGGAGCGATGTATTTAGGGGGAGGTTGATCCGCCTTTCTTAAATTATAACTATATTATAACTCTACTTCTGCGAATGCGGTCAGTCAATATGCACTGATGGTTTACTCATTAGCAAGCAGCGCCGTTTCCCTCGTTAATGGGATTAAAGTGATATTCGTAGAGAGACACAAAATCCTGGAGTAACTCAGCGGGTCAGGCAGCATCTCTGGAGAGAAGGAATGGGTGACCCCTCCAGCATTTTGTTTATCTTCGGTGTAAACCAGCATCTGCAGTTCCTTGCTACACCGAGTGATAATCGTGTTTTTATTGTTTTAATCAAATTGATTTAGCGATTGTATATGTGTTTTCCTATTTCGAAATAGACATTTAAAAAAATGAAAACACCGTGCACCATTTTCTGCTTCATTTTTACACGCGCGGTGATATGAAAGTGAAAATCAACCCTCCCACAAATGTTTATTTTCCACTATTTACCAATCAACGCTGGAGTTTTTTTTTCTCTAGGTTACTGAAGGCGAAAGGAGCTGTATTGGCATATTCTATGCTTTCCTGCTGATTCTGGAAACGATTTATTTTCTGTGGGCTTTAATGAACAATTTTCAAGCTGTGGATGCTAAGTAATGAACAAGCTCATCACAAATTTCAATACGACGGCTTAAATATTTTTGTTTCATATACGCCGTCTACTTTTGCAAACTGTAAATATTTATGAAGCATCCAAGCTAATGTTATTACATATTAGCGGTATTTGGTGTTTATCTCATATACAGTGCTTTCGAGTTCAGACGACAACCGGTGGAAACTCCAATTTGCGGCGAGTAAAAGTGAAAATTCCCACCAGATGGCGTGCCGGTATTGTACAGCGAGATTTCTGGTTGTACCGTATCCAGTGAACCTGACTTTACGACGGACTAATTAAATACTCTTTGTTTCCATCGCTGAATCTTGGAGGGCTGTGCTAAAATCAAACATCGTCTTGCTAAGATTTTGCACAACTCTTACACCGTTTTCAGTCAGCGCCTCACGTTGTCAAGAACGCGCCGTTTAGCTGTTATTACTGCATTATGGTCCAATTTCGTCACGCTAAACCTCCATTTGACAGTTTTGGAAGCTCCTGTAACGTTAAACTATTTCCTAATTACACCATAGCAGAGAATCAAAATTGAAATATCGTTATTGATATAAACAAATTCCATATCGCTGTAAACTGTGACAGGGTATATATCTGTGACTTCCATCTTTTACCATCTCAAATGTTAAGCAAGTTCTCAGCCACTCTGCTTCATAAAATTCTAGTTTTATTTTCATCTGAAATGATCCGCCGATGATGCAGCATGAGTTTTGATTCATAGACTGCGGGAATATCGATGTTTACACGCCACTTGGGAATAATAAAGGATATGAATTTATTGTAGATGATGCGACAATGTGTTTTGTATCGTTGGTGGGGATGAACTGTTTTGGCAAAAGGCAAGAGCGGCAGTAATCTATAGTTAGTCGCAGTGCTTTGTAGGCTGTACACTGTCAGCATAGACTGCAACATTAGCGTGTCGAGACAAGAGGCTCATTTGGAAAATATGCTGAGAACTGCATAGATGCAACAAAACGCGTTGTCAACGCGGCTCCGACACTCATTACGCCGCTGATAGAGTTATGTTTAATATTTATCATCATTCTTCCCGCCCTTGTGAAAATCATGGCAACACGAACGAATCTTAAATTGGTAAATATATAGCCAATTTACCTATAAATAAAATACTAAACTAATGCTAATATTACTGCGACATTCCATATCTGTATTTGTATATAAGACAGGAAGTTTTGATTTCCGGAACAATAACTCTGAGCATCGAAAAGGCGATGGAAGTGTTTTATTCCGTGACATTCCGGCTAGTGAACCATTCCCGATTGATACTATTGAGCACTCAGAAGCAGCAAACAGACGAAGAGCTGCAACGGTGGGACACAGAGAACCACGGGAGATGAGCACTGCAAGCTTGTGATCACAATTAATTTTCACACTTGATCGGCCAAGATATTGAGTCAAAACCATACAAAATATTAAAGGATTCCCCCCCCCCCCCCCCCCCGCCTTTAAACGATCGGGTTTTTTTTCACAACTGTTACTTCGAATAGTGGTATAAACTAAGTTTCACTGGAATGCGGAGAAGTAAGAACAGTTGAATCAATACAGATGAAAAGTATTGTTTACATAGGGATTGATTTTATACCCGGTGTCTCGGTGCGGTCTTGGTGCAGTTTAAAAAGCATGTACTGCTGTGCTAGACAAGTTGTTTAACAAGTAATATTTTAAATAGATTAGAAATATTTTTGAGCTATACCGGGGCAATAGCGGTTTCTACTCGTTTTATTGAAAATGTTCTTTAGTTTCATAGTTTCCACGCAGTTGGAGGTTTATATTAGGCGGATTACCTCTCAAAGAATTGCAGTGTTATATTTTAAAATAAGTATTACGCGAGAATAAACCTCATTATATATTTCGTGCAATTATATCGGGGTTTTTTTTTTGTAGTCAAAGGATTAGCGATTATTCTTCATGTGAAGCCCGAATGCATCATGTGGTAATATGCCAACATATATTTTTACCCGTTTAAATCCGATGCGTCACACTAATGATGATGAAAGGCAATATTTGCAATCATTTTGTGAACACGGCGCTTGCAAATTATTACCGGCTCATCATTAGTCTGTGTCCGTTTTCTTATTGCCCGCAGCAGGTTGCAACACATTCTTAAATTGCAATTGAGTTAAAAGTACAAAGCCTGAATTACCGTTAGAGCAAATTATAATTTTAAAAACGGATAAATCAATATATAAATATATTAATACACACACACACACACACACACACACACACACACACGCGCGCGCGCAACATAAATATATATGTGTGTGTGTGTGTGTGTGAAGGAACTGCAGATGCTGGTATATATATATAAGTAGGAAGGAACTTCAGATGCTGGTTTAAACCGAATATATATGCAGACCCACATACATTTAAACAATAAAAACAGAAGTTTCATCAGTCGCGTATGTCCCACATTAACTTCGGTTAAATACATATGGCGTATTTTAGCAAACAATTTAAATTATCGTTTCCCCGCAGGCACGAGTCAATATTATTAATTATAGGAGTAACTGTACGTGTGCCTGATTGCTTTGTTAATATTTCGCAGCCACTGGGATAAATGTTTTAAAGAACAGGATAGTAGTAATTGAAAATCAGTCACTTCGCCGTGTCAGTAAAAGAGAGAAACTAACAGTGGAAACGAATGAGAGTGTTCAGGTGATTAAAATGGCAACATATCCGTGCCATATTGCATGGTAGTGTATTTGGAATCTTCAAAAATACTACCTCAGTTTATAAAATGGTTTAGATCACTGATCCGTGCCGAATTTTCAGCAAATCGCCTGATTCGGACAAATTTTTAACATTAAATAGAGACTTGGAAGTAATGTAACTTTTGCTATATTACTTTCGCCGACTGCAAATTTCAAGCCCACTTTAATTCAGTGCTACCAGCAGTGAATTATTTAATCCTTTCGTGTAATCTTAGAAAAAAATGCCACGTTTCAGGCTGATTAGTAAATTATTCGCCTACATTACGGGCCCACATGTATTGTTCAGCACGTTGCGAGTAAGTTCATTAATTAACTTATTAATTTATACTCTTCCTGGTTTTTGTCAGCTTTTCGCAGCTCGAATGCGTGTTATATTATGGTGAATAACAAGCTCCGACTCGGAGTTACTCAACACCCCCGCAGTAAATGATTCAGTCTGCCGGGGCGCGTTTATAGAAATTTAGAGGTGTAAGATCCATACACCAAGTATATTCGGCGGTTCACTGTGACTGTTCGTCACGGACTGAGTGGAGTGATACGTTTTCGATCTGGCTTGCATAGGAAGATGATTTTGTTTATCGTGTATTTGGCCACCAATGAAAAGATGTATTTACATGTTATGTACCATTATGTTGCCATACAAACAATGCTTTCGCTCATTTGTTGCATTGCGGAGACATTAAAACATATTTACCTCAATCCTGATTCTTTTGTTTACCTAGCCACATTAAAAATGTTGAAACATTGTCTCGATTGTTTTTATTTGTTTTAAATACATAAACGATCCCAGATTGGAGATAGCAACAATTACTATTTGCGCGGTATCTTTGTTACGTCAATGAATTTTCTGGATCAAATGTTTCCTTGTTGGTGTGTGTGTGTGTGTGTGTGTGTCAGTGTGTGTGTCAGTGTGTGTGTGTGTGTGTGTGTGTGTCAGTGTGTGTGTGTGTGTGTGTGTGTGTGTGTGTGTGTGTGTGTGTATATGTGTATGTGTGTGTGAGTGTGTGAGTGTATGTGTGTCTGTGTTTCCTTGCAGTTTTCAAAAGAATTTCCCAGTGACACAATGTTATGATGGAAAGATGCTGCAAATGACAGCACCGGTAAACGTTCATCTTAATCATCGGCCTCTTAATTTAGTTTGGTGCTGTGGTTTTTTTTGGCGTTGATCAGCCGCTGACAACCTACAGGGAGTTAATGAGTGACGAGGCATAGCTGCTGTACCAAATAACACTTTCCTGGTGCGAAGACCACTAACTGGGAAGTTTAGTTAACTACTGTTCTCGCAAACCTAATAATATAACCTGTAACAAAAACCCCAAGAAATATAACGCACGCTAAATACAGAAACTTTCAATCACTAATTAACAGCGCCCACAGTCAGTTGAGTGTGTGACTTATACTCGAATAAGATTTGAATCGCCCAAATTCCTTCAAAACATCTTCCAATCCAAGGCCCGTTTAGATCACTTGCAGCTAAAATGGCAAACTTTCACTTGGGCCCAAATCACACAACTATATATTGGTTCAGTTTATGTACATGCATGTTTTTTACTTGCGATATAAAAAAACCCTCACAATTCAGTGGTCTGGTATTGCAGACTGCACATTCATTAATTTTAATAGGCAATGGCACGTTATTCGGGTCGCGCATACTTCATTTGTTACAATTACAAAAGTGCCAGTTTTTCGTCCAAATACAAATGGTCGTGTTCTTCCAACGCAAACCGATACAGCGATCCTGATAGTTATCAATTCTGGTTATAAATCCTAGGCCAGACTTTCCAGCTTTATTTGACCATATGTACAAAACTAACTTATATCGCACTCGAGCATTAAATACAAGCAACAAATACCCAGCGCCTTAAATTCTTAACATTAAAAAGAAAGTGTCATCGTGTTTGGAAAAGTGCAAGCGGGGACCGGTATATCCAATAACGGGTGTCAGTCCCCGCGACACTGGGCAAAATGAAATGCCATGAAGTCCACTTCGCTGTCACGATTTCTTTTCATTGAAGGTCAAAGGTAAAATTCTGCACCAGACACAAAGACAACATTAATTTAAAAAAACAATAACTTTATTTCCAAAAGTTCAGAGCTTCTTAAGCGAAGACAGCATTTGCGGTTAAAATAAATTAATTAAGTGATTTTGTTATAATGAATCCACAGTTTACTAAAACTATTGCCCTAAACCTATCTTTCTTATTTGAGGGGGAGAGGGGGAGAGTGCTTTGAGCTTTGAATGCAAAAAATATGCTCGCAGGCCGCTCTCGTTATTTCGGTGGTTCTTTGTTGAAAATGTTTATTAACATTTACGTTATTAGCCCATGCTAATTATTTTTAATATTCTCCTTTAAAGTCTGTTATTATTCGCGATAATTTCCACGCGAGTATTTCTGCCTATTTAGTGGGGCTTGAAAAAATGTGTTTATTATTCTAATTACAAAACCAAAACATTATATTAAAAAATAGATATGAATCAACTTCCGATCCATTTAAACATATAACAGCTGCTTCAAATTTTGTAGCAATTGGGCTAGTTCGGAATCCCCCACAAAAAAAAGATGACATCCTTGTATCAACGTTTGAAACTTAAATGATGTGAAAGAAGCAAAGCTGAAATATTCTAGCGCATTAGGAGCAGCAGAATTTGCTTCATTCTCTAACTGTTCCAAAAATCAGCGTGGAATACACATTTGTAAACGCTTCAAAATTGTTACACAGAAACGCTGATTTAAGTACTTCTAAATCACAGCAACAACAGAGGTTCAGTGCAAACAACAGCTGTGTCCATTTTAAAAAAAACAATTCAATGACGACTTGTGCATATGAAGATGCAATCAGCTAATCTCGTTATTTTTCGTGTTAATCAACACTTTCCTTCCTGCACTTCATTGTACAAGGACTACAGATACCACACATCAGTAAATGTTTATATAACCTGTCTCTTCCCAGGAATCCAGTTACACCAAATTATTTCATGCTACACTGAGTAAAGAGAACGAGCAGGTCAGATTAGACTTTTAACTATAGACGGAGAAAATAAGACGAGTTCACAATGCGCTATATCTGAATACGTGCGCGCACCCCACACATACACCACGTAAGGAACAATCTACCACCGCATATGGATCTTACACCTGACCTTTTGTCCTCAGACTTCACGTTTTTTTTAAATTGTGAAACTCCGAAAGTCGACCTGCAAAATACATCAAAAGGGCTCATGTATCTTAAATTTCTGGCGTCCATTTAAATAATTTTTAAAGGTTTCGACCTAGAATAAACTAAAATATAACCCCATTCATTATTTCCGACGCAGCCCAAAGGCTCAAAATAAATATATATTAATGATTATACTCTCCGTTGCTTTTAATCAATGTATGGTATCATATTACATGAATCCAAATAAAAAGCACAGCTTTCTTTGGGAAAACAATACCTGGCATCACAATGCAATAGGTGAGAGAATGCCTACTTTTACTTTACGCATGGCGCATAATTGGGCTACAATCCGAACTGTCTTTTATTTATCGCATGTTTTACCACGAAAATGTAATTTGAAGACTCGGGCCTGCTGCTTGGTTCGGGAGTTCACTGCACACAGTGTCAGGCGATTTTCGTTTGGTTCCATCCTGCCGTTTGTACAGTTCCCGTCTAACGTCCTGAGTTCACTGGTCGCGTCCCTGTTGAAGTAAAGACCCAGACCCAACATCAATCAACAACACCGCAATGTAAATGTCAATACTTTGTAAGGGCTTGCACCTGTAACATCAAGCTGCCTTGCAGCACTGAACCTTGTACCACTGGTAGGATGTGCACTAGAGCAGGCGATCTTTGGGAATATTAAAGACATGAAACAAAGGATTATACAAAGTAAGTATACTTAAAGACATGCTCATAAGACCAACAACACTCGCCTACAACCCAAGACCGAGACCCGCCGTTTAAACGCTGATCGGATGCACTCATTGCAGATTGTAGCCTTCTGAACTCGGGCTCTATTGAATGGGGAGGAAAATAACATCAGAATCAATCCGGAGCAGCCTGTCTGCTTGCTCCATCCGCCATCATGACTCCAAAATGGGAGTCGGGGAATAAAACAAGTTAAAGCAAGTGAGGGAGAGATCAGCCCCCCCTCTGCCCCCGGCCGGGCGTGGGGCATGGTTGACCCCCGCTGCCTGATCGTCCCGGGACTTGCCCCCACCTCCGGCCCGCCGGCAGCGTCCGATCCACCATCCTGCCCGGGTTTGGATGCAGGGCGACCCGTCCAAAACTGTAGGATGGGGCCGGACTTAGAGCAGGAGGGAGGGGGTGGAGAGGGACCCAGTGTCCCGATCCGGGACGTCTGGGGAGCTCCCCGCCTCTGCCGCCCCCTCCAAAGCTCACCGTGGGCTGAAGGACACACATCCTCGCCCCGTCCGACCCGGGCTGAAGCTGGCGTGTTGAGCGATGTCGACGAGACGGAGGTGGAACCGACCGGCCCCGACCCCGACCCCGACCCCGACCCCGACCCCGACCCCGACCCCGACCCCGACCCCGTTCCCGACCCCACGCCAGGGATTTAGTTTTTGTTTTGGAAACTGTTATCGCGCCCTCCGAGTTATAAAGTAGTACCACGTCTCTTCCCCCGCGCCCTCTCTCTTTCTTCCACCCAACCTTCCCCTCCCCAGCCCTCCTCTATATTAATTCCCTTCATTGAAAGGATAAACAAACTTCTAGAGCAAAAACATAAAAATATTGACGTACCGAAGGCTATTATCCAGGGGCACGGGTGGGTGAATTGCGATGCATTTGTAGGAGTAGAAGAAGATGGGGGAAGTGTGGGGCCAGGATGTGAGGTGAAGTGAGGTGAAGTGATACGCCCTCTTCTTTTCTCATCCTGCCCTCCCCTCCGCCCCCCCTCTATTTCCCCTTCCCTCATCTCCCCTTCCCCCTCTTCTTCTTTCCCCTTCTCCCTTTTCCTCCTCTCTCTCCCCTTCTCTTCCCCCTTTCTCCCCATTCCCTCCTCACCCCTTCCCCTCCTCCCTACCTCCTTCCATCCCCTCCCTCTCTCAAATCCCTCTCCCGCCCTCTTCACCATCCTCCCTCCTTGCTTCCCCTTCCTTCCTTCCTTCGCCCTTCTCCCTCTTTCCCCTCTCCCGCCCCCCTCCCTCCCCCTTCCTTCCCCTCTCGCACCCCCCCCTTCCTCCTGTCTCTCTCTCTCTATCTCTCCTGTCTCTCCCTTCTCCCGCTCTCCTCACTCCCTTTCCCTTCCTTCCCCTTCTCCCTCTTCAGCTTTCCTTCCCCTTCCCCCTCTCTCCCACTCTCTCTCCCCCCCCCCCCCCCCCCCCTCTTCTCCTCTCCCGCCCCCCTCACTCCTCCCTTCTCCCGCCCTTTCGGCGTATCGCTCCGCGGCGCCGGCGCGCTGATTGGCCGCGACCCCCAGCGCCGCAGAGGCGCGACGCGGAGGCGCGGCGGTGATTGGGCAGCGGGTGAATGGGTTGCGGCGCGGCTGTGGAGCCCAGCGCCCGGGGGCCGCGGTGAGTTGCAGGAAACTCGCTCCGCTCGACGTGGGCTTTTTTTTTAAGAACATGAAGTAGTGGCTCTTTTTTTTTATTGCTACATGAGTTGCCAGCGCTGGCGATTGCAGTCCAACTGTGCTGCTGCAATTTTACCTGTGTGTGATGTTGGACATGGGAGAGAGGAAAGAAGTGAAAATGATTCCCAAATCATCGTTCAGCATAAACAGCCTGGTGCCCGAAGCGGTGCAGAGTGACACCCGTCACCGAGCTGCCTCCGAAGACCAGGACAAAAACATCTTGCCAGCCGTGGACTCCAAGTCTGAGAACCTCCTCAGTAAAAGTGACAGCTCGGCCGAGCCGCCCTGCTCGGAAGATAAGGACAAACAGGAGGAGAAGAAGGCCGAGGGCAAGGAAGGGGAGCCAGGCACCAAGGAAGGGGAGAAGAAGAACGGCAAATACGAGAAGCCTCCATTTAGTTACAACGCCCTGATCATGATGGCAATCCGACAGAGCCCCGAGAAGCGGCTGACCCTCAATGGCATCTACGAGTTCATCATGAAGAATTTCCCCTACTACAGGGAAAACAAGCAAGGCTGGCAGAACTCCATCAGGCACAACCTGAGCCTCAACAAATGTTTCGTGAAAGTTCCCCGGCACTACGATGATCCCGGGAAGGGGAACTACTGGATGTTGGATCCCTCCAGCGACGATGTCTTTATAGGTGGGACCACGGGCAAACTTCGCAGAAGGTCCACCACATCAAGGGCAAAGTTGGCTTTCAAGCGGGGAGCGCGCCTCACCTCGACTGGACTGACATTCATGGATCGGGCAGGTTCCTTGTACTGGCCCGTCTCTCCATTCCTCTCCCTCCATCACCCCCGAGCAAGCAGCGCACTAAGCTACAATGGGACCACCTCACCTTACCCCAGTCACCCGATGTCCTACAGCTCGATGTTAACTCAGAACTCTCTGGCAAGCAACCACACATTCCCAACATCAAATGGGCTAAGTGTAGATAGACTTGTGAACGGAGAGATCCCCTATGCCACTCACCACCTCACGGCCGCCGCCGCCTTGGCTGCCTCTGTACCATGTGGGCTCTCGGTTCCTTGCTCGGGCACATACTCGTTAAATCCTTGCTCGGTGAACCTGTTGTCAGGACAGACAAGTTACTTTTTCCCCCACGTTCCTCATCCTTCAATGACTTCTCAAAGCAGCACTTCACTGACGGCCAGGACAGCGTCCTCGACGTCTCCACAGGCGTCTTCGACTCTCCCCTGCGAATCTCTCAGACCTTCTTTGCCAAGTTTCACAACGGGACTTTCAGGAGGACTTTCCGATTACTTCACGCATCAAAACCAGGGGCCCTCTTCAAACCCTCTAATACACTAACAAATCCCTCCGAAAAAGACTGTAAGTTAACATTTTACACACATTTGCGTTGTAAATAATTCTCAAAAATAAGAAGCCCAGGTATTTTTATTCGTCCCCATTTTTTTGTCCGCATTTTGTCAAATCCCGTAGGATTGTTTGTTTATTCAATTTCAGCAATGTGCAATTTGAGGCGGGTTAGATAGGAAGCCACTAGTTAAATTAATGTAGACTGTGTATTTAAAATGACTGCATTCCAACTAAGTTTAAATTAGGCAGGGTCTGTTTCAAATGTTCCAGCATTATTCACGTTTGCAGTATTATAAGTTATCATTGCTTTGTTGCTAGCTGCTGATGCCAGTATTAGCGGTAACATTTTTTTACATCAACAACTATAATTTGTTTTGTTTTTCATACACAATCTTACGTAAAACATAACGCCTAACCTTTCGGTCATTTTTTTCCCATTTGGTTACAAAATGGTCCATGTTTACTTTTAGACCAAAGACGGGGCTAGAAATGCACTCCTTGTTTAAAACGAACAAGTACTTTGAAAATAATCCCTATATCCAGTTTACAACACTGCCTGCAAAGAATCAGAAGGGGACAATATTGATGAATGCCTTTAGTCTGTGTTGTGCATAATTCGATGTATGTGGTCACTAACAGGTCCCTTTTCATTTCTTTCTGTAAATGTAGTGAAACGTGTAAACCTATTGTACTACAAAGATAAAAAAAAACCTTGCGGACGTGTAACCTGTGTTGCTTAAATGCCTCATGAATTCCTCGAGTGATTGTTAATGTCGTCTCTAATTTTCATGATTGTGATATTGTGATCATATGCCCGTGTTGTCACTTAAAATGTTTACTATACAGAAGGCACCGAAATAAAAAAAATAGGTTACATTCAGAAACGTTGACATCTTGTCCTTTTTCTTTTCCATGACTATATGCGGAGGTAATATTTTAACGCATTCCTGAAAGGCGTCTACAACCTGCCAAAGCGATAGAGAATGGAAGCCCATTTCATATAGGCCTAAATGATGCTGTTCATTCGAGTTTAACACTGAATGCCTGGTACCGCGTTTAAGCCGGGCTCTGATCAATTATTACATTCAAATTTACTGCAACAAGAGAAAATAATTGTGGCACATCACAATGTACAGATACATTATATGATAGCAAACCATTTGTCTTTGCGACAGTTTAATTTCCAACCAATTCAACACCATTTCCCTTAAAATGTACGAGCCAGCAATTCCTAAAACAAACACCCTTCCTAAACACATTTCACTGTTGTACAGTTTTTTTTAATATAATTTGATTATTATGTATCAATTATTAACAATTATATTATATATATAATTAATAATATAATTTCAAATTACACATAGGTAAATAGTTACTTTATATACATTTTATACGAGCACACTGGTCTTCCAAGACACGTAGAAGTATACATATTACAATAATATATATATTTAAATTTCAAAAGCTATTTTGTTGATATTTGGTATATTCTGGTTTTGAGCATTAAATATGGTTTTAATGAAAATAAGCCAGCTGTTTCACAACAATATTGGAGAATGCATGTACCTTTTAAACACTTCACAAGACTTGGGAAATATGTTACCACCCAACGCAGCTCATTATACAAAATATAAATATTTTAAAGGAAAACAGATTTTTTTTTTTGGTAGATGTTCCATACGTTGACAGTAAGCTTTTGTTTATTGTCAATTTTTCGCGTGACGATGCTGCAATGCCAAATGCCAAATAATTAACAAATCTACATTGGCCGATGAAACGAGATGAACGTTACAACCGCCGGGTGCTGTCTATATACCTTGGAGTTTTAAAAAATGCAATAAAATCTAAATCGCCTATGAATGATAACTTCGTGCATGTGTACACCTATCATGTAAGATTAAATTAATCTGTGCAATTATGATGAACAATTGTTTTCCGGATTGATATAGTTATTTGAAACCAAAATTGTTGAAGGGCCATTTTAAAAAAGGGGAATTCTCGAAATATATCAAATTGCAAGAAAACTTGTGCAAACGTATTTGCTGCTAGTCGGATCCGCCCGTAGGCCTGCCGCCTTATTTGTTCTCGTTCTCCATTAACGATGCCACAAGTCATACAATAGACCCAGCGCCTCTTATAATAGGCCCGACGGAAGGCGAATCACTGCTCTAGATGGTATCGTTCCAATGTTCAGCGGGGTTATATGAACGAAAGAAGCGTGTCTCATGAATCAAATATAAGTAAATTTATATGGAAAATAAAATGATAGTTTACGAGGGCTTGTAGAAGGATCTATTATAACAAGAGCCAATACAACTACCAAAGGAACGTGAAGGTTCATTTACATAGTGGCAGGAAGCAGTGACGTTCACTGTTATCTCTACCTCTGACTAGTCGGATAAACTATGTCCCCCTTTCTCTCCTCAAAACCCGCGGTCCGAGCCCAAGAAATAAAGTTAATCTAACTGTTGCTTACACATTATGTACATATTGATTAGGAAAATGCATAGCTTCTGTATGAAGGAGGTGTTATTTTACCACAGTACGGAGTAAAGACCCCGGTACATTTCAGACCTGCTGTCTGGTTATATATTGGACAAGTGTAACTTTGAAAATAATTTGGATAAACATTTAAAGTTTTTTTTGTTTATAGTTTGTAATTGTTGTTTACACGAAAAGGAAAATCATAATATACTTCTGCCATTCGGAGGCGGGACAAAGGACTGAAGGGAAATGTCTTACATTTGGTAAGTGCACGGTTTATCTATCGTTTTACTGAATAATGCGCCGTGGGCTGCTAGTTTAATCTGAAATCTTACGTATGTAATCGTGGGGTAGTTGTGACGCACAACCTTTATTTCAACGCTTTACTGGGAATGTGGTTTAATTATTAATTCGCCTTATTCTAACATCATAATCCAATCCAAAGAATGGTCGTTGAGAAGATTGCATAATTTTAAAAGTTAATGCTATACCATGTTAAAACGAGAGTGGGTGCCAAATAAATCACACGCACAAACACCAAAATACGTCCATGATGATTCTCAGGCGACTAGGAAATTTCAACTTTTACCGATGTGGAATAACTTTGTGATGCATGATTAATAGAAGGCCTGATAAAGGAAACAAAAGCAACACATGCTTTACATATCGCGATTGTGTTACTAATCTATTGTCTAGTCGCCTGGTGTGGCGACTGGTAGGATGGGGGAACAGATCGCGAGAGTATTTCTGTTCTCGAAAACGCTGGGCAGTGATTGAGCCCAGAACAAAATGAATGCACCAAAGCGAATCTCCACTTATCTCCACACAAGAGCATTTAGATCCGCCAACAACGAAGATGGGGGATTTACAGTCCACGGCGCGGCTCATCGCGCGTTCTATGATACATTGTTATCAGTTTTAACGATAAAATATTCCCCCAATAACACCCCTTAACTGACAGATTCTATAATACATTTTACCTTCCAGTTCATTTTTTTCCATAGGTATCTTTTCCAAAGTCCCTAACTACTTTGAAAATATGTCGAAACATTTCCTTGGAAATGTTATTCCAAGGAAAGGGAAAATATTTATATTATTACTGTTACATTGTATCTGTAACCTGAAGAAAATCAGGGCGAAACTGATTATTCATAGTCAATATTTGATCAGAGAAATGCATACCGAACACAATTTCAAAAACATTGGCGGTTTATAATTTACTTTAACTTTTTTCTTCCAAGTCAAATGTCCTGACATTTGGAAAATCTCAGAATGGCTTTCTGGTGATAATTTGCACGCCAATTGCACGTCTAACAGAATGCGGCGACTCTTGTGACAATGCTTGAAAATATTGTTGACAGCCAATTGTATACTTTCAAATAATTCAACCTTCCACCTGACTAAAAATGCAATCTGTGCAGTTGTGGAGATAATCTTGTCTTTTTTTTATTTTTGCTTGCCCCGTGCTCTCTTTAAAAGTATAGATTTGACAGTGCAGTTATATGTTTCGCTGGTTTGCATTTAAATCTTATTTTCCTTTCTCGTACAAACCAGTGAAATTTGACGACTCAAGGAATTTATATATGTTGTTTGCCTGTTCGCTTATTTAATGATATATAGGATAAATTGATTTCGATAAATCGGCGTAAACATTTCGGTTCGACATGTTTATGTCAAACGTAATGTTTCCCGGGTTAGATAAAGGTGAAGGTGAAGATCATTAGAGGTTTAAAGGATGTGTGAATGCTGAGTAAGTAGGCTCGCAGTTCTGGTGCACTGTAAACCTTTCTGCCCAAGCCTCGCCGCAATTGCGTGGAAACAGATGGTAACCACATACAACCAGACTAAGGCTTTAGGCTCATCCCATACTTGGTAAGTAACCCGTCAAGCACAGTGCATACCTGAAACAAACCGACCATACTAACAAGGAGAATCAACCTGTTGTTTAGTCCACCACAGTTAACGCGCTCAGCAAATAACTAGTGATACAAGACAACGAATCATTGCATTTCAGTTTTTAAGCACTCCTTATACAAATATGATGTGATTATTTATTTAAAAAAATAAGTTTTAAATAACTTTTGCTATGGCGATGGTTATCGTTAAAGCATCTTTGTAAACGACATTAATTAATCTACAGCGCTTAAATTCACGTAATGTGTGAAATTTATATTGTCGAATGAAATTTTAACACTATTTTCATATTTCTTAGCAATGGTCGCTAAATTGTTTCTTATTATTAAATTTAGATTCGTTTACATTTGAGGACGTCCACGTTATAGGTTGACGTGCGATACCGTTGTTACATTAAAAAAAACAAATCGAAAATATAGAATTGGTTACAAATTAAGTGGAGCTGTGCAGTTACCAAGACTTGACACTTTGACATTTCATATACCTGTTAAAATTGTGAAACAAAAAACGATGACCTTGATTTTTGACGTCTAATATCCATGTATAAACCGATGGCTCTTTGCTGAGTCTAGGATATAATCGTGATGCATAGTTAACTCCCAAGTGTTACAGTTACAGTTTCTTTATGGGAAAACTTATGGTCTTAAATTTTAAAAGTTCTTATGATATGATTTGAAAAACTGAAACCCCATGTTCGTTGAAATCATGTGGCCGTGCATGTAAGGTTATTGCACCGCTTTAGAGAGCGAAAAGCTGTGAAAGTGCACCATTAATAATGTAAAATTTATCACTTATAATTAATTCCAAACGCTATAATAGTGCAATAAAAACGTTGGGTATGTTAGTTGCAATTAAAATGTGTACATTGCATTTTGTCAGCTCGTTGGACGAATATTGAAGCGTTTAGTTCACTCAGATTTGAGTTTATATTATGAAATACCATGCGTATCATTCAACTATCTCGCTGTGAAGTTGGGTCATCCGCTGCTTGGCGTGATTCCGTTACGATATTCCATAAACTTTAGTTTTGAATCTTTCTGAATTTCGGCAAAGTATAAAATATTGAATACACCAATATATTGAAATAACGCAACATTTTAATGCTTAAGTTATTTCGGGTTACTTAATGCTTTCAGTTTAGACCCTAAGAAGGAATTGTTTTACAAATTACTGTTCGTATCTACAAGACAATATACACATATCTTTATTTCTGATCAGACATATTGCGAAATTATAACTGGTCATGCTTATTTTATTGTAAGTTCTAATCTAATTGGAAAAATGACACTCATCTTGAAAATAATAT
The DNA here is from genome assembly GCA_035221665.1 of Okamejei kenojei. Lineage (NCBI taxonomy): Eukaryota > Metazoa > Chordata > Chondrichthyes > Rajiformes > Rajidae > Okamejei > Okamejei kenojei. The sequence goes on along the minus strand of CM069139.1, from coordinate 54,600,306 downwards.
TTTAGGCCACATATAAAACATCAGCGGTTGGTTACCTTACCGAAAATAAGTAAACACGTGAATTTAAAGTAGTATACCTGTCCATCTACTCAACGGGTATGTTTGCATCTAATCTTGCAAATGGAGTGTGTTTTTGGAAAACGCATTTATTTGCACACATACAGTCTTAACAGTTATATAGTCCGCATAGCTCTACCTGATCGGACTTCGCGTGAGTACTCGGGCTTCTGGATCATCGACAGCGACAAGACAATTGTTTGCGGGGTTTTAATGTTAGCTCAATATCTCCAGTGGATTTTCATTGTGTGCAAAATGCTCCTGTCAAGGAAATATTCGCATTTCATTGCTTTAAAATCTGACGCATTTTCACAAAATTTGTAAAATTGGTATTTTCAGTATCACGGGAGATTTTGCAAGTTCTGAAGACTTCCATGTTTTCATATTGTACGACTAGCAGAAATAATTGTGAATACAGTCTGTATGGTTACGCTCTGTATGGTTATGTGTGTGTGTGTATATATTTATATATATAAAATAGGGGTTATGGTGCTCGAAGTTTAGCTTCTTTACTGTTTTGATTTTATCTTTGACAACTGCTAACCTTTTCCAAAATAGATTATGACCGCAGTCAATGGTAGCGTGGGGGCGCTGTTGATAAAGCAATGAGACGCTAACAACAGGTCTCATTCAATATCCCTTTTTTCTTCCTCTCGCTTTCCTTCACAGCTTGTGTCTGTGTTTCAAAAACATAATGCATGTATTCGATTGTCTTTTCAACATTACGCTTTTACACCACGATCGGCACCAAGCCGTCTCGCTTCTCACGGTCTCCAACACTGTGGTGTAAATTCGAACTCACGAGTTCGACTTAGTCTGCAAAGCCAGGAGTAGATGCAATTCACTCGCCTCGAAGTAGATTAAGGTTTCATGCATGCACTGATAAACTTTAGCGCCGATGGGATGGGATATATCTCATAATGTCGCTGGTATTCTAACAAAGCAATGACGAGTTGACACTGGCGAACACAGTTTGAATAATACAATATTACTCAAAAGATAAATTAATATAAATTACATGCAAACATTTCCAACCAAAAATGTTAACGAGATTACCTTGAATGCTGTTTAAAAAAAAACATGTGTCGTTTCGACAGCTGGTAGAATGCGAATATGCAAATTTCTTTGTGAACCTTTTTTTAATAGAAATGCTGTTCAAAATTAGGTTCTACCTTTTATATATATATTCATTAATCACGTCAGACTCCAGCGTTTAATTTGCTCAATAGCGATGAAGCTTTCTATATTAGTTGAGAGTGTAAATATATTTTGGGGGTATAATTTAAACGCTTATCGGTACATATTTAATATCGTTATATTTAATATTTCCACTTTTTTGCATTTCCATTGACACTTAATATTTTGACATCTGGAATATCAAATGTCGTCACGACAATCGCGCTTTCAGCGTTTAAATATAATCATGCTGTCATTTTTCAACAACCCATTGTTCTTTGTAGGGACAAAGTTTACTCAAAAGTCGATTTAAATTATTAAAGAAGAGTTGCAAACGTTCAATAAATAGAACTGAAAGATCAAATAACGGTCGATAAAAAATGAGGTGTGGAAAATAAACTTGGACATTTACGTGTTTTAACGAAAATCACACATCCCTAACTGTCCCAACTATTCAACGTTAGATTTTCTAAAATGGTTGCCTTAAAGCAAATACATTTATTTAAAAAAACAATACTTCCAATGGTTTTCACCAAAGAGAATTGATCATTTAAAAAACGGTAATGTATGTAGATTCGTGGAATCTCAGATAATGTCAAGTTTTAAAACACCCAGTTCCAGATATTAATTTAGAAATGAATGTGGTGTTTATGGGTTGATTTGGCGAGCATTTTCCTGTTAAAGATTAAAGATTGTAGAAAAGGAATTAATCAGCCGCCTGCTTCGTCAATGCCTAGTGCTATTTCTCTCACCTATCCGCACATATATTGAACATGCACGAAGATGTTTGTGTTACAGCAGCTACGCGGGATTTTTGTACAACAGAAATACATTGCATCCATGCAATTTAGTAATATTCAGTGGAGGAATAGTCAGTGTAGGCATATTCAATTACATTGGGCCTATTAGATAAGATTATACCAAAGATTAGACTACAATTATTTCTACCATTTTTAGAAATAAGCAGGAAACTCGCATACCTCGGTGCAGTGCGCACTCCCTACCTATGCAATGTATGTCCCATGTCCGCATTTCAGACAGAAGCTGGAACTGAATGTTCGTTGAATTCTCTATAACATGACACAAGCCATTGCCCGTTTCATCTAGCATTGTTTTATAATGACGGGTAACTGCGAGATACTTTATGGTCAAACGGTGTGTCCGTCTCCGTTGTGGATACGCACTTAACATCAAGAATATTTGAAGACAAAATAAAAAACGTTGTTGATCAATCTAACTACACATTCAAGAATAACGAGACGATTGCAAAAGATACAGTGCCTTTGAATATTCCTATTGAAATCTCAAAGCCGTGAGATATTACGGTGGACGCTGTTGAGGCTATGAAAACGTTCAGAATTCAATATTTAATATAAAAATGTTGGTAATTGCTTAAAAACAAGACTACACCTTGTATTTCTTTAATAGTTACTGCGTCATGTAATTTTCTACATTTTGTTCATATGACCCACCAATTGCCCTCTCGCTAAAATTGATGCGAAATTTTGCAGAACCATAATTTACATTTCTAGGATACACTTCACCTTCCCTTTATTTTTTAGATATATTCAAACGTGTTTCCATGTTAACAATCCAGTTTGAAACAATAAACGGGGAGATGCTTTAAAAGGTTACCTTAAACATGAAGTGACCCAAACGAGAAAAAAACAAAGTTAAACAAAATATTCATAAGAGCTTCTCGCGTTTTTGAGTAATAGCTGCATTAAAGCATTATTGACATGGCGTAAATAAGAATTTACTACTCTGATTAGTTTATATGTTCAGGAAATGGAGAATGTAATTACATTCTATAAGTCATTTGGGACACGGTAGGGATGTATTTGCGGAAGCGTGCAAGAAGGTTCGATTCTGAGTGGAGATTTAATGTGCATAAACCTCGGACTGCTGCACACAATTGCGAATAATGTTGTCGAAATCACATTCTACCTGCTCCAATTAAAAACAAAATGACTCAGAATCGTCGTTGAAGGTGGATTATTTTGAGCACATTCGTATCAAACAAGTGCCTAAATTAAACACTGTTGACTATAAACTAACAATTTAATTTATAACTTATGATACTTGAAAATTATTATTGCAAAGCAAACTGCAACAAATTATATGCGCATTAAGTGGCAACGGAATAGACAGAAATTAAGACAATGGTTATGCATTAAGGTTAAACTAAATTGCTCATTCACTAAATTGCTTAAGTTACTCATTCAGGAAGCTGACTTATTTAACCTATGTGCATCGTGAGATGAAACTCCACCGTTCCCAACAATAACTAAACAAGTCAACCACACATTTAAAATGAATCATTCATCAGAAATTGGTCACAAATTACACAAGCTTTGGTTTGTATTGATTTGCGTGTTTATCTATTTATGAAATATTTTACGTAATTCCTTCCATATTCATTGGATTGTGTTAATATTACCGTATTGTTTAGAAACAAGCCTCTTATAATCGATGGGACATGTCATAAGTGTGTTTTAAACTACTAATTATACTTGTAGCAGCCGTGTTAAATATGACTTCGTTTAACAAATGAACGATACCGCTTGATTCTGGATGTACGATTTAAAATTTCCAGGAAATGGAAATATTAAGCATTTCACATGAACTTTTTTCGACTGAAACGCCGCTTAAAATATAAGCACCGTCTAAAGAAAAAAAATGATTAAAATAGAGTACTTCTACTTGCAAACTTACAATAATGCGAGTTGTTAGTAAAGTTAGTGCAATTTTTGTACTGTATTCGATGTTTAATCTGTAATGGGAAATCAGGGTGGTTTCATTTCATTTTTATTTTTATTTTTTCAAAATTTGAAGTTGGCGTTTATTTTCCATCTCATTTATTAATAATTAACCAAATATTGAGGATTTATAAATTGTTATTGTGATTGCACTTTGCCCGGGTGTGTTTATACGTAACTGCTGGCCGTTTATAGAACCCTGAACTAATATCGTTTAAGACAGGCTGACTTCAATTCCAAAAAAAAGAGACATAGTGCTGGAGTAGCTCAGCAGGTCCGAGATGCTGCCTGACGCGTTGAGTTGCTCTAGCATTTTGTGTCTATCTTCGGTGTAAACCAGCATCCGCATTTCCTTCCAACACGGCTCTGGTGATGCATGGATCGGGGATCCTTTTGGGGCCGGAACCCTTCCTCTTCGGAAGAAATGCATCAAGGATTTAACATTTAATTTCATGCACGTTATTGAACATTTTAAATGAGTTTTGAATAACCCGGGAACGTAAGAAGGGTGCTGCTTGCTTAGTGTTGATTCACTATCAAATCAAAGTGGCTCTTTAACCAATTTGCTGGTCTCTGAGTTACTCCAGCACTCTGTGACTTTATTTTGTAAACCAAGCATGTGCAGTTCCTTGTATCCTGACTTTAATTTCAATGTATCTAGTAATTAGCTCTGATATTGTCCAAATTAACATCAGAATTGAGAACAATGGGCTGATAGTTGGTGTTGCAGATATTACGATGTGATATATATATATATATATATATATATATATATATATATATATATATATATGTTTATTTTAGGATGTAAGCACACATTCAGATATACTAGGCAATGCAGGCTGGTATGCATGCACCGCGAGATTCTCCCGGGCCGGGCCGGGCCGGTCCGAGTTGGTGCGGCTCAGGCTCAGCGTTAGTTGGAATGACTGATCTTTCCTTTCTGCTAACGTGCTGGCGCAAAAGCCTGAGCTAATGCTCAGGGCTTCGTGTGAATGAACTAGGAAACACTCGACAGGACGTGAATAATCGTTTTAATGAGTGTGTAAAGCATGCGACGGGGTGCAGGGAGCTGTCGGGTTAAACAAACAACTTGTACCCTGATGTAATCCGATTGTTAAAGTGCAAAGTGGTGTCATTCCAGTTTTCCGTCCCGTTGGTTAAAACCAAGGATCTAACACGCGGGAGTCCAATTGTCCCAATTAAAGTAAAATAACAATATTTTCTTAACTTGAGTGTGATCTTGTTTAATGTTAGTCTGTGGTTTAGCCAAGCATCAAGTCAGACAAAAAGGTGATTTGTGATCGCACTACGGTCTTTAATCAAAGTCCAAATTAACACACAGTATACTTCCAATCCATAGTCGGTAAGAAATTGATATTGTTTTTAATCAAAAGAATGCGTATGTTTAGTGAATTTTCTGATCAAAGCGGCAGAGTGGGCGGTACAATAATGACCCCTCTGGCACCGTGAAAAGCTTCAATACAAACATGTGATATTTTATACCCAGACAAAGTACACAGTAAGAAGTTTTCAAACATTCAAAGTAAGGAAAAACTTACTTTGGAGGATAATGGACACACACACCCACACAAAATAGTGCGTAAGTCCCACACGATCAAGTTTCTGCTTCCAAGCTGCAGTTCATGTGAAACGTTAGCAATATTCGGGAGATATTGTTCACGCGAACATCTCCAATAAACACCTGGAATTGGACTGCCTTGTAATTTCGAGACAATAAGATCGAAATAAATACTTCCAATTAATTAAAAGGATATACTCCCGAAAGAAAATGAATCTATGCTTTTGAACAATCTCTTTCGACGCCACGTGAGATACTGGTCAACGTTAATCATTAATACTGGTGGTTTTAGCAAAACTGTACACATGCTTAGAATGTCATGTAGCTATCAGCAAATTCCCTTTAATGTTGGCAGAGAGGCGATCTTTGCAAAGCATTTAACTGTCCGGTTGGATCAGTATTAAAATATTCCTGGGCGAAAATGTGATTTTTTAAAACGTTTGCTAGACATTGTTATTAAAGGAGAGGATGTAATTGTCATTATTTTCACCACGCTATTTGTGGTTCTTCTTAATAATCTTTATGCAGTATTCCGCTCGCTTCGAAATACCCACGTACATTTATTTAATTGCTGTTAGATATATTTATTTTGACATACAATTAAAAAATAATACAAATATTATATAGCCAAGTGAAGAGAAGAGAGAGCTCAGAAATTATACAGTATTGTAAAAAGAGAATCAGGAAACCAGGATATGAGAACCAGAACCAGGAATAAAACCAGGATGTTTGAGCTATATGCACCAAGTATCGTGTAACTTATTTACGCGGACGTTTGCAAAAGGAAAGTATAAGTAAATAAGGGCTGATATTTCGGAATTATTTCAGTTTGCATGTGAAGATTACGGGAATAAACGTTATCTACCCGCAAAGGCCTCAAAATCATGCTCATATTGTCCTAATAAAACTCCCACCCAATATTGCGTTTTAATCTGGCTGTTTGTTTTCGCTGGTTTGCTGTGTAAGTAAAATGCACTAACATATGTTTACGACAATACAGCTGTGCTTTAAGAAACGTTTGTCTTGCTCAAGTGAAAACAGGTTACAGAAACAAAAACATTTACAACGTCAGAAGCGGGCGGTGACAATCCTCCACACGTCAACAGTAACCCCGCGAGTTTCAGAAGCAAAAGGAAAATGGAAGTGTTCCCGTCAGATTTCTAAGTGACAGCATGTTATGTGATTTAAAGGAAAGTGTTTCTTAAATCTAAACTTTGGTATTTGGTCTCACGCCTGTTTTCAGCATGGGCGCAGTCGAATATTTAGATTGCAGTACAAATAGACGTTTCATGTTACTTACCACCAGCCCCCCCCCCCCCCCCCCCCCCAACACACACACGCACACACACCATTGCCACCCATTTCTGCATTAAAAATAAAGCGTTTATTCAACATCTTAACTATTTGTAAATTACACCTTTAAAACGTCAATGCTTTCTCATATAACAAAAAAAAACAAATAAGACTTTAAGTTTAGGACAGGCTGCAGGAAATTACAAGTAAAAAAACAATGGAAGGTGGTTATTCCTGGTGTGTGATCCATGTGCCCGGAGTGCACAGTCACACAGGTTGACGACGAGGGACGATAGCCGGGCTCCATTGCCTGGGTCGGATGCATCCTCACTTACGCTTCCTTGGCTCCGGCAATCTCAGCAAACGAGTGAATCTCGATTCTTTTTCTAAAGTCACTGTACCTGCCCAGAACTATCTTCGCTCTCCCAACATTATTAGCCGTGTCCTTACGCCTACAATGTGAAGATTAGGGGCGATGCTTTCGTTTGGGGCATAGATAAGTCATTGTCCGAGATGGTGTCATAGAAGCGAATGTTAAGACAACAAGAAATGTTGCCCATGGAAAGAGTGGATATGATGAATGATCACGGTCACAGTGCGCGGAGAAAATGTGACATCAATTGCATAAAGTGCTCTTTTATACAATAAAAGCTTGTTTCGGCGCCGTTACCGGTGGACGGTAATAGCACCCTTCTACCGGAGTAGGGATTGTTATTGTTAAACACGCAAAAGCAATTTTGTGAAAGATAAAGAAGAAAGGCCAGAGACATTCTTGAGATTGAATTTCTTTTAAGTATTCCTTCTCGCAACAGTTCACTAGTTTTTTTTTATTATTACTGTACCAGAAGGAAATATTCTATCTAAAGTTCACAAGAGCAGAGGCTGTGCTATCGCTCTCTTTGGACCCATTTTCCTGGCGTGTAAGCTGTTTTAAGTGCCTTCTACCTCGTTGTACATAACAGCAAACCCGAAGAAACGTTCTGAATTCACTCGTCAAAATTGGCACAACCAAAATCATGCACGTTCACAAAGATAAATATGCACCTCAGTATACATTCGCCCATCTTCTCTGTGGAGGTCATTACACGATTTTTTTTCATTAAAAAAATCCAAAATCTTTTAAGATAGTTTGCTACAAACTCCGGGGGTTATCCATCGATCTTCGAAGTACTTTTACAGTTTTGTCTTGCACTAACGTTAGCACGTTTTGCATTAACTGGGTTTTATTTAGGATTTAACACAGTGAAATAATCATTGATAAAATATGCATTGCACTACCATTTAAATTGGCTGAAACGAATCTTGCATTGTTTAGACCTTTCTTCTGATTATTTCTGTGGCTTCACTTAAAACATGTAAAGTGGTGCAACAATGGCGTGATAATGCAACGCGTCGAATTATAATTCAAAAATCTGCAATTGTTTTTTTGCCAGTAGAAGTTGCCATTAAAAGTATTTTGGATTGCAACAGTGTAAATTATATTTCGTGATAGAATCAGACTCGTACAGCATGGGAATAGGCCATTTGGCCCAACTCATACACATCGCTTCTCGTACGTTAAAATGTTGCACTAGCACAGTCACGTTTTCACAGTGGTTTCCTCAAACTGATGTTACTATAAACGAAGTGATTTCATTTTTGAAGTATGTTTCACGTTGGTAATATTTTTATATTGTAAACTCAAAGTGTAGGAAGGAATTGCAGATGCTGGTTTACATCGAAGATAGACGCAGAATGCTGGACTAAATGTAGAGATGCTGCCTGACTCGCTGAGCCACTTCAGCATTTTGTGTCTATCTTTAGTAAACACTCTATGTTCCATGTCTGATCAACCACATTTTTCTCCTCTGCTTAAAATAATATTTCTATGAGGGAAAAGAAACATAACAAACTTGGTAGATAGAGTAAGATTGTCGTTGGTGATATAAGTTTTCAATTTCAATTTCAAATTTCAATAGGCTCTCCAAACAGGAGTCGCTTGTCTTTTTAGCGTTATTGTTGTAATTGATTGGATTGTGGTATTTGCCGCTTTTGGCAAACCTCGGTTAACAGAATCCCCACAAGCGCTTCGTTTTTTTCACATAGATCCCCAGCATACTAATATTTTAGCACATTTCATTGAGAGTCTTTCAAATTTATAATTTTACTTATCAAAACACGTTTTTTTGACGTTTGCTTTGAAATTAACTGGTATATAATAGTCCCCAATTAAGTGAGAATGTAAAATAGAGGTCTTTCGCCTCGCTTCCCAATTGGTATGTGGAAGCGTACCGCGATTCGCCGTTAAGTTTGGCATTCATACAAAACACCTAATAACATTATAAAATATGTCACCTTCGTTGACGTTTCATTGCCTGCACGTGATCAGTAATTGCTCTCAGATATATTTTTAATTTGATTCTTTCAAGGTGTACGTCAAAAAACATTATAGATTTATGTATCTATCTGTGAGTTTATGATCATTGCATTTTCCAGCTTTATGGACGAAATGTTTTTTTTTAAATTAAACCTTGTGTGTTTGCACAACCGACGCAAGATCTGAACATCAGCGAGGTTCCAACGTAAAAACATTTAAATTCAATTTCAGTTTAATCTAGTCTCAATCTGCGCTTAACCTTAATTATCGGAACGCAAAATATTTTCTAGTTGTAATTTTTTTTTCTCTCTCTTCCACCAGCAATAAATATAACAACAGATCCATTTACTGTCATGGAATGGTGTTAACTCACATCTAAGAAGATCAAACAATAGCAAATTGATGTTTTAAGACGCCCCGTTGCTAACAAATAGCGGAATAAGCGTATGATTGTATTTGTTTCCAAAATATAGAAGAATTATTTGATGAATATTTACTGCAGAGTTGCATCTATTTGGTAATCAAGTTAATTTCACTGTGACACTTTCAAAAGTCTTCATGAGAAATAATATGTCGATGAATGTCTTTACTTCTGAGACCATATTGTCCCGCTCTGAGCCTTTTAGCACAAACATGTAGGCTGACCCAATGCAAGGTGGTAGGAGTGTTTTAGGTGCACTATTTGAGATCAGATGTGAAGAACAATTTTGAAGAATATAAAGCAAATTATCCCGGGTATCTTAGCCCTTACCCATTGCTGAGGTCATAGTACTGGTAGCATGTTCAAATTGGCAACCAAGTATGCGACACTATAATGCAAAAACACTCTAAGAAGTGCTTTATTGATTCTAAAGTACTTCGGGGGTGTTCTGACATTGTGAAATGTATATCCTCATTTTTCTTAATCCGGTAAAGATAATATTACACAATTAAATATGACATGCATAGTACTTTGCTGCTTAATTCTTGTTTATTAAAATAAGCCAATGCCTCATTGAAATGCAACATTTAGTCAGAATACCAACAGGCAAAGTTATTGCAGCGCTTCTCAAGTGCTGAAGTTTCCTTGATAAATTTAAAGACATTTTTAAATGACATGTAAATTTACAAGAGAGAGGTAGATTTAGCTCTTAGGGCTAAAGGAATCAATGGATATGGGGAAAAAGCAGGAACAGGGAACTGATTTTAGGTGATAAGCCATGAGCATATTGAATGGTGCTGCTGGCTCGAAGGGCCCAATGACCTACACCTGCACCTATTTTTCTATGTTTCTATATTTCTAAAACTTATTTTTCTAACACTGATATTGGACGAGTTTGAGTGCCGCTCTTTTACTTTAGGAATCTGGGGTCCGACAAGACTTAGGCAGATGGGGTGACTATTGTCCACAAGTTTTTGCCTCTCCAGTGCTGTAACTGGACCAACTTTGAGCTGTATTAACTCCTTATCGTATTAGATTTAAGTCTCTGCACAAAACTAATTTGGTACCAATTGCAGCTGAGTGAGCTGTCTCACTCACATAGACCACATGGATAGTTTGATCTATGCCAACTGGAAATGTCAACACATTACTCCGTAGGACAAGAAATATTTGGAGCAAGAAACAGAATGCACAACAGTTCCCAATCCTCCAGAAAATACAAAGTATCCAACTATGAGGGGGACCTCATTGAAACTTACAGAATAGTGAAAAGCCTGGATAGAGTGAATGTGAAGAGGATGTTTCCACTAATGGGAGAGTCCGGGACAAGAAGCCATAGCCTAATAATAAAAGGACATACCTTTAGAAAGGAGATAAGGAATTTCTTTAGTCAGAGCGTGGTGAATCTGTGGAAATAATTGCTATAGACAGCTGTGGAGGCCTGGAATGGACATTTTTAAGGCAGAAATTGACAGAATCGTGATTAGTATGGGAGTCAGGGATTATGGGGAAAAAGGGAGGAGAATGGGGTTGTGGGGGAAAGATAGATCAGCCATGATTGAAGGGCGGAGTTGACTTAATGGGCCAAATGGCCAGATTCTTCTCCTAGGACTTATGAACTAGTGAAAATATTTCTCATTCTCCTTTAAGTTGAAATTCCAGTGTTTATAAAATTAATAATGTAGAGCAAATTACTCATAATTTTGCAGCAATGCTGTATAATATGCGATTAATAGGTATTTTGGTATATTTTCAATGCATATCTCTGCTAGGAAGTACTAACTATTATATGGTATTCCAAAACATACAGCAAATAAAACATTAATTTTTACTGATGATACAAATTTGTCTCCTAAACAAATGCAATGAGAAAGTCAATTTCATAATAAAATGCATATTTTCTGCACAATAAAAATATATATTTTTTCTAATTTGGACAATGCATCCCATTTTAAAAATCCATGCAAGCTGAAACAAGATGGTGGTCACATTTCCTTTTGTATGGAGAAAGTTCATATTTTGGATTAAAATAATGTTCCCATCCTATAATGTTTAACATGGTGTTCTGGATGCTGAGGGATATATTAAAAAAATACAGTTTAGTGCATTATGCTGGTTTGCATTATTATTTTATACCTTCACCACTGTGTTTCTAAGTGTGTAGAATGACAATGAGTATTGTTTTAGATGTAATTGTGACAACTGTGAATAATATGGCACTCAATGTACAAAATCCATGTTATTGGCTATTTCTAAAAAGCTTATGATTTTGAAGCACAGGTCAGGACAAGTTGAACTAAAAGGCTTGACTTTTACTCTTTTATGATCAATTGAAAGACTTGGACATTTTACCAAATGAATTGATTGCTTAGCAAATATGTACTCACTGTTACATTAATATACATTAATTCTGTATATTTTATAGAAACAGCTAAACTCAGTTTCAAAAGAAAGACAGCATGTAGTAATTTAAGTGTTTATTGTAGTGTTTTGCTCATTTCTGACGCAAGAATGTGAAGCCACCATTGAAGGAGAGAGGATAGTGAATGTTAAAATCAACAATTACCTCATGATTTAGTTAATGATTAGCTCCTTTTTTCTAGCACTATGTCTTTGCATTCATACAATAAAACAATACCCTTGGCTGATCTATATACTATTAAATGTCTTGTCTTGTTTCAAAATATGTGTGTGGGTGTCTGTGATTGTGAATGTATCTACGCCAAAATGTTACATGATAGCGCTAAAACGTTTGCACAACGTTACTCAGCTTATTCCCGTCGTCTCCCTTGTCAAATTTCTTTCAGATTTGATGTAATATTTCACACATTATCGATATTTAAATATTTAAATAAGCCAACTTTAAAAAGATTTTCAATGATAAATCCTTGGTGCCCCAGTTTACAACAAACTTCCATACAAAGTTGCAATCCATGAACACACTGTGCCAGTGCTAGGGAGGCAGGGAAGTGGTGGAATCTTACGTTTGGAAACGGGTTGCATTGGGGGACCAGGCCTCCCATGGGGGCTATGGGTTAGTGGCGGAATATAGCTTTGGGGGAACGGGTTGCATTGGGGGACCAGGCCTCCCGTCTGACAGGGACCAACGGGTCCTACTCGGTCTATTATTTACTAAAATTGCATATTCACATTCTCCCTACTCTGTGAATAAAGTGTGAAATCACACAATCTAAGCTTTTAATGCAATTTATTAACATATATTTAGAGTGTGATTAATTAAAACATATGCACATTAAATCCTCTGCACATGGATAATAACTGCATGGGCAACGGAAGCAAACTACGTTTTTACATTTAAACCTTAATAATGACTTGATTAACTTTTTTTTCTCTATTTGTTCTAATGTAATTACAAATGTAATACACTTCAGGTACTGTGGAGTAAATGCATGAAAACAATATATATTGCTTGTCTAAGAGGGATATCTAATAATATTTCCATGTATACTTTAAAATCCTGCTTTTCAACATTCAAGCAATGGTGATTGTGTTTTTTAAAGGTAGGATTGAACACTTGTTCTCATACTCAGCGGGTACAGCGAAATTGTTTTGGCATAAACCTATGTTGATCAAATTTAATATGGTGAGGGAAGACAAAAGGGATGCATCTTCCAGTGCCTTTTTGTTGCTTCTAGGCCTTATGATTCACCCACAACCTGCATTGAAATGGTTGCTTTAATAAAATATAATGACTAAAGATGTTTCATCAACATAATGGAGAGAAAATGTAAATTATATGATTCTAATCCTTAACTAATTCTCAATTCTTTGAGTAACTAGGAAGAAATGCACCATAGACCACATTGTTTCTGATATTCCTCCTTCTTTCTGAAGATCTATTTGTTTAGGACTTTACATTAAAATACATTTGGGGAGGCACAGTAGAGTTGCTGCCTTTCAGCGCCAGAGTCTCAGGTTCGATCCTGACCTTGGGTGCTGTATGTGTGGAGTTTGTACATTATGCATGTGTCTGCATGGGTTTCCTTCAGGTGCCCTGGTTTCCTCCCGCATCCCAAAGATATGCGGGTTTGTAGGGTAAATTGACGTCTGTAAATTGTCCCCAGTGTGTAGGGAATGGTTGGGAAAGTGGGATAACATAGAACTGGTGTGAATGGGTGATTAATGGTTAGCGTGGACCCGGTGTGCTGAAAACTCGTATTTACAAGTCATAGGAGCAGAATTAGGCTATTTGGCTCATTGAGTCTTCTCTGCCATTCAATCATGGCTGATCTATCTTTCTTGCTCAACCCCATTCTCCTGCCTTCTTGCCATAACCTTTGACAGTCTTACTAAAAAAGAACCTGTCAATCTGCGCTTTAATAATACCCAATGACTTGGCCTACCACAGTTGTCTGTGGCAATAGATTCCACAAATTCACTGCCCTCTGACTAAAGAAATTCCTCCTCATCTGACATACCAATGACATAGGCAGAAAAAGTGACGAGGTCCTGAAGGGAGAATTTAGCGAGTTGGGGGGAAAGTTAAGGAAAAGGACCAAAAGGGTAACGATTTCAGGATTACTGCCTGTGCCGCGTGACAGTGATAGTAGGAATGAAATGAGGTGGAGGATAAATGCGTGGCTGAGGGACTGGTGCAGTGGGCAGGGATTCAAGTTTCTTGATCACTGGGACCTCTTTTGTGGAAGGCATGATCTGTACACAAAGGACGGGTTGCACGTGAACCCGAGGGGGACCAATATCCTGGCAGGGAGATTTGCAAAGGCTACTGGGGAGACTTTAAACTAGAAAGGCTGGGGGGAGGGACTCGGGTAGAGGGGGCTAGGGGTCAGGGTGTGGGGCAAGAGGCAGAGAAGGGAAGCACTCGGATCCAAAATGTAGGCGAGAAAGATGAAAAAGATAATAGACAGAGAATAAGGGATGGTGGGTTTCTAAAATGTGTATATTTTAATGCTAGCAGCATTGTAAGTAAGGTGGATGAACTTAGAGCCTGGATTGACACCTGGAAATATGATGTTGTGGCAATCAGTGAAACATGGTTGCAGGAGGGCTGTGATTGGAAACTAAATATTCCAGGATTTTGTTGCTTCATGTGTGATAGAATTGGAGGGACCAGAGGGGGAGGTGTTGCATTGCTTGTCAGAGAAGATATTACAGCAGTGCTTTGGCAGGATAGATTAGAGGGCTCGTCTAGGGAGGCTATTTGGGTGGAACTGAGATGTGGGAACGGTGTAGCAACACTTTTAGGGGTGTATTATAGACCGCCAAATGGGGAGCGAGAATTGGAAGAGCAAATATGTAAGGAGATAGCAGATATTAGTAGTAAGCACAAGGTAGTGATTGTGGGAGATTTCAATTTTCCAAAAATAGACTGAGAAACACATTCTGTAAATGGGCTGGATGGTTTGGAGTTTGTAAAATGTGTGCAGGATAGTTTTTTGCAGCAGTACATAGAGGTATCGCCCAGAGAAGGGGCAGTGCTGGACCTCCTGTTAGGAAATGAGGCAGGTCAGGTGACGGAGGTATGCGTTGGTGAGCACTTCGGGACCAGTGATCACAATACCATTAGTTTCAATATAATTATGGAGAGAGTCAGAACTGGACCTACGGTGGAGATTTTTGATTGGAGAAAGGCTAACTTTGAGGGAATGCGTAAGGATTTTAAAGGAGTGAATTGGGGCACTTTATTTCATGGGAAGGATGTAGAAGAGAAATGGAGGACATTTAAAGGGGAAATTGTAAGAGTACAGAATCTTTATGTCCCTGTTAGGTTGAAAGGAAATAGTAAAAATTGGAAAGAGCCATGGTTTTCAAGGGAAATTGGACACTTGTTTCGAAAAAAGAGAGATATCTACAATAATTATAGGAGGCATGGAGTAAATGAGGTGCTAGAGGAGTATAAAGAATGTAAAAAGAATCTTAAGAAATAAATTAGGAAGGCTAAAAGAAGATATGAGGTTGCTTTGGCAAGAAAGGTGAAAGTAAACCCAAAGGGTTTCTACAGCTATATTAATAGCAAAAGGATAACGAGGGATAAAATTGGACCATTAGAGAACCAGAATGGACAGCTATCTGCAGAGCCAAAAGAGATGGGGGAGATATTGAACAATTTCTTTTCTTCGGTATTCACCAAGGAGAAGGATATTGAACTCTGTGAGTTAAGGGGAAAAAGTAGAGTAGCTATGGAAACTATGAGATTCAAAGAGGAGGAAGTACTGACACTTTTGAAAAATATGAAAAGGTAAGAGGACAAGAAGGGAACGGGTGGCCAATAGCCAGCAAAGCAGTAGGCAGGTAGTGCAGGAGTCCCCTGCGGTCATCTCCCTCCTAAACAGGTATACCATTTTGGATACTGTTGAGGGAGATGGCTCATCAGGGGAATGCAGCAACAGCCAGGTTCATGGCACCATGGGTGGCTCTGCAGCACATGAGGGGGGAAAAAAGAGGGGAAGGGCAATAGTAATAGGGGATTCAATTGTCAGGGGAATAGATAGGCGTTTCTGCGGCCGCAAACGAGACTCCAGGATGGTATGTTGCCTCCCTGGTGCAAAGGTCAGGGATGTCACTGAACGGCTGCAGAACATTCTGGAGGGGGAGGGTGAACAGCCAGTTGTCGTGGTGCATGTTGGCACCAACGATATAGGTAAAAAAAGGGATGAGGTCCTACAAGGTGAATTTTAGGGAGCTAGGAGATAAACTTAAAAGTAGGACCTCAAAGGTAGTAATCTCCGGATTACTACCAGTACCACGGGCCAGTCAGAGTAGAAATAGGAGGATAATGCAAATGAATACGTGGCTTGAAAAAGTGGTGCAAGGGGGAGGGATTCAAATTTTTAGGGCACTGGGACCAGTTCTGGGGGAGGTGGGACCGGTACAAACAGGACGGTTTGCACCTGGAATGGAATGGAATGGAACCAATGTTCTTGGGGGAGTGTTTGCTAGTGCTGTCGTGGAGGATTTAAACTAATGTGGCAGGGGGATGGGTACAAGAGCAGAGAGGCAGGAGGGTGTAAAATGAGGGTAGAAGCATTAGGTAGCAAGGTGAAAAGTAAAAGTGGCAGGCAGACAAAACCAGGGCAAAAATCAAAAAGGGCCACTTTTCAGCAAAATTGTATAAGGGGTAAGTGCGTTGTAAAGACAAGCCTGAAGGCTTTGTGTCTCAATGCAAGGAGTATTCGTAATAAGGTGGACGAGTTGAACGTGCAGATAGATATTAATGATTATGATATAGTTGGGATCACGGAGACATGGCTCCAGGGCGACGTAGGCTGGGAGCTGAACATCCAGGGATATTCAATATTCAGGAGGGATAGAGAGAAAGGAAAAGGAGGTGGGGTAGCGTTGCTGGTTAGAGAGGAGATTAACGCAATGGAAAGGAAGGACATTAGCTTGGAGGATGTGGAATCGGTATGGGTAGAGCTACAAAACACTAAGGGGCAGAAAACGCTGGTGGGTGTTGTGTACAGGCCACCTAACAGTAGCAGAGAAGTTGGGGATGGTATCAAACAGGAAATTAGAAATGCGTGCGACAAAGGCAAAACAGTTATAATGGGTGACTTCAATCTACATAGATTGGGTTAATCAAATTGGCAGGGGTGCTGAGGAAGAGGATTTTTTGGAATGTATGCGGGATATTTATCTAAATCAACATGTAGAGGAACCAACGAGAGAGCAAGCTATTTTAGACTGGGTTTTGAGTAATGAGGAAGGGGTAATTAGCCGTCTTGTTGTACGTGCCCCCTTGGGCAAGAGTGACCATAATATGGTTGAGTTCTTCATTAGGATGGAGAGTGACATTGTTAATTCAGAAACAATGGTTCTGAACTTAAAGAAAGGTAACTTTGAGGGTATGAGACGTGAATTGGCCAAGATTGACTGGCAATTAATTCTAAAAGGGTTGACGGTGAATATACAATGGAAGACATTTAAAGACTGCATGGATGAACTACAAAAATTGTTCATCCCAGTTTGGCAAAAGAATAAATCGGGGAAGTAGTGCATCCGTGGATAACAAGGGAAATCAGGGATAGTATCAAAGCAAAGGATGATGCGTACAAAGTAGCCAGAAAAAAGCAGCATACCAGAGGACTGGGAGAAATTCAGAGACCAGCAGAGGAGGACAAAGGGCTTAATTAGGAAAGGAAAAATAGATTATGAAAGAAAACTGGCAGGGAACATAAAAACTGACTGCAAAAGTTTTTATAGATATGTGAAGAGAAAGAGGTTAGTTAAAACAAATGTAGGTCCCTTGCAGTCAGAAACAGGTGAGTTGATCATGGGGAACAAGGATATGGCGGACCAATTGAATAACTACTTTGGTTCCGTCTTCACTAAGGAAGACATAAATAATCTGCCTGAAATAGCAGGGGACTGTGGGTCAAAGGAGAATTGAGTGAAATCCAGGTCAGTCGGGAAGTGGTGTTGGGTAAATTGAATAAATTAAAGGCCGATAAATCCCCAGGCCAGATAGGCTGCATCCCAGAGTACTTAAGGAAGTAGCTCAGGAAATAGTGGATGCATTAGCGATAATCTTTCAAAACTCTTTAGATTCTGGAGTAGTTCCTGAGGATTGGCGGGTAGCAAATGTAACCCCTCTTTTTAAGAAGGGAGGGAGAGAGAAAACGGGGAATTACAGACCAGTTAGTCTAACATCGGTAGTGGGGAAACTGCTAGAGTCAGTTATTAAAGATGGGATAGCAGCACATTTGGAAAGTGGTGAAATCATTGGACAAAGTCAGCATGGATTTACAAAAGGTAAATCATGTCTGACGAATCTTGTGGAATTTTTCGAGGATGTAACTAGTAGCGTGGATAAGGGAGAACCAGTGGATGTGGTATATCTGGACTTCCAGAAGGCTTTCGACAAGGTCCCACATAAGAGATTAGTATACAAACTTAAAGCATACGGTATTAGGGGTTCAGTATTGATGTGGATAGAGAACTGGCTGGCAAACAGGAAGCAAAGAGTAGGAGTAAACGGGTCCTTTTCACATGGCAGGCAGTAACTAGTGGGGTACCGCAGGGCTCAGTGCTGGGACCCCAGCTATTTACAATATATATTAATGATCTGGATGAGGGAATTGAAGGCAATATCTCCAAGTTTGCGGATGACACTAAGCTGGGGGGCAGTGTTCGCTGTGAGGAGGATGCTAGGAGACTGCAAGGTGACTTGGATAGGCTGGGTGAGTGGGCAAATGTTTGCAGATGCAGTATAATGTGGATAAATGTGAGGTTATCCACTTTGGTGGCAAAAACAGGAAAGCAGACTATTATTTTAAATGGTGGCCGATTAGGAAAAGGGGAGATGCAGCGAGACCTGGGTGTCATGGTACACCAGTCATTGAAAGTAGGCATGCAGGTGCAGCAGGCAGTGAAAAAAGCGAATGGTATGTTAGCTTTCATAGCAAAAGGATTTGAGTACAGGAGCAGGGAGGTTCTACTTCAGTTGTACAGGGTCTTGGTGAGACCACACCTGGAGTATTGCGTACAGTTTTGGTCTCCAAATCTGATGAAGGACATTATTGCCATAGAGGGAGTGCAGAGAAGGTTCACCAGACTGATTCCTGGGATGTCAGGACTGTCTTATGAAGAAAACTGGATAGACTCGGTTTTATACTCTCTGGAATTTAGGAGATTGAGAGGGGATCTTATAGAAACTTACAAAATTCTTAAGGGGTTGGACAGGCTGGATGCAGGAAGATTGTTCCCGATGTTGGGAAGTCCAGGACAAGGGGTCACAGCTTAAGGATAAGGGGGAAATCCTTTAAGACCGAGATGAGAAAGAACTTTTTTCACACAGAGAGTGGTGAGTCTCTGGAACTCTCTGCCACAGAGGGTAGTTGAGGCCAGTTCATTGGCTATATTTAAGAGTGAGTTGGATGTGGCCCTTGTGGCTAAGGGGATCAGAGGGTATGGAGAGAAGGCAGGTACGGGATACTGAGTTGGATGATCAGCCATGATCATATTGAATGGCGGTGCAGGCTCGAAGGGCTGAATGGCCTACTCCTGCACCTAATTTCTATGTTTCTATGTTTCTATGTTTCTATGTCTATGTTTCTATAAAAAGTGGATAAGTCTCCAGGTCCTGACAGGATATTCCCTAGGACATTGAGGGAAGTTAGTGTAGAAATAGCAGGAGCTATGACAGAAATATTTCAAATGTCATTAGAAACGGGAATAGTGCCGGAGGATTGGCGTACTGCGTATGTTGTTCCATTGTTTAAAAAGGGTTCAAAGAATAAACCTAGCAATTATAGACCTATTAGTTTGACGTCAGTGGTGGGCAAATTAATGGAAAGGATACTTAGAGATAATATATATAAGCATCTGGATAAACAGGGTCTGATCAGGAACAGTCAACATGGATTTATGCCTGGAAGGTCATGTTTGACAAATCCTTCTTGAATTTTTTTGAAGCGGTAACTAGGGAAATTGATGAGGGTAAAGCAGTGGATGTTGTCTATATGGATTTCAGTAAGGCCTTTGACAAGGTTCCCCATGGAAGGTTGGTTAATAAGGTTCAATCTTTTGGTGTTAATGGCGGAGTAGCAAGATGGATTCAACAGTGGCTGAATGGGAGATGTCAGAGAGTAATGGTGGATGGCTGTTTGTCGGGTTGGAAGCCGGTGGCCAGTGGGGTGCCTCAGGGATCTGTGTTGGGTCCACTATTGTTTGTCATGTACATCAATGATCTGGATGATGGGGTGGAAAATTGGATAAGTAAGTATGCAGATGATACTAAGATAGGTGGTGTTGTGGATAATGAAGTACATTTTCAAAGTCTACAGAGAGATTTGGGCCATTTGGAAAAGTGGGCTGAAAGATGGCAGATGGAGTTTAATGTTGTTAAGTGTGAAGTGCTACATCTTGGCAGGACAAATCAAAATAGGAAGTACATGGTAAATGTTAGGGAATTGAGGAATGCTGTGGAACAGAGGGATCTAGGAATAACTGTGCATAGTTCCCTGAAGGTGGAATCGCATGTAGATAGGGTGTAAAGAAAGCCTTTGGTGTGCTCGCCTTTATAAATCAGAGCATTGAATATAGGAGTAGGGAAGTAATGCTTAAAAATTGTACAAGGCATTGATAAGACCAATTCTGGAGTATGGTGTACAATTTTGGTCGCCTAGTTATAGGAAGGATGTCAACAAAATAGAGAGAGTACAGAGGAGATTTACTAGAATGTTGCCAGGGTTCCAGCAACTATGCTACAGAGAAAGGTTGACAAAGTTAGGTCTTTATTCTTTGGAGCGCAGAAGGTTAAGGGGGGACTTGATTGAGGTCTTTAAAATGATGAAAGGGATAGACAGAGTTGACGTGGATACGTTTTTCCCATTGAGGGTAGGGAAGATTCAAACAAGAGGGCATGACATGAGAATTAAGGGACAGAAGTTTCGGGGTAACGTGAGGGGGAACTTCTTTACTCAGAGGGTGGTGGCTGTGTGGAATCAGCTTCCAGCAGAAGTGGTGGAGGCAGGATCGATTTTAACATTTAAGAGTAAAGTGGATAGGTATATGGACGTGAAGGGAATGGAGGGGTATGGTCTGAGTGCAGGTAGATGGGACTAGGGGAAAACAAATGGTCGGCACGGACTGGAAGGGCCGAGAGGGCCTGTTTCCGTGCTGTAATTGTTATATGGTTATATGGTTATCTCTCTTCAAAAGGACATCCTTTTTTTTCTGAGGCTATAGCCTTTGGTTCTAGACTCTCCAACTAGTGGAAACATCCACGCTACCTTCACTCTATACATGTCTTTCACAATTTGATGTTTCAGTGAGGTCCCCCCTCATGCTTTTAACCTCCAGCGAGTATTGGCCCAGTGCCATCTAACGCTCATCACATGTTAACCCAACCATCCCCGGGTTCATTCTTGTGAAGGGCCGGTTTCCTTGCTGTATCTCTAAATGTAAATTATTTTTTGCAAGTTTAGATATTATACTTTGTTTCCACTGTGTGCCTGGTGTAAACTGGATTTAATAATGCACTGCTATTTGAGTAACTAAATGGTTCTTATTCCAATGGCTAATACAGCATTGTGGTTGATGATCTGGGTCCTTATCTGAGACAGATATAATCTTTATTGAACTAAATGTAAAAAATTGGTTTATTTTGATGAATGATCACAGGAAACGTTAATTATTTCTCTTCAATAGAAACTGTCTGACCTGCTGAATGTTTTCAGACTTCTCTGATTTTATTTCAGATATTTTTTTGATTATCAGAAGAATTTATATGTGGAGTTCAAATGCCTATCTGCTCTTGGAATGTCTATATTTCTGAGTCTGAAGAAGGGTCTCAACCCGAAATGTCACCCATTCCTTCTCCCCAGACATGCTGCCTGTCCCACTGAGTTACTCCAGCTTTTTGTGCCTATATTTCTGGTGAGTCATGACTATTTGCTTGCTTTACAGTGATTATTATCAATAATTATTATTGGACATTAATAAAATCCATGAATTAGAGTCTTCTTTAAGTATCTCATCATCACTTTTAAGCTGGAAAGAATGCAGAGAAGATTTATGAGGAGGCTGCCAGGACTCGACCTGAGCAATAGGGAGAGGCTGGGTGGGCTAGGACTTTATTCCTTGGAGCACAGGAGGATGAAGGTGATCTTATAGGGGTCTACAAGTTAATGAGGGAATAGATAGGATAGATGTACATAGTATTTTACCCAGAGTAGGGAAAACAGGAACCAGAGGACAAAGGTTTAAGGTGAGGGGGGGGGAAAGATTTAACAGGGATCAGAAGGGCAATTTTTTCATGAGTGGTGGGCATATGGAATAAGCTGCCAGAGGAGGTAGTTGAGGCAGGTACTATATCAACAATTAAAAGACATTTCGAAAGGTAGGTGGTTAGGAAAGGCTTAGAGTGATAAGGGCCAAACCCAGGCAGATGGGACGAGCAAAGATGGTGCCTGGATAAGTTGGGCTGATGGACCTGTTTCCTTGATGCATCTCTATGACTAAGACTCTATTATTATGTCGTAAAGAACTAGTAATTGTAAATATGTAATTGTTTCCAAAAACACTTATCAGGTCATTTAATGAAAATAAATTATAATGGTTTATACCATACACTACCACTCTATTTTAGTGTTTGCTTTACAAGCTGCAAGGGAGAACGAAGCAGTGCTCTAACAGTTCACCCAGTATTATTTTGTTTTCGACATTTTGGAGGTACAGCGCAAAAACAGGCCCTTCGGCCCACCAAATCTGCACCGACCAGCAATCCCTGTACAATAGCACTATCCTTCACACACTACGGACAATTTACTATTTCCAGAAGCCAAGTAACCTAGAAACCTGTACACCTTTGGAGTGTGGGGGAATCCAGAGCAATAAAAAAAAACCCCTACCGTTGCGCCACTGTGCTGCCCTAGATACTTTCTGATTTGTTGCCAAGGTTCCAGTGAACAGTGATGGAGACTTTTTTCCCATGGTAAATATCTGGCTAATTATGATGATATTATGGCAGAAATCCCTCTAACATTATATAGACTGTCAGCCTTTTGAAAATAAACTGATGAATTGTCGCAAGAAAAAACGCATTAAATACACCAATTGGTCCACCAAGGGATTCTCAGAGTAAGAGATGCCAAGAGTGCAATTCCGATCTTGGTAGTTTTGGACCGACCGCACAGTGGTGCAGCGGTAGAGTTGCTGCTTCACACCACCAAAGACGTACAGGTTAATTGGCTTGATTAATTCACATGTAGTTTAATTGGCTTTGGTAAAATTGCAAATTGTCCCTAGTATGTAGGATAATGTTAGTGTGCGGGGATCGCTGGTTGACGTGGCTTGGTGGAAACAGGCCCTTCAGCCCACCGACCAGCAATCCCCGCATACTAACACTAACACTATCCCACAAACACTAGGGACAATTTACAATCTACGGAAGCCAATTAACCTATAAACCTGTACGTCTTTAGAGTGTGGGAGTATCCGGAGCACCCGGAAAAAACCCACGCGATCGCAGGGAAAATGTACAAACTCCATACAGACAGTATCCGTAGTCAAGATCGAACCCAGGTCTCTGTGGCCCAAATAACCTCCATCTGTGCTACAAATGTCTATGATTCTTTTATGAAATTATGTTACAACCAACCTAAACTAATGTGGGAGGTATCTAACATAGAAGTGAACATCCAGAATTGTTTTGGCAAAATGTTTTCAACGGAAGAAATGAATAAATATAATTTAATAAGAATTATCAACTTTTATCAAGTGTTTATGTACAATGTTATTTTCAAAAATTATACATTGAGTTAATTCAAAATTAAAATGATAAGTGGAACTTTTCATGTTTGCCTATCCTAAAATTCCATATGGAAAGTAAGTGATGGAAGTTGTTAGTAGGGCACTATTAATCAGCACAAACTCACCAACTATATACTCAAAGAAGACCATTTGCATTCCACTGCAAACACATATCTTCTCACTTCACTACGACCCCTTGGTCCCAAAATGGACAGGTGGTGAATGCCAGAGATTAATTGAAGAGTGACTAAATGATGAAAAGGCAGTGAAATGAGTGAATATAATTCTAGTTTAGTTTAGTTTATTGTCATGTATACCGAGGTACAGTGAAAGCTTTTGTTGAGTGTTAACCAGTCAGTGGAAGGACTATACATAGTTATAATCTAGCTGTCCACCGTGTATAGATACAGGATAAAGGGAATGACATTTTGTGCAAGATAAAGTCGAGTAAAGTCCAATTAAAGATAGTCCGAGGGTCCTCAATGAGGCAGATAGTAGCTCACAACATGTCTCTAGTTATTGATCAGCTGATTCAGTTGCCTACAACAGCTGGGTGGAAACTGTTCCTGAATCAGGAGGTATGCATCTGTATCTCTTGCCTGATGGGAGAGGGGAGCAGAGGTGAGACTCATCCTTGATTATGCTGGTGGCCTTGTCGAGGCAGCGTGAAGTGTAAATAGAGTCAATGGAAGGGAGGTTGGTTTGTGTGATGGTCTGGGCTACGTCCACAATTTTCTGTAATTTCTTACGATCTTGGATGGTGTTATGCATCCCGGTAAAATGCTTTCTGCGGCACATCTCTAGATGCTGGTGAGGATTATTGGGGACATCCTAAGCCTTCTAAGGATGAAGAGTCTTCAATCTGCAAGTCAGTGTTTTCTCTTTCCTCTGCTGCTTGATTGGCTGAGGAATTATTTTTGAATATAGCTTCAAGGAGACCCTGGGATTCTGGGGGTTATTATTTCACCAGTTAGAGCTATCCACAGCCTCATTATCCACCTCTGAAACAACAAGATGAGAATGGAAGCAAGTCATTTGATCCTTAGGGAGGGACTTCATAAAAAATGACAAGTTGATGGAGTGCTCATCATCTTCCTGAATGAAAGTGGCTCCAACAAAACTATGTATCCTTCTTGGACTCACATCCGTTTTTATCTCTAGCCTTTGTCCAACAATCTGCCTTTCAAGGGACCCCCTTGCCTGAGGTCATAAGTTCATAAGTCATAGAAGCAGAATTAGGCCCATCGATTCTACTCCGCCATTTAAAACATGCCTGATCTATCTGTCTCCCACAACCACATTCTCCTGTCTTCTCCCCATATTCCTTGACATCCTTATTAATCAATAATCTGTCAATCTCCACTTTAACAATACCGAATGACTTTGCCTCCATAGACACGTCTAGCAATGGATACCACAGATTAACCACTCTCTGACTAAAGAAATTCCTCCTCATTTCCTTTCTAAAGGTGCATCCATTTATTCTGAGACTGTGCCCTCTGGTCCCAGACTCCCCCGTTTCTGTTGCCAGCCAAAATTTGTCCAGCTTCCATCTCTCTCCCAGCTTTATTTGCAGCTTCCCTCTGCAATCAGTCTGAAGAAGGGTCCCAATCCAAAACGTCACCTGTCCATGTTCTCCTGAGATGCTGCATGACCTGTTGAGTTACTCCAGCACTTTGTGTCTTTTCCTTGATAAACCAACATCTGTAGTTCCTTGTTGCCATAATATTTGACATGGTCATAAATGAAGCCTTCCACTAATTTAAATGTTGGTTCCTTGGCATTAGAACTCCCATTATTGTGCAGCATGAGGGCTATTTACAAAAGTTACTGCTCCTCTTACTACTGCTTCATTGACAGCACCTCGTAAACTGCAAGCTCTACAACTAAAAAATAATGTCAGTAGAGCATGGGAACATCATTTTCTGCAAAGTCTATTCTGATCTGAAAATATATTCCCAGCATTATCCTTGTCTTGGTAGATGCCTAAGGACCACAACACTATTACAGCCCACAATTGTGACCACTAACTCCTCCAGGCTGCTCTGCTGGTCAAGCAACACTCACCACTGGCAGTGTTATTGCTGGCACAAATTGCACCATCTAGGCTTTAGACTTTAGACTTTAGACTTTAGAGATACAGCACAGGCCCTTCTTGCCCACCAAGTCCGCGCCAGAGACATTTTACAACTTACTGAAGCCATTTAATCTATAAACCTGTACATCTTTGGATGCGGGAGGAAAACGGAGCACCTGTAGAAAACGTGTGTACACTAACACTATCCTACACACCACGGACAATTTTACAACTTACTGAAGCCAATTAAACTACAAACCGGCATGTCTTTGGAGTGTGGGCGGAAACCGGAGAACCTGGAGAAAACCCATGTGGTCACAGGGAGAATGTACAAACTGTACCGACTGTAGCAATGTTACAAAATTTTGAGATTTTAAAAATCAAGTCTGCAATTTATCCCATCAGATAAAGCATAAAAAGAAGTTTAATTTGACACCTAATTCACTTTCATATCTTCAGTATTAAATAAGTTATGGCCATTTTCATACTCGGAAATTAGCATCTTGTTCCCCATTGCCTTTCCATTGACTTAACTGAAAAGCTGTGATCGAGGACAGTCAAAAGCCCATAACTTTCTTAAAAATTAAGAGAACTCAATGAAATTTTCAGTTATTATAGATTGAAGCATTCTGAAACAAATATCAAACAATCTTACTTGGATGACCTGAAATTAAAGCATATAATTAGTTATTTACCTAATTGTAGCTTTACAAAACTTAATTACTTGATCTAAACATCTATCCATTTCTTAAGAAAAGATAAACATTTTTAAATTGCCTAAGTGTCCAAATAACATTCACACAATAATTCACAATATAACATGATTTTTATATTTTCATTTTCATTAATTTATAGGCCAAATGGAAGGAATTTAGTGTTTAATTCCCGTAAATTAATGGCCATTTAAATCAACTTGCGAGTGGAACGATGTGGATTGGAATGTTGCGGTTTGCGGTGAATTTAAACCACAATCGGCAGGAAAAATACTGCTGGTTCGTATATTTTTTTTGTCCCCTTTTCGCAACATGAAAATTTGATTAAAGGCTTCCTAAGAACCACGTTTTTATGTAAAAATAAACGGTGTACCTTCTTTTATCCCCTACATAAAATCCGTCCCGTTGTCGGTGTTCATGGCTTTGGAAGACGATTTTTAATTCACTCTTGCTAATAAATGATCCGGCGTAGTTTAAAAATAGCTTCATAAAACAAATGTCGGAACGATTTCTCTTTAGCAACGAAATCCCCTGAGATAGATTGATTGGAATTGTCTGGAGATAAACGGCATTTTAAACCCGCCCCCCTCTGAAAGGCGCCAAAGTCGCGCACACGGGGAGTGGCAGAACTGCAGCGCCGCTGAAGGTAAGTTTTGTAACATACCTACCGACTGCATCCGTAGTCAGGATCGAACCTGGGTCTCTGGCAAAGTAAGGCAGCAACTCTACCGCTGAGCCACTGTGCCACCCACATTGGTCCTTTTGCTATTCTCCCTTCTAGATTTCTCAATTACAATAGAAACAAGTGTTAATTGTGAAGTTAGTTAAATGATGAACTGATTTGTTCTCATTTTGGTTTGTTCATTCGAAAGTGATGATTCGTGAAAGTGTCAGCTACAGATAATGATTCACACTTTATATAAGTGTCTTGTTGAGTGAGTTTCTACAATGTACCCCCTTATTAATCATCAATGGGGAGTAGATGTAATTTGCAGCCCATGGTTGGAAATCTATGGAATATGGGAGAATATGGGATATATGGGCCAAAAATAAGACAAGTCAATGTGCTGGTTTGTATTTAATAGAACTCTGTAAAATTCCCCTAGTATGCAGAGAGCAAATTAATAAGTGGCCTATCATGTCTAGCGATCTCCCTGTACACTAGCACTATCCTACACACTGGGGACAATTTATAATTTTATCGAAGCCAATTAAACTGCAAGCCTGTAGTTCTTTGGAATGTGGGAGGAAACTGGAGCACCCAGAAGAAACCCACGTAGTGTCAAGGAGAACGTGCAAACTCCGTACAGACATCAGCCGTAGTCAGGATGGAACCCGGGTCTCTGGCGCTTTAAGGCAGCAACTCCACCGCTGCGCCACCGTGCCGCTCAGACCTCAAGCAAATAATCAGTGTTGTTTTAGAGCTACAGGGAACTGAGAATGGAACTGTGTGCAGATTGGGACTTTTAACTATGTTGAGGGTTGAGGAGAATGATGATTCCACATCTGATGGTTAAGGATATCTTTTGACTCTCCAGTTGTTAATTATGCAGTTTATACTGTAGATGGTGTAGTGGAGGCCAACATTTTAGTGATACTTGGCAACATCTAATGGTGGAAAAACAGCAGTTTCTGTTAATTGTGTGACTTTGTAGTAGAGCAAATATTTTCAGTGTAAATTACTTCTTCTTTTAGATTCCCCATGAGAAGTCTTTAAAACATCCTCTACCTGTTAATGTTTTGTTTAGATTGCTATACCAGTTGCTGTTTCTGATTAGGAAGAAATGAAACTGTTTGTGCTACAAATATTGATGCCACCTTTATGATGACAAATTTCCAGGATATCACTTCTTTACTGAGAATATGACTTACTCAAAATATACAATAATCCCACCAGCATCTATATTTGACAAAGTTTTTATTTCACATTTAAAATTAATATCCAAATCTATCTGTTTCCCGTAACGTATAGTAGATGTGATATACATTATATATATGCATTGAAGGTTTATTGAAATGTACTTTTTAGTTAGATTAGAGATACAGCACGGAAATAGGCCCTTCGGCCCACCTAGCCTGCGCTGACCAGCAATCCCCATGGACTAACACTATCTTACACACACTAGGGACAATTTACAATTTTACCAAGCCAAATAGCCTATCAACCTTTACGTCTTTGATGCGTGGGAGGAAACCGGAGCACCCGGAGAAAACCCACGCTTGTCATGGAGAGAATGTATAAACTCCATGCAGACAGCACCTTTAGTCAGAATTGAACCTGGGTCTCTAGCGCTGTAAGGCAGCAACTCTACCGCTGAGCCACCATGCTGCCTTATGAATACAATAATTTGTAAATTATCCGATTAGCGTGATCATGCTATATAAGCATATCTTTTAATCCATCAGTACCCTCTTTTCATCCACAATTCACATGTTTGAGTGGGATTGCAAGCTTTGAAATCAAGATTGAGAAATATGTCTTTTTTAATTAGTTGAGAAATCTAGAACTATCTACAAGCACCAATTTGTTATTTATAGTACATTCCACTCTCAGAAGAGTGAGAGTAGCACTCTAAGGGGGGCACAGTGGCGCAGTGGTAGAGTCGCTGTCTTACCGCAACAGAGACTTAGGTTTGATCATGACTATGGGTGCTGACTGTGTGGAGTTTGTCTGCTCTCCCTGCGATCACGTGAGTATTCTCCAGGTGCTCCAGTTTCCTCCCACACTCCAAAAACGTACAGGTTTCTGGGTTAATTAGCTTCTGTAAATTGTCTCTCGTGTGTAGGCTGAGAAAGTGAGATAACATAGAACTAACGAATGGGTGAATGTTGGTTGGCGCGGACCTGGTGGGCCGAAGGGCCTGTTTCCATGCTGTATCGCTAAACTAAACTAAATATCAGAAGCAGCTTGTGGAAAGTTCAATGGAGGAAGAGGAAGATGGAACGGAGAAACAGGAGGTAGGGTGGAATGAAGTATATCAACATAGCTGTGGGAGCCTGTAGGTTTGCAATGGATATTAGTGGCTCGCTTACCTCCTGAGATGGAGAGAGACCTCAAACGTAAAGAACAAGAGATTGACAATCTGAAGTGAGAACAGAGTGGAAATTAGCAACAAATGTAATGATATTTCAAAGTACTGTATCCGTGCAGGAAGTAGTGACAATATAGTTGTCACTGTTTTTTCGTGACATCTTGCTGCATTCTAATAAATTGAACTAAAAGCTGAATTTTTTACTTTCTATCACATTCGATTACTACAAAAACCAACTGTTTGAAGACTGAGATTTGATTGGGTAGATGTCTCTGTACAACAGCTAACTTGTAATATTGTCTGGTAGCATATTTTCTAATTCTATCACACATTGTTTAGTTTTGAACAGGGAATGATTCCAAGATGAATGAAATGAGCATTGAGTAAAGATTCAGGATGTACAAAAATGTACTCTTGAAGGAATGTAGTACGAGTCTCGATAAATATCTAATTGAACACCGATTTTGATCGGTCTATTCATCATTGATGAATAGACCTGTTTAATCACAACCCCTATTTAGAGGGATTACCGTTCCATAAGTTTTTCTGCGTTATCTCAATCAATTTTCTTATTGTCTATTGGTATTTTATTAAATGAGATGTTCTGGTGGCACAGCAGTACACTCACGGCGCTAGAGATCCTGACTACGGGTTCAATCCTGACTACCGGTGATGTCTGTGCGGAGTTTGTACATTCTCCTCATGACTGTGTGGGTTTTCTACGGGTGCTCAGGTTCCACATTCCAAAGACGTACAGGTTTGTATGTTAATTAGCTTTAGTAAAGATTGTACATTTTCTGCAGTGTGTAGGATAGTGCTAGTGTGCAGAGGTCACTGGTCGGCGCGGACTTGGTGGGCCGAAGTGCCTGTATCTGCACTGTATCTCCAAATTAAACTAAATTAAACTAATGAGATCAGGGTTAGCAGGATGATGGGTCAGAAGTTAACCCTCAATGCTGGATTCCTGACCACCTTATCCATTGAATTCAATCTGTTTACTGCTCAGGTTCAGCTGGAATAATGCTAGTGGCAAGTCATGAAAAATTAGGTGAGACTCATAGTCATAGTCATAGAGCATGGTAACAGGCCCTTCAGCCCAACTTGTCCATGGTGACCAAAATGCCACATCTACACTTGTCCCACCTGCCCACGCTTGGCCCACAACCCTCTTAACCTATCCTATCCATGTACCTGTCCAAATGTCACTTAACTGTTATGATAGTACCTGCCTCAACTACCTCCTCCAGCAGCTCGTTCCATATAGCCATCACCCTTCGTGTAAAAAAGTTGCTCCTCATTAAATCTTTCCCACCTATGTCCTTTGGTTCTTGATTCCCTTTCTCTGGGCAAGAGGCTCTGTGCGCTTACCCAATCTATTCCTCTCATGATTTAGTACACCTCTATAAAATCGCCCTTCTATAAAATAGGCCTCTCTGCCATCGCCACATGTACCTAAGTACAGCAACATTCAGTTTTTGCATGTAGTTCAGTAAAAATCTTTGTATCTTCGTAACAAGTTCAAAATTGTTAAAAATGTGTACTCTTAACTTGGCCGTGTGATAACACTGGCTTGGAGGGAGTTGAAGGGGTTGGCCTGGCCATATTTTAGTTTTGTTTAATTTATTGTCACGTGTACCGAGGAACAGTGAAAAGCTTTTTTTGTTGTGTGCTATCCAATCAGCGGAAAGACAATGCATGATTACAATTAAGCCGTCCACTTCCGATACAGCACAAAGGGGATAACGTTCAATGCAAGTTCAGTAAAGTCTGATTAAAGATAGTTCTAGGGTCTCCAATGAGGTAGATGGTAGCTCAGGACCACTCTCTAGTGAGTGATAGGACGGCTCAGTTGCCTGATAACAGCTGGAAAGAAACTGTCTCTGAATCTGGGGGTGTGCCTTCTCTACCTCTTGCCTGTTGGGAGAGGGAAGGAAAGGGGAGAAGATGTCTTACCAATATGGCACACAGGGCATTTTGCAAATAATGTGCATGTGTGGTAAGGGTGGTTTCAAGGTCGGTTGCAGGAGGCGCCCCCAGGACACAAAGATGGCCGGGTGAGGGGAGGGACATCAGTTTGGAGACTGATCGAGCCTAGGGTGATGAATGTAGCCCCAGAAGGAGTCTTACCAGGATTCCGAACCGCTCTAGTAGACCGAGCGGGCGGGCAGACCGGACTTTGGGCTGTTGAGATGCCATCAAAACATGGTGGCGCCCACATGTGCAAATATGGAACAAGAATTTCACTGTGCAGTTGCACATGTGACAAATCAAATACTATCGATGTAACTCCCTTTCTTGAGGTAAAAAGGTGAAATAGGTCAGCCAAAAACGCACCATTTTTTTTCAAGAAAAGGTGTGTCCATAAGAATGTGGTTCTGTAAGTTGTTTAACTTTATTCTGATTTAATTTTGAAATGTTATCTGTCTTAATTTCTGGACGGAAGGGTGGAAATGCCCAACATCAGAGAACACAGCCGTAAGGTGAGAGGGGGAAGGTTTAATGGTGGTTTAAGCGGGGAAAGCTTTTTACACAGAGAGTGGTGGGGGCCTGGAACGCATTGCTACGTGTGGAAGTAGATACGATGGTGGCGTTTAAGAGGCTTTTAGATTAGGCACATGGAAGTGCAGGTAATGGAGGGGTATGGATCATGTACAAGCGGATGAGATTAGTTTAACTTGGCATCATGTTCAGCACAAATGTTGTGGGATGAAATGCTCGCTCCTGTGCTGCACTGTTCTATGTTCTATTTTCTATGTATTGGGTGACATAATTCCCTATTTAGTCTAGTTCAGTTTCAAGATACACACTGGTTCTATGTTATCCCACTTTCACATACTCTCCCTACACATGAGGGGCAATTTACAGCAACTAATTAACCTACAAACCCACACGTCTTTGGGATGTGGAGGAAACCAGAACACCCGGAGGAAACCCACGCAGTCACAGGGAGAACGTGTAAACTCCGCACAATCAGCACCCAAGCTCAGGATTGAGCCCAAGTCTCTGGCGCTGTGAGGTGACAACTCTACCACTGCGCCACTGTGCCGCCCTAAAAAAAGATTTCTATCAACTGTACATTTGGTGGAGGAGTAGGGTTTTATTACCTTTTGACTCACCTATCAATGTACAGGTAGTCTTGTAGTATTGCTGTCACTTTGCTCTGGTATTTTATTTAATTCACGTTTAATCAATAATGATTTATTGTTAATGTTTAATGTTTTATGTATCATTCTGAACTGTCACTGTATGCCATGTTGTCACTTGTGGGCGGAGCACCAAGGCAAATTCTTTCTATGTGAATACTTGGCCAATAAACTTATTCATTCATTCATTTCACAGTGTAAGAATGTGAAGATTTTACCTTTATTGTAGTTGGCTAAATATGGGCCAGGTTGTCAAATGACACTATGGTAAGATTTTTTCAATGTGCCTTGTAATAGCAGTTTAATACAATATAGAACGAGGCCATTTGATTTATCATTCTTGCACCACTCTTTTTAATGGAAATATATAATTGGTCATACTACCCAATTAATATGCGTATCTTTGGATAGTTTTAAGGTGGAGAATGACAGATTCTTGATCAGAATGTGTGTTAGGGGTTTGGGGAGAAGGCAGGAGAATGAGATTTGAAGGGAAAGATAGATCAGCCATGACTGAATGGCAGAATAGATTGATGGGCCAAATGGCCTAATTCTGCTCCTAGAACTTAAGCACATGAATATATCATATTTGAATCGTTGCATATAAGATGAAGGCTGTCTTGCATGACATATATAATAGTTCTGTGTGACAATAAACATTTTATGTGTGATGGAAATTACAAAGAATACATTTTAAATCTCACGTGGTAATAGTTTGCACACATTAGGCATTAGTTCTTCTGGTGAAAATTGCACTGACTGCATTTTTAATAGTTTAGAAATTGTAAATCTATTCCACATTCTTTGGCTTTTTTACACCATTTGTAATCATAGCAATGATAGATTAAGGGAATTGTTAAAAGATTTTCTCATTTGTTGAAAGTAATTTTCTCATTTTTCAAGGATTTATTTTAAATGTAATGCGTACTATAGCAGGCACTAATTAGTTTTCTGTGAACTGACGTTTTCTGACACCCTCCAACTGATGCAGCTTTTAATCACATCGATTTTAAGTATGTAATCCTACATTTTGTTCACATTGCCAGAACTCATTAACACTAAATGTAACACAAGAACCCAGAACCTCAGTAAGACTACTTCAGTATCTAACAGACAAAACAGAAAAATGTAAATTAAATATTAGTGATATTTAGTTCAATCATTCTATTAGTGCTAAGTAAGTTCCAATCAAACTTGGCTTTTATATCATTAGAAAGAATAAAGAATGTTGAACTTATGTGGGATTTTTTACATAAAATTTTGATTTGAATCGTGGATTCTGATTTCATGCAATTTGCAGGTGACTCTTTGTGGCAATATAATGTTATTTTTCCGGATAGTTTTGTCATGGAGTCATGCTTGTCAATCCTCTTCTGGAGAAAAATGACACCTTCATGAGGAAGGCACTGGATCCAGGCCTGCGCCTAGCTATTACCCTCCGCTACCTTGCATCAGAAGATTCCTACAAGAGCCTCTCCTACAACTTTTGTGTGGCTCACAACACAATCAGCAAGGTTGTCCGAGAGACCTGTGAAGCCATCACCAATGCATATGAAGAAGAAATTATTGACTGCCCTAGTACACCTGTCGAGTGGAGGGCAGTGGCGCACGGCTTTGAAACCAGATGGAACTTCCTGCACACGTGGGGCAGTTGACGGGAAGCATGTGGCCATCCGGTGTCCACCCAGGGGAGGTTCTATGTACTTTAACCACAAGAAGTTCCATTCCATCGTGCTGTTAGCTGTGATGGATGCAAATTACAACTTCCTGTATGTGGATGTGGGCACACCTGGCGGTGGCGCAGATGGAGGGATCTGGAGAGAGACCTCCCTTGGGCAAGCACTGGAAGAAGGGAGAGCAGGCCTTCCTGATCCAGTACCTCTGCCGGAAGAAGATAACCCTGACATCCCCTACTCATTGGTTGGTGGTGATGCCTTCGCACTCAGGCCATGGATGATGAAGCCTCACTGGCGAATGTCAAGGGAACGGAGGA
This sequence comes from Okamejei kenojei, assembly GCA_035221665.1. Lineage (NCBI taxonomy): Eukaryota > Metazoa > Chordata > Chondrichthyes > Rajiformes > Rajidae > Okamejei > Okamejei kenojei. Next base: position 54,565,469 of record CM069139.1, on the reverse strand, counting down.
TCTTTCATTACAGACTGTCCAGGGCTAGGAGGGTCGTGGAAAATGCCTTTGAGTGAATGAATTGAATTTATTTGTCAATCAGACCTTTCGTTCTGAACGAAATTTCGTTCTCCTGCAGTCATACATATAATTTTTAAAAATGACAGAAACATACAATAAACACAAATTTAACATCCACCACAGTGAGTGCACCAAACACCTCCTCACTGTGATGGAAGGCAAAGTCTTAAAGTCTCTGTCTCTTCCCTCTTTGTTTCCCTCTGCGCCGAGGCGATCCAGGCTTCAGTTGTTGTGACCCCACCTGATGATGGTAAGTAAGTCAGTCCCGCGGTTCAACTGAGCTCCGCGAACGGCCCGGGGTGGTCGAAGCTGCCGCCCTCCAGACAAAGCTGTTGTTGCGGGAGCTCGTAAAAACAGGTCACCAACCTGTGAGCTGCGAGCTCCCGACGATGTCATCCACTGGGCTAGCGGCCGATTCCACCGGGCCTCTGGTCTCAGTCGGGCCGCTGCCACTGCCGCCGCTACCTCTCTGGGACCGAGTCGGGTCACCGCTGCTGCTGCTGGAACCGCTCCGGGACCGAGTCGGGTCGCCGCTGCTGCTGCTGCTGCTGCTGCTGGAACCGCTCCGGGACCGAGTCAGGTCGCCGCTGCTGCCGCCGCTGCTGCCGCTGCTGCTGCTGGGACAGCTCCGGGACCGAGTCGGGTCGCCGCTGCTGCTGCTGCTGGAACAGCTCCGGGAGCGAGTTGGGTCGCCGCTGCTGCTGCCGCTGCTGCTGCTGGAACAGCTCCGGGACCGAATTGGGTCGCCGCTGCCGCTGTTGTCGTTGCTGCTGCTGCTGCTGCTGCTGGAACCGCTCCGGGACCGAGTCGTGTCATTGCTGCTGCTGCAGGAACAGCCCCGAGGCCCGAGGCCGCCAGCTCCGCCATTAGGCCTCGGCGCAGATAGGGAAGAAGACGGGGAATACGACAAAAAAGTCGCACCCCCCCCCCGAAGGAAGAGACCCAGACATGTTTCTCCCCCCCACCCACATACTCACGCAATCTAATAAAACAAAACCAACTAAAAAACAGGACAAAAGAAATAAAGTAACAGACGGGCTGCAGGCGGGCCGCAGCTGTTAAGCCAGCACTGCCACCTTTGGTATCCTTGCTAGCAGATTCAGATGCTTGCTGATTACAATGGAGCAAGAGCCTGAGAATGTGCAAACCATGGTCTATGCAGCATGTGTCCTCCACAACCTTATCCACACCAGATGTGCAGCAGCAGCAGCCATGGTGGAGGGTGACATGGTGGACAAACAGATAGGAAACATCACACCAGGTTCATGGAGAGCTGGAGGGCAGGCTGCACTGATGGTGACACTAGAGAGACGGCAAGGAAACACCTGTAACAAGAGAGCCAAGGAGCAGAGAGACCATCTCTGCGCTTACTACAACTCCAAACTAGGCAGTGTACCCTGGCAGAAAAATATGTGGTGAGGATCAGCAGCTGACATCCCACACCACAAACGGAGGACCACCACTGCAGGAACTGATCTAATAAAAGCAGGATTTATGTATGTTATAGAAAGATTAAACGAGAACTTACCGTTTGAAGTTTGATCTTTATTTTATGAGAAGTTGAAGTGAGGGATTACGTGAAGAGCCCGCCAGCCCGCATGCGCGTCAATCTTCAAAGTAGCTGTATGAAACCACAGAATAGTTGCTGACCTAAGCTATAGGAAGATTAAAGGACTAGAACTACCGAATGATCTTCATGAGAATAGGGTTGGGAGTGGAGGGCACGTGATCCCTCACTTCAACTTCTCAGAAAATAAAGATCAAACTTCAAACGGTAAACTCTCGTTTAATCATTCTATTTTATTTCAGTCACGTGAGTGACTACGTGAAGATTTCGAAGATCTGTGGTTTCATGGAGTGACACAATCGGTGTGTGAAACACTTAAACAGATAAATCATAATGGTAGGAAAAACATGGGTTATTAATATCATGATGCTAACGTGCAAACATGGCCATTGTTCTTAACTGGACCGTAGTCCCAATAGACTGTTGAGAGACAATGACTCATGTAACACTGTGCATAATATGATCTGCAAATATCCAGACATATTCCACCAAATGTTATAATTTATTAACCTGCCCTATGTAAACCTCATGCTGTATGATGAATGGGAAATCCATTCTATTGGCTGCTTGTTCTCAAGATGGCGCCTGCCTGCGGCAACTTTTGCGGAGCTCCGGAACATAAAAGGCTCATCTACAACTCTCAACAACTTACCTGCATCAGGGAAACGGCAGTAATCGGTGCCTTTTCAGACAGGCTGCTTGGGCAGCTGAAAGCGCTGGCAATTTTGCGATCTCCTGCAGCTGCGGGAGCCTCGGACTTAAAATTTTCCCACGCTGGCTGTGAAACTCCCGACCCGACTGAGGAACCCAGGTACAGCACCTGGAAACCCCGGGATGACCTCCAGAGTCGACGGGCTGGATCTCCCAGAAAAAATGAAGCTGGAGCTGCTGACTCTGAGGGAACCCCCGTTCATAGAAACATAGAAACATTGAAATTAGGTGCAGGAGTAGGCCATTCAGCCCCTTCGAGCCTGCACCGCCATTTAATATGATCATGGCTGATCATCCAACTCAGTATCGCGTACCTGCCTTCTCTCCATACCCTCTGATCCCCTTAGCCACAAGGGCCACATCCAACTCACTCTTAAATATAGCCAATGAACTGGCCTCAACTACCCTCTGTGGCAGAGAGTTCCAGAGACTCACCACTCTCTGTGTTCGTTACGGAGCTGGAGCTGCCGTCTGTGAGGGAATTCCCGTTCCAGCGCAGGTCCGCAGAAACAGCAGGTACAGTCAACCCAGTACCTGGAAACAAAGGGGAAGCCTCCATTGTGTCTGGAAACGTGGCCGGTGGGCAGGACTTCAGGTCAGACTGAAGCGCAGGGGACTTCGACCCCCTCTCCCTACTATCCTACTGGCCAATGTACAGTCCCTTGAAAACAAAGTGGAGGACTTAAGGGCAAGGCTGCTTTATCAAAGGGAGCTGAGGGAATGCTCTGTGTTCTGTTTCACAGAGACATGGCTCACCCCCAGCTCCCCAGACTCAGTGGTCCAGCCTGAAGGGTTCTCCATCCACCGCATGGACCCTACACTGGCATCGGGGAAAGGGAGAGGAGGGGGGCGTCTGCCCCATGGTCAACTCTGCGTGGTGCTCAGACGTGGCAGTCCTGTCGAACTCCTGCTCTCCACTCCTCGAACATCTGACGGTGATGTGCCGTCCCTTCTACCTTCCGAGGGAATTCACCTCCATCATCCTGACCGCAGTCTACATCCCACCCCAGGCAGACGTCCGTCTGGCACTGGAGGGGCTGCACGCCATGGTCAACAAACACCAGACGTCTTACCCCGAGGCATTTACCACCATTGCTGGGGACTTCAATAAGGCAAACCTAAAGAAATCACTCCCCAACTTCCACCAACATGTCTCCTGCTGCACCAGAGGACCAAACACCCTCGACCACTGCTACACCACCATTAAGAATGCCTACCGCTCTATCCCTCGCCCTCACTTCGGTAAATCCGACCTTACTGCAGTGCTGCTTCTTCTTGCCTACAGTCAGTAATTAAAGAGCACACCCCAGAGGTGAGTACAGAGCTGGTCGGGGGGGGGGGGGGGTGGGTGCAGAGGAACAACTACAGGACTGTTTGGAGTCTGTAGACTGGGCAATGTTCAAGGACTCGGCAATGGACGAATGAATACGCCACTGTCGTTATGGACTTCATTAAGAAATGTGTGGAGGACTGCATCCCCACCAAAACCTTCCGAGTGTTTCCCAATCAGAAACCTTGGATAAACTGTGAGATCCGTACTCTTCTGAAGACCAGACACCAGACATTCATGTCTGATGATACAGTGGTCTACACGAAGTCCAAATATGACCTTGGTAAGGCCATCAAAAAGGCCAAAAGGGAGTTCTGCTCCAAGCTGGAGGATGAGACAGATGTTCGGCAGCTGTGACGGGGACTGAATGCAATCACCTCCTACAAGGCGAAACCAGGAGGGAGCTCAGATGCCGGCGATACATCACTCCCTGATGAGCTCAATGCGTTTTACGCACGCTTTGATAGGGAGAACACTGATGTGCCTTCCCGAGCCCCCATTCTCTGTGATGGTATTTCAGTCTCAGTCACAGAGGCCGACGTCCGGAAATCCTTCAGAGGGGTGAACCCTCGAAAATCATCTGGACCTGATGGTATAACTGGTCGTATTCTAAAACCCTGTGCGGACCAACTGGCTGGAGTTTTTACGGACATTTTCAACCTGTCACTTCTGAGGTCTGAGGTTCCCACCTGCTTCGAAAGGGCATCAATAATACCGGTGCCCAAGAAGAGCAAGGTGACGTGCCTCAATGACTATCGACCAGTGGCACTAACGCCTGTGGTGATGAAGTGCTTTGAGAGGTTGATCAGGGCGAAAATCAACTCCTACCTCGACAAAAACCTGGACCCACTGCAGTTCGCTTACCGCCACAACAGATCAACGGTGGATGCGATCTCGCTGGCCCTCCACTCCGCTCTGGAACACTTGGACAACAAAAACTCATATGTCAGGCTATTATTCATTGATTACAGCTCGGCATTTAACACAATCATCCCCTCCAAGCTGGTTACCAAACTCACAGAACTGGGTCTCTGCGCATCCCTTTGCAATTGGGTCCTCGACTTCCTCATTCACAGACCACAGTCTGTATACATAAAGTCTGTATTGGTGGAAATGTGTCAGACTCGATAACAATCAGCACGGGAACACCTCAAGGCTGCGTGCTCAGCCCCCCTGCTGTACTCACTCTATACTCATGACTGCATAGCCGGTCACAGTGCGAACTCCATCATCAAGTTCACTGACAACACCACTGTTGTGGGACGTATCGCTGATGGGGATGGATCAGAGTATAGAAGAGAGATAGAGCGACTGTCCATATAGTGCCAGCACAATAACCTTGCCCTCAACATCAGCAAAACCAAGGAACTGACTATGGACTTTGGAAGGAGTAGGATGGGGACCCCCAGTCCTGTTTATATCAATGGGTCAATGGTTGAAAAGGTCAAGAGCTTCAAATTCCTTGGCGTGCACATCTGTGAAGATCTTTCCTGGTCCGAGAAAGATGCAATTATTAAGAAAGCTCATCAGCGCCTCTACTTCTTGAGAAGATTATGGAGAGTCGGTCTGTCAAGGAGGACTCTCTCTAACCTCTACAGGTGCACAGTAGAGAGCTTGCTGACCGGTTGCATCGTGGCTTGGTTCGGCAACTTGAGCGCCGTGGAGAGGAAAAGACTACAAAAAGTAGTAAACACTGCCCAGTCCATCATCGGCTCTGACCTTCCTTCCATCAAGGGGATCTATCACAGTCGCTGCCTCAAAAAGGCTGGCAGCATCATCAAGGACCCACACCACGCTGGCCACACACTCATCTCCCTGCTACCTTCGGGTAGAAGGTACAGGAGCCTGAGGACTGCAACAACCTGGTTCAGGAATAGCTACTTCCCCACAGCCATAAGGCTATTAAACTTGACTCAGACAAAACTCTGAACATTAATACCCCTCCATCTGTTATCTGCACTTCATCAATTTATTAATTCATGTGTGTATTTATGTATATAATTGTAGTCAATGCCTACTATGTTCTGTTGTGCTATGCAAAGAAAGAATTTCATTGTCCTGTTAGGGACACATGACAATAAACTCTTTGACTTTGACTTTTGACTTTAATGAGCCATCAGCAATATCTTGAGACTATTGAATAACAAAAGAACTATTTTCCATTTCATAGGCACTATCAACTGAGTGCACTTGTCTACTTAATGACATCCCTGATCTCTGCTCTGGTGGGTATGCTGTCAATCTCAAATGTACGCAATCCTGCTCATTTGCTTATGAGATTATTTCTACAGCAAGCTATGTCAGTATGACGTAGAGACTAAGCCAGAGATTGTGTAAAAGCTGTGTTCTTTATGCTGAGATCAGTTGCTGAAAGCATAATCATCTTAAGATACTGGTCCCATTAGGAAAATTAGAGGAATATTTGCATAACAATTTGCTGATATATATCGCACATTACAATGAATGTAGGCTATTAGAGTGGTCAAATAAAAAACACCCTGCATAACGTTAGAGAATAGTGGGTGAAGAACCAATAATTTATGTCTCACTTATGGTACTACAGAAATGATAAAGCAGCACAAGCAATGTCAATTGTGCTATCACATAAAAGCTTCTTTAGGCTCAAACTGGAAGCCATACAAACCCCTGTTACTTCCGTTTAAAATTGAGTCACATATGTTGTTCACAAGCTTCTCATACAATTGTGCAGAGTTAGCTGCCTGAGAAGACAGGCTGCCCCAGCCCGTCACTCGACTGAGTAAAAAATCGTTGCTTCAGTCGCCTACCGTGATAGAATGGGCAAATTGGTACTGTTAAATTTCATGTTGCCTCATATGTAGCATTGCAAAAGTTATCTATGACAACCCATAGGTTTTATCAGCTGCAATTTTTGCATATTACCTAAAACTCGATGACATAATGCCCTCTAATCTGAGAAGGGGCAGCATAGACTTTCACCACTAACTTTGTTATCAAAACAGCAGAATCTGTGGCTTATGTGTATAGATATGACAGAGTATGCAACTACAAGATTGATTCTCTGAGTCAGTTAAATTGCAGAAACCCAATCATCCATCTAAACTGGGTAAGTAAACCCATAATCTAACTAGCCTAATGTTAACCCGATTTTGCCTGCATCATATTTCTGTAATCTTGAGAAGTATCAGAAATATACCCCTCTAGTCCTTGGCCAGACCACTCATCCCCGGATGAGCTGTCATTGATTGCACTCGGAACCGCTGATTTTCTATCTTTCGGACGGGATTTTTTTTTTCTGGGCTATTAGCGGAAAATACATTATCTAGTTATTCATACATATCGCTGATAACATATAATCAGCAGTTAATGACTAGAGCTGAAACCACAGTCTCCCTTAGATGTGGGAAGACGAGTTCCCTGTCAACTCTTGACTAAGAGTCACCACGAATAGTCAGCGTTTTCCTTCAGTGGAAACTAGTACAATGCACGGCTGAATCAGGAATGCCTCGCAGTCCTTTGACTGAAACCACATGTCTAAGTCACCAGAGTGCACAACGCAATCACTTCGACCCGCCACTCAATCAGGAATACTGATATTGAGAGCCTGTGGATAATTATAAATACATTCACAACATAAACCTGCAGGTCAGATAAAGTTATATTATATGCCAGACGAGCTTCCTGCTGGTAACTACCTGTCCCAGAGAGGATGGCAATGATGATTCCAATGAACCAGTAACTCTACTAATTGAGGAGAAGTAAACCATATGTTGAGAAAAACTTCAACCATTTTATTTTATTGAGCAGTCTGATCACCTCAATCACAGATGATGAAGCAGTGCTTCCCTGGTACTATGACTCGCATAGCCAGCCAGTTCCATGATGGTCTACCCCGATCCATGGAACCAAAACTGTTCTTGCTAGGAACTTACAGAGGTTACTATGCAAGGCACCTTGCCAATGTCTCTACATCAACCTAATCTATCTCAGAGACAGTGAAACTGACTAGATAGCTCATGCTGGCCGTAAACCCAACCTGGGCCGACAGACTGCTCCATTTCGGAGTTTATGGAGGTTAATAACGAGACCTAACTTACCAGCGTCTCTAACCCCGGGTCGATTTTCTTTGTTGGAGCTTCAGTGAAGTTCCAATTGCAGACCCTGTCTATCATGCTTGTCATTTTGTTAGATAGCTGATGCCGCTGGCCAACTCTTCTTGTAGTGGCTTGTCCGTCCACGAGGGAACAGCAATTTTAGAGGCAAGAGTATGAAAGCATGGGATCCCGGAACATAGTCATGTTCTGGGTCATGTTTGGAGTCAGTCCATACTGACCTCTGGCACTCTTTTGTGGGAGAAAAAATTGCACCCTGAACCAGGCGTTGCCATATGCGTATGCCTCGGACTGTCTGTGCATGCTTCCATAACACCAAGCATATTTTGTGACACCATCTCTGATAGTCTTTGGGTGGGAGGAATATTCCACCCCTGAAACCAGGGGTAGCTACAGGCATATGACTTGAACTGCCTGTGCATGCTTCCGTAATATAGAGCATAATATTTGGCACCATCTCCATCACTTCATTCATTCGAGTGGGAGGACTTATGTAACCCTGAACCAGGAGCTGCCCAGGCAAGTGTGCATATACTTTGGCACCATCTCCATCACTTCGTTCATCCGAGTGGGAGGAAGTTTTCAACCCTGAACCAGGAGCTGCTTCAGGCATATGTGCATAACTTTGGCACCATCTCCACCACTCCTTTCATCCGAGTGGGAGGAAAAATTGCAACCCTGAAACAGGAGCTGCTGCCTGACATGCCTTCGTAATATGGAGCATTCCTTGTGTTATAATTTGTTTCATCAGATGTTCTAATTGGGACAAATGCCCAATCACATCTGCCATAGATGTCCCAAGACTTGGCTATGACTTTGCCCCGACTTGGGGTTGCCAGGCTGCTTCCTTTAGCAGCCGAACCGAGACTAGCTGCAGATTAGTGCACACTTGTTATCATCATTTACCAACAGATTGCACCTGCTAGTGACTCCGAGTCCTTGCTCCCTTCTGGAGCCAACGGAATATTACAGGGGGGGACTGGAGCGCCTCTGGCCCCCATACGCCAGACAGAGTGGGAGAAATACTGCAACCCTGCCAGGTGTTGTCATAGGCAATTATGTTTATATGATTAAAAGAAGCCTATCCTTATTAAATCAGGGATTCGACTACTTTATTGATATACATATAGTTCGAGTCTCTTGTAAAAGAATCTTCAACAGTCCCCTCTAATGAGCGGAAGCACCATAGCTGTAGCAGTAACTGTGTTAAAATTGTTCGGTGCTACGGCAGGCTGAGCTTACCTAAGCGGTAGCTTTTGGCCGCGGCTATTTCTAAAACTCACCTGCTGCTGGAAAACCCCCTGCAGCGATAATAAACCTGGCCGCCGGCAGTCGCAATTTATGAATTCTAGCTCCTTACGGAGCCCCATGCTGCCTCCAACTCTGGCTGCCTGCTCCCATATGGAGCTCTGATACCGGCAGCTGTAGCAACTTATCCTAGCTGGCGGTCTCCCATTACGTCTGCTGCCGTGCAGACTATAGCGGCAACTGTCGTCATCCTAGCTCCTATGGAGCTTTACACCGATCTTTCAATTTTGTCCGTCTGCTGCCGTGCAGAGCTATAACGGCAACAGCCGTAAACCCAGCTCCTTTGGAGCCTACAATTTCAGCCGCCTGCTCCCGTGGAGAGCTCAAACTGCAGCGCAAATTCTACTTACTCTAGCTCCTATGGAGCTTCCACGCTCCATAGCTACTCTGGGCACGCTATCGCGCAGCCCGGTGAAAATTGACTTACCAGGTCAGAACAGTTCGCAACTGCTCCGACCCGCGCGATGCGCTAGGCGAATTGACGCACATGCGGGCTGGTGGGTTTTTCACGTAGTCACTCACCTGACTTTGAAATAAAATGGAGGATTTATGTATGTGAAATTATTAATACTGTGATAATAATACGTCACACATCGGATTTTCATAAAAATGGCACAAATTTAAAAGCAGTGAAATGCTTGTGTCTGTTTTTCCTTATTGACTAAATTATATGACACATTTTGCATTTCAATGCAGTTCAATGTCGGTGTGTCTTTTATTTTTTCTAATAAATCGTGGTTTATACATGTGAGATTAATTCCATGATGAACAATATGGTGAAATGAGACGATCACCACACATCAAATTTCCATAGAAATGACAAGAATTTTATTGATAGTCAAACAAGCAGCTTTTTCCACAACGCAAGAAGGTTACACAGAAGTATAATAATCACTTTGTAAGTTAACTTATTTACAATAAATACAAAGACCAACAACTTTAAGGAATAAATTGTTTATTTAGTGCAAGCCAACAAATAACATATTGAAGAACAACAACAAGAAACAAAATTCTAATGTACAACACAAGTCAACAGAATATTTTAATTTTCACAGCAGGTGAAAGAACGATATTCTTTATGGGCACTTTGCCTTGGGCTATCGTCAATCAAATAGTCCGCGAGATTCAGGCTCAAGTTCACACTTGCGTTCTGACTCTCCAATCGCACTGGGAATGCTGTGGGTGGGAGTTTATCCATGTCGGATGCCGGATGCGCCTGATGTGGCGTTGAGCTGCCTACCCTGATGTTGGGCGCGCTTGCCATCCATGGGAATGCCATGTGTCGTGGTCCTATCATTGCCTGTGGGTAAAACACATAAACCTATTAATGTGAATTGGGAGGCAAACAAATCATATAAAATAAATCACAACCTTTCACAAGCTGTGTCTCACAGATAATCTTGAGTCAGATTCAGAAAAGGTTTCACAGTGTACCTGGTGAGCATGTTGTGATGGCATCATCCCCATTTGTTGGTGTCCCATGAATGGCATCTCCTCTCTCAAGATTGTTGAGAAGGCATAAACCGTCCTCTCGTGTACCGTCCTCGGGTGTGACATGGCGTTTATGGTGTCCGCCGTTGTCTTCGCCTGTTGCATGATCTGCAACAAAAGAGTACGATCCAGGTAAGTAATTTTTGGGAGGCGATGGAAAAACATGGATGCAGGGGTGGATTAAATGAGAAATTTGCTGATAATTCACCCAAAAGCACTTACATCTGTGAACATCTGCCGCTGACTTTGTTCTCCAGACTCTTCATGTTTAGCCGCAGTTGTGTGGGCCGGCTTCCGCTTGTGTCCACCTGATTGGTCGCAGTGGTGGATCCAGAGGGTCTCTCAAGAGGATCCGACTCATCCTCACTCGAGAACACGTCGGCATTTCTCCTTGGTAAACTGGAAGAAAATAAGTGTGTATCACAGATGTTCAAGACCATCAGGACGTAGTAAGCAAGGTGACCAACAAATTATCATTGTTAAATATTTTTTTAACTATTCACCTTCTTGGTGCTCTCCTTCCTCTCCACTTGAACTATGTCGTTCTGCACAAACCCCCCATTTCTCCATGATCCACTGCTGTCTCTCAGTCACAAGCTTACTAGCGGAGCCAAACTTATGCAGACTGTGCGACAGCCTCCCGAACTTTGTCCTCTGGCTTTTGAACCATTGGCACCGTTGGTCATCTGTGAAGACATAGAATGAATGAAGATCAGTGTGGAACAAATTGTAATCTTAATTGGAACTGCAATTACAACCACAGAAATGCAGACAAACAACTAAGTGTGTACTTACAAGTGCAGCCAGAAAACTCCTTCGCCTTGCTTTCAAGCTTTCGCCTGACGTTCCTTAGATCCGTGCTCTTGAAATTCCTGTGGGCTTTGTCATACAACTCTGGGTGGGCCTGATACCAATCTACCAGGTCCCCTCTCTTTTTCCCTGCCAAAATCGTAAGGCTTGGTTTCCATAAGCCTCTTCTTCTTCTTAATTACTGGCCCAGCTGAGGCATCAGTGTCCTGAGCCAAATCAGTCCCATTCTGCAGCAGGAGCAGGAGCAGGGGCAGGAGCAGGAGCTGGGGCAGGAACTGGGGCAGGAACTGGGGCAGACACTGGGGCAGGAGCTGGGTCAGGAGCAGGAGCAGGAGCATGGCCAGGAACTCCTGTATCCTCCTGGATCTCACTCTGCTTCACCTGGTTCTGTTCCTGCATGGCTGGCTTCTTTTGGGCTTTGTTCTTGAGGGCCCTGCTTCTTTTGGGATCCATTCATGATGTCGTTCGTAACTCCGTGGCAAGAAATAAACTTGGTGGCAAGAAATTTTCCTGTGTGTGAAATTTTTCAAAATTCACGCGCTTTATATCCGTGTGGTCATGCGGTGCGGCGCTCATATGACACGTAAATGGCGTGCCGATGGCATACGGGCGGCATGCGGCAACGCATGGTTATGGACGTTGATGCACGGTGACGTAACCATGCGTCACCACGCGCTACACGCACGCCGTCAGTATGTCAGCGTGCGCCATCAGTACGTCAGCGTGTGTAAGGGATACGTTGCGCAGGTGGCGTGCGAGGATTTAGAGCACTGCAAAATCCTGGATACCACGCGCCACTATACACGTATCCATGCCTCACCATGCGCCATGCGCGTGTCACAACGCGCTGACCAATTTTCTGGATGTTGTGCAAATGATGCCCAAGTGGGACAGGCCCTTTAAAGTATTTGTTACAAGGGCGGCACAGTGGCGCAGTGGTAGAGTTGCTGCCTCACAGCGCCAGAATACTGGGTTCGATCCTGATCTCGGGTGCTGTCTGTGCAGAGTTTATACGTTCTCCCTGTGACCATGTGGGCTTCCTCCAGGTGCTTCAGTCCCCATCCCCCCCACCCATCCCCACCCCCCCACACTCGAAAGACGTACAGGTTTGCAGGTTAATAGGCTTCGGTAAAATTGTAAATTGTCCCGAGCGTGTAGGATAGTGTTAGTGTACGGGTTAATCATGGTCGACATGGACTCAGTGGGCCAAAGTGTTTCCACGCTGTATCTCTAAAGTGTAAAATCTAAAGGAGATGGTATTAAGATACTTTTGCTGTTTAATGAAGAATTTCGCCCTTGTCTACTGACACATTTTCTAACCACTGCTTCATATTGAAAAGAAGCAGCAGTTGTGGTAAATTTAATGTGAAAATAGAGTTTCAAATCATACAGTCTTTTAATGCTAATCTGGCAGCATTGAAATTACAGAATCTTTGTTAATCAAATATAAACAATAATTGAATTTACACACATTGACAAGTCCTTCATAGCAGCTATGTTTATGTATCATGAGTTAATAGATTGATAAAAAAGTTGAAAAATTCGTACACATATTTAATTCTCCTTATTGATTTATAATTTGGTGGCCCACGGTAGAGTTCCTGACAAAACAGCGCTTGCAGCGCTGGAGACCCAGGCTCAATCCCGACTACGGGTGCTGTCTGTATAGAGTTAGCACATTCTCCCACGTAAAGACATAGGTTTGTAGATTAATTGGCTTGGGAGCTAAACATGCAGGGGTATTCAATATTCAGGAAGGATAGACAGAAAGGAAGAGGAGGTGGAGTGGCATTGCAGGTTAAAGAGTAGGTTAATGCAACAGCAAGGAGAGACATTAGATTGGATGCTGTAGAATCAGTATGGGTAGAACTGTGAAATAGCCAAGGGCAGAAAACACTTGTTGGAGTTGTATACAAATCACCAAACAGTAGTAGGTCAGTTGGGGAAAGCATCAAGCAGGAAATTATGGATGCGTGTACCAAAGGTACAGCAGTTATCATGGGTGACTTTAATCTACATATTCATTGGGCCAACCAACTTTAATCTACATATTCATTGGGCCAACCAACTTGGTAACAACGCTGAGGAGGAGGATTTCCTGGAATGTATACGGGATGGTTTTTTAAACCAATATGTAGAGGAATCGACTAGAGGGCAGGCCAACATAGACTGGGTATTGTGTAATGTGGAAGGATTAGTTAGCGATCTTGTTGTGCAAAGCTCCTTGGGTAACAGCTACCATAATATGGTGGAATTCTGCATTAGGATGGAAAGTGACACCATTCATTCAGAGACTAGGGGCCTGAACTTAAAGAAAGGAGACTCTGAAGGTATGAGACGGGAATTGGCTTGGATAGATTGCCAAATTATATTTAAAGGGTTGACAGTGGAGATGCAATGGCAAAGATTTAAAGGCCACATGGATGAACTCCCAAAGTTGTTCAGCCCTGTCTGGTGAAAAAGTAAAACAGGGAAGGTGACTCAACCGTGGCTAACGATGGAAATCAAGGAAGAGCCATATAAATTGGCCAGAGGAAGCAGCAAACTGGAGGACTGGGAGAAATTTAGAACTCAACAGAGGAGGGCAAAACGGTTAATCAAGAGGGGGAAAAGAGCATGCAGGGAATATTAAAACTGACTGTAAAAGTTTCTTTAGCTATGTAAAAAGGAAAAGATTAGTGAAGACAAATGTAGGTCCCTTACAGTCAGAGAGTGGTGAATTTATAATGTGAAACAAGGAAATGGCAGAACAGTTAAACGAGTTATTTGGTTCTGTCTTCACTAAGGAAGACACAAACAATCTCCCAGAAAGACTAAGGGGACCGAGGATCTAGTGGGAGGGAAGAACTGAAGGGAATTCACATTCGTCAGGAAATGGTGTTGTGTAAACTGTTGGGACTGAAGGCATAAAAGTCCCCAGGGCCTGATGGTCTGCATCCCAGAGTACTCGAGGAGGTGGCCATAGAAATCGTGGCTACATTGGTGATCATTTTTCAATGTTGTCTCGACTCTGGATCAGTTCTTGTGGACAGGAGGTTAGCCAATGTAACTACACTTTTTAAGAAAGGAGGGAGAGAGAAAATGGGGAATTATAGACCAGTTAGCCTTACATCGGTAGTGGGGAAGATGCTTGAGTCGATTATTAAAGATGTTATAGCAGCGCATTTGGAAATCAGTGACAGGATTGGTCAAAGTCAGCATGGATTTATGAAGGGAAAATCATGCTTGACTAATTTTCTGGAATTTTTTGAGGATGTAACAAGTATAATGTGGATAAATGTGAGGTTATCCAGCAGTGGCAAGTACAGGAAGGCAGATTATTATCTGAATGGTGTCAGATTAGGCAAAGGGGAGGTGCAACAAGACCTGGATGTGCTTGTACATCAGTCACTGAAAGTAAGCATGCAGGTACTGCAGGCAGTGAAGAAACCTAATGGCATATTGGCCTTCATTGCGAGAGGATTTGACAGGCTAGATGCAGGAAAAATGTTGGGGGAGTCCAGAACCAGCGGTCACAGTTTAAGAATAAGAGATAGACCATTTAGGACTGAGATAAGGAAAATCTTTTTCACCCAGAGAGCTGTGAATCTGTGGAATTCTCTGCCACAGAAGGCAGTGGAGGCCAATTCACTGGATGTTTTCAAGAGGGTTAGATTTAGCTCTTAGGGCAAAAGGAATCAAGAGATATGGGGAAAAATCAAGAATGGGGTACTGATTTTAGATGATCAGCCACGATCATATTGAATGGCGGTGCTGGCTTGAAGGGCTGAATGGCCTACTCCTGCGCCTACTTTTCTATGGTTTCTACGTTTCTATAAGTGTAAATTGTCCCTAATGTGTGCAGGATAATGTTAATGTGCTAGGATCGCCGGTCGGTGCGGACTCAGTGGGTAGAAGGGCCTGCTTCCATGCTGTACTATCTCTAAACTAAACTAAACTAAACTAGTAAAAATACAAATGTGAACTAAGAAAAACACTGAATCCAATAACTTTCTCACCTTAACATATATAACTTTCTAATTGTCAAAAGGTAAGTTAATTTTTTTTGTCAAATGCTCTGATGTAAGGTATCTTTCATTTCATGTTCGACATTGAGATGCTTTGGCTAAAAGGGATTTGAGTCAAAGATTTGGATCTGACAGGGAAATTGCATTTCCGCCATTACAAAGGGATAATGAGGAGGTCAAACCAGGCCACTGTTCTGGTTGATATGTTCTGTCAAATGCCAGATGGGTACAAATGCTCACCTTCAGGAGAGTGTGAGCAGTTTTAGGCCCCATTACTCAGGGAGGATGTGCTGCCGTTGGAGAGGGTCCCAGAATGATCCCAGGAATGATTGGGTTAACATCTGATGAGCATTTGAAGGCACTGGGCCTGTACCAGTGGAGTTTAGAAGGATGATAGGACACCTCATTGAAACTTGCTAACTAGTGAAAGGCCTGGATAGTGGAGAAGATGGAGAGGATGCTTCCACTAGTGGGAGAGTCTACGACCAGAGACCATAGCCTCAGAATAAAAGGACGTACCTTTAGAAACGAGATGAGCAAGAATTTCTTTAGTCAGAGGCTGGTAAATCCGTGGAATTCCTTGCCGCAGATGGCTGTGGAAGCCGTCAATGGATATTTTTCTAAGGCAGATTCTTAATTAGTAAGGGTCTCAGGGGTTATGGGTTATGGGGAGAAGGCAGGAGAATGGGGTTGAGAGGGAAATATAGATAGATCAGTCATGATTGAATGGCGGAGTAGACTTGATAGGCCAAATCGCCTAATTCTGCTCCTAGAACTTGTGAACGTATGAACTTATGAATGGATCCAGCTTTAAATTCCAGGATTTAACAATTAAAACACTTAATACAATATCCACCTGCTAATATAAAGTATAAATGAAAGTCGCATTTCTAATATCTCCCAAAGTTCTAAAATTACTTGTTGGCCCACTTATTGTTGAGTACCATATCGAGAACCAGAGAACATAGGTTTAAGGTGAGGGGGGAAAGGTTTAATAGGAACTTAAGGGGCACATTTTTAACACAAATGGTGGTGGGTGCATGGAACGAGCTGCTGGAGGCAGGTACTATCATGACATTTATGAGACATTGGACAGGTGCATGGACAGGATAGGTTTAGAGGCAAATGGTTCAAACGCAGGCAGGTGGGACTAGTGTACATGGGGCATGTTGGTCAGCGTGGGCAAGTCGGGTCGAAGCACCTGTTTCCATGCTGCATGGCTCATTAACATGGTGAAATCCTGCCTCCGGGTGATCCGGTTTCCTCCCACACTCCAATGATGTACAGGCTTGCAGGTTTTTTGGCTTTGGTAAAATTGTAAGTTGTCCCCAGCGTGTGTAGGATCGTGTTAAAGTGCGGGGATCGTTGGTTGGCGCGGACTCGTTGGGTCGAAGGGCCTGTTTCCACGCTGGATCTCTAAACTAAACTAATTGTGCACTCCTCATACTTTTGTGCTGTTGGTAAGAATAGATTGAACAATTAATGTTGAGATTAAATGTTGGCTATTTATCTTGTTCACTGAGGGAGTTCTTGTTTGAAATTTACTGACGTGTAAAATCTCAGGTGGCTATCAGAACATAGTGGATAACACAATTTTTCTTGTGATACAGTCAAATCATGTTCATAGGGCCCAAGTAATTTGCTAAATGCCAACGTGAATTGCTGAAAATTTCTTCATGTCACATGAATCCACAGGCGGCCAAGGAAGCTCTCAGCACATCAACAATTTACAACCAAATGCTGCAAAATTAATCACCATGCTATTTTACAGAAATATCAACTGAATTACAACTCACCGCTGAAGTGAGCTGGTATCCAAGTGAAGGTAGCCAGACTGGGGCTCTGGCTGTTACTGATTGCACACAAAAAACATAAAACTAAAACTGTGAGCAGTATCAAACAAACATTTTGAAGGAGACACAAAAAGCACTGAAGATTTAGGTGAAAATTCCTCACCCTATTTTAGTGAACCACAAAGAATGAAGATGTGCATGATTTTTGCAGAGGTGGAATAGGTTGTCTGTCAGTGAATATTGGCGACAGTCTGTCTGCAGGCCGTAAGATGATCCTTGCAGCTCCAGAGGAAAGTAGGTAGGATTCCTGGCTTGCAAGTGCAGATATTGATCTACTTTAGGCAACTAAACAATGCCTCACCTGTTTGCCTTGTCGTATTTTATTTTGTGCAGTTTGATGCTTGTTTTGTTTGCCTTTTCTTTTATTTCTATGGATCTGAGCTTTGATACACTTTTGGGAGTACATAAACACAGTGTTGTACATGAACAGCGTCCGCCTTTAAAGTATTTTGGTGGCTGAAGACCACCTCATCCTTCCACAGTGACTACACTGTTACACCGGGTAAAGTGAACAGCCAATAATGAACTCACAAAGATAAGTGTGTTTTACAAGCATGTAGAAGGAATGCAGACAATGTATTAGTATTTGGTTTCATATTATCATTTTAAAATCTTCTTTATCTAAAGTGATTTTCAGTACATAGACTGAAATTAGTTCTCCTTTTTTCAATGATGTTTATGCTAATTGTCACTGTTAATATGATACATATTCAGACTACACATTCAACTACTTGTTGCCTCTGGCACTTAATGTTCCGTCAGGTGGATGTGTGAATAATGTTGGATATCAAATGATTATTATATCATTTGCTGTTTTTGAAATGTATCATTTATGGCTATTGATTAATAGTAATCAGGCATATTAGTGCCACGGAGAGGTTTTTTGAAAATGCTGTTGAGTTCTAAATGAGGTTGTTTAGTTTAGAGATACAGCATGGAAACAGGCTCTTTGGCCCACCGAGTCCGTGACGACCAGTGATCATCTGTTCACAGTAGTTTTATGTTATCCTACTTTCACATCCTAGATACCAGGGGCAATTTACATGGGTCAATTAATCTACAAACCCGCATGCCTTTGGTATGTACCGGAGTACCCAGAGGAAACCCAAAAGGTCATCTGGAGAACGTGCAAACTCCACACAGACGGCACCCAAGGTGGTCAGGCTTTGGTAAAATTGTCCCTGGTGTGTAGGATAGTGCTAGTGTATGGGGTGATCACTGGTCAGTGTGGGCTCGGTGGGCCAAAGGGCTTGTTTCCATGCTGTATCTCTGAACTAAACAAAACTAAACTAAACAACTTAAAGGGTCTCGACCCAAAACGTCACATATTCCTTCGCTCCATAGATGCTGCTTCACCCGTTGCGTTTCTCCAGCTATTTTGTCTACCTTTGATTTTTACAGCATCTGCAGTTCTTTCTTAAACAATGTCATTTAGAACATTATTTTCTAAAAACCTCTCCAGAACACTAATGTGTCTCCAAAGTAAAGTCTAAAGATAGAATATAGAACGTAGAACAGTACAGCACAGGAACAGGCCCTTTGGCCCACAATGCCTTTTGCCGAGCATGATGCCAAGACCATAATTAATCTCCCTGCACATGTAACAATAGAGGTGAGATATGCAGGCCCAATCAGCACTAATTGCCATCCCTGCCCTTACCCCTGTCTGTGTTCTCCTGTACTGATATAACATGGCACAACCTAAGTTGGAGAAACAGCATCTTTTCTTCCATCGAGGTAACTGGTAGCTTTCTAGATTCCATGTTGATTTCTGCGGGTAACTCATTTCCTCTATTGACATCAGAACTGACCAATTTTGCTGTAGTTTGTCCTTCTGTAATACTGGCAGAGTTTCTCTCTCTCCTCCAGCACAGCCAGGCCTGTTGGGCATTACCTGCTCATTGCATTTTGCAGCTTGCATGTTACATTATTTGTGCTTTCATTCCTGCCTCTCCCTCTCTCACACATTCTCTCACACACACACTCTCTCCCGCTTTCACGCACAATCTCTCATACTACCCTCCCTCTGCCATGCACACTCTCTTACACTCCCTCACACACCCTCTCTCTCACACACTCTCTCTCTCACAAGCACTCACACACACTCTCTCTGTCTCACACACACTCTCTCTCACACGCACTCTCTCAAACACACTCTCTCTCACATGCACACTCACACATATATTCTCTCTCATACTCTCTCTCACAAACATGCTCACACACACTCTCTTACTCACGCACACTCACAAACACACTCATGCACACACTCACACACATATACACTCATATCCTGAATGTTACATTTTATAGCTCTTATGTTCATTTCTTCATGTTTTTCTTCCCTAAATTTCCTCATGAAGTCATACAATTGATAATTTATTCCACAGTTTTTCCCCAGGGAACTAGCATCCCTGACTATATCAGAGATAGTACCTTTGTTTTATCCATCCCTGACGTGAAACATTATCTCGTTCCATCCACAGATGCTGCCCCACCTACTGCGTGTTTGCAGCATCTTCTGCTTTTGTGTAATTTCAGCCTCCTCAGATTTGTTGTTTTTGATTTAGATAACAATAAACTTTATTTAGTTTAATTGTAAGATTAAACGAGAACTCACCTGTTTCGAAGTTTGATCGTTATTTTACGAGGAGTTACGATGAGGGATTACGTGAAGAACCCGCCTCACGCTGGTAACGGCATACTTCAAAGCAACGGCATGAAAAACACAGAACACCAAAGCCGGAGTAACATAGTAAGGCTCATAAAAAGACTTAGAACCACCATTTGATCATTTATTTTACGAGGGTGGGAGTGGAGGGCACGTAATCCCTCATCGTAACTCCTCGTAAAATAACGATCAAACTTCGAACAGGTGAGTTCTCGTTTAATCTTACTATTTTACTTCGGAGTCACGTGAGTGACTACGTGAAGAGTTTTAAAGCTTTCTGTGTTTTTTATGTCGTAGAATTAATCCGTACGACAATCCGGCTAAGTAAACACATACATGAGAAAGCACACAAATGTTAGATCTTTTCACAATCAAGTTTTTTAATGGCTGAAAGACCATATAATACCCTCCTTATATTTGAGGGAAAAAATGATTACAAGTGACAAAAAATATCAGTGACTACACAACTGATTATAGCAATTAATAGCAAACAAAGCAGGTGATTATAGTGCTCCCCAACACCGCGTGTCCAAAGCTTGTCATAGTGTGAACAGGTTTGTTGTAGAACTTTGAAAAAGTTTCTTTTTTACTCCACCCTGCGATTTTTAAAAAATATGCTCAAGAGGTACGTCCCGCCCCTTCGTCGCGGACGTAGCTGCCGCCCTGGTGGAGTGAGATTTGAAGACATCAGTGTCTATTCCCGCTAAAACCAACACCTGTTTTTCAACCCTTTTGAGATAGTTTGAACTGAAGCTTTTGTGTGTGGCTTTTTGTGCGTAAGCAGCAATGTCTTTTCGTTTCCTCGAAAAGTGTCCGTCACTTTAATACATTGGTTTCAAATGTCTAACCACACACAAAGCAAGCTCAATATGAAAAGCTTGAAAGGTTACCTTTGTTCCAGATCTCCCTGGTCTACTTTGTTTGATCAGATCGTAAACATAGAATACAACATTATCTGTAGTCACATGCATACAGTCTAAACGCAACATTTGTAAAGTTTGCACTCTTTGGGCTGAGCCCAGTGACATTAACATGACCAATTTCAATGTTAACCTATCCAATGACAACCCTTCAATTGGCGTCCATTCTCTAAGTAGAGCAAGTACTATGCTCACATCCCAAATCTCTGTATATCTATGTTTTGGCGGATTCATGTGAAAAATTCCTTTCATGAATCGTAATATTAATGGATGCGACCCAATTGATTTTCTCACCAGTCATAAGTCCTAAATAGGACGACAAGACACTGCGTGCAGTGTTAATGGCACTGTAACTTAAAATGTTGACCAAAGCGCAAATTGGCAAGGAATTCCAAAACATGAGTAACATTCACATAATCATCAGAAATATTTTGACTGTGTGCAAAATTCTTCCTATTTCTTAATATGTGTCATATATTGTTTCTGTGTGCTATCTCGCCATGATGTGCCAATAACTGTCAAGTTTGGTCCGACAATCCCAGTTCCTGTAGTGGTCTGGTCAAAACCTGCAGATTAACAAATTCATATATGCATATAATGGGTAATCTTCATTTGTTACTGGATTAGTCAAGATATCACTACAGTTAAGAATCTGCATATACGGTTTCTTTAATCATATTCAGCATAACTGGGAACCAAGGTTGAGTTGGCCAATTTGGTACTACCAACAATCCGGAAGCTGAATCTTGCTCTATTTTCTTCAAGCATCTCTGGATCAGAGCAAATGGTGGAAAAGCATAAAAGAACATTTTTCCCCAGTGTAATAAAAATGCATCTACTGCAACTGCGTCCGGATCGTGTTCCCAAGACACATAATGAGGCAAGTGATGATTAAGCCTAGATGCAAACAAATCAACTTCTGGCAACCCAAATCGTCGAACAATATTCTTAAATATTGGTGGCTTAAACATCCATTTCGTATTATCTTTAAAAATCCTGGACCTTTCATCTGCTACCACATTGTCTTTACCTGAAGTATAGCTTACTGCAATCCATATCTGCCTACCAATACACCATTGCCATATCTCATTGACCAGACAATCACATGATACTGATCCAACTCTCCCCATGTGATTAATGTAAACCACAGCTGTTTTATTGTGTAATTGTATTAACACATGCAGACCTTGTTTAGCACAACAATATGCTTTAAGCCCATAAAAGGCCCCCAATAACTCCCAATAGTTAATACCATATTCTTGGAGAAACACTTGTTCTTCAGTTTTCCATCTACCTCCACAACTGGAGGATAAATCTGTGGCCCCCATCCGAGAGCACTAGCATCTGTATGTAAACCATTTCAGGCTGTTTAATCATAATATTTATTAGCAGCTTGTGGGACATTTACCTTTTTTAACCCACCATTGTAAATTCCAATACAGCTTCTTTTGTTAATTACATAGGCCTGTCAAATGGCCTGCCTTCTCTTTGAGAGCTTGTATCTTGTACCTTCGAAGATATCAATAAATATAATGAACCAAATTCTAGTGCAGGAAATGCTGCTAGCAGTTCACCAATGGTTGTCACCATTTCTCGGATGGAAATAAGGTTTTGAATGAGATAATGACAAGTTACCAAAATATCATCGACTTTATCTGTTGGTAAAGGTATTAACATAGTCACTGAGTTAATTACAAACCCCAAAAGTAAATTGTTTGTGCTGGCTGCAGCTGGGGCTTAATTAGATGAATTAAGAACCTTAGCTTCCACAAAGCTTTAGTAACTGAAAACTGAGTCCTCAGCTGACTCCTGATAATCACTAATGACCAGAATGTCATTGAGATAAGCCATAATGATGTGCATTTTGTGCTCTAATTGGCTAAACTGGTTTTCAACAGTTTTGTAAAGAGTAAAAAGCTGAACTCAGTCCATTTGGCAAAGCTTAACTGCCATAATTGTCACAACCAATTAAAATTTAAGTATCACCGAGACCTGATGCATAGGTACAGAATAATAGGCGTCTTTTCATCAATCTTAGCCATATAACAACCTGCTGAATTAAATATTTTGCAGTATTCAATGTCTCCATTTGAACATGTTTGTATTCTACAAACTTATTTAGACCTGTAAGGTCCAGAATACTTCTGCAACCATACATCTGTAATGCCTTCTAACATTAAAGACAAATTTATGCTCGTGTTCAAAAACCTTTTCCATTACCTCTTTTCCAGATAACTAGGCAATGTGAACATAAATCTCTGCTTTTTCAATTGCAGAAAACACGAAAACATAAGCAGGTTTATTCTGTACAGGAGGATTAACCTCTTTTTTTTTTTTTTTTTTTTTTTTTTTAAAAGTAATAGTAGCTAATGAAACTGCTCGTAATATACTGATCAAAAATAATAGTAAGCCAGTCTTAATAAACTTTTTGTAATCTCCCTCTAACTGGAGATTAATCCGCAGTTTCTTTAAGCAGGGAACAAGTCTTTAATTCCTCTGCATATGAGCGTGGTGTTCTCCTTATCCCCTGAATTCGGGTAAGTATTTGGTTGTGCAATACAATAAAACTTCCTTGACATATTTCTGCCTATATTTCCAATATCAAATCCCCTTCTGGGCGAAAATACCTTTTCGTCCAAAGACGAAGGTTTCATGCAGCTAAAAATTTAGCTTTTCATCCAATTTCAATAAGTTAGGCAGATTACTCCAAACAGATAACCAAGAGCTTAAACACCACTTGCTTGACACAGGTATGCAACCTTGGGTGAAAAAATGGCCCAAATAGCCATTTATATTATATAAAATTTCATAGAAAGAATTGCACAATAGCGTCTTTATTATGTTTTCCTTTCATTTGCCCAAAAGCCATAATAGCAGCAGAATAATTTGTGAGGATTTTTAAACCTCACTATTTGACGCTCTCATATTTGGAGTCATGGATGCCCATATTAACGGATAAACCGTAGGCTCTTCCAATGAGGCACAATTTCCTGTGCTGTGCAATTTTAATATTTCAATCATCACAGAATCATGAAGTTGTGAGATACCATATATATATGTTGGCAGCTAGAATTTTTCTTCCATAGCCTCACCACTTCCTTCATATATAGCAAAACCTTTTGCTATTCCATGCATCTTTGGCCTCTTTTCATATTTTTTTCATTTTATTTTTATTTTTATTTTGTGGTGTGCTTTCAAAAATGCAAATCACCATCAACAGGGTCTGCCTTCTGCAGCCCTAAATCAATTGGGATTTCATCCCATGAGACTTCTTCCGGCCCAAATCCTGGGTCCGGAGTTCCAACTTCCAATTAGGCCCATGGCCATATTCAGAATAATTAAACCCCTCAGGGCTAACCTTAGGAACCTTCAGGTACTATGACCCTAGTCTCATAATTATTTGGAGAACTTTCTCCATATGCTCCATAATCAATTCCACATAGTTTACTTATGTGGAGGACTTTTCAATGTCAGAGTCATCAGAACCACGGACCTCTCAGATTTTTTATTTTATTTTATTTTCCATTTTTACATATTCGGGAGCATTTCTCTCCGTGGTTATCATTTTGTAAACTAATTCGCTAACGGGTATATCTGCGGCCACCGGTATCGGAACCGGCTCCGCACTAGCTTTCCCGTATATTTATTTTTCACCCCAGGAAGCATTTAACCCGCGAATATAAATTTACTTCATCATTTGTGCTTATCCAGCACTAATATGACTCTGACCTGTTTAACAAATTTCCTATACTGCTGGACCTACCCAGCGCCCGCTAAAAAACCCAACTTTACTGTTCTTACCTGCGGGCCGTTCCGACCGCTGCGAGGAGCTGCTCCTTACTGCAGCTCCACCTTCTGCCGTCAGCGTCGACGTCATGCCGTTACCACCAGCGTGAGGCGGGTTCTTCACGTAGTCACTCACGTGACTCCGAAGTAAAATTGGGGGTTTGAGGTTGGGATTGTGCCTAATGGGGGCCCATCTTCCCATTAACGGCAATTAGTTATATGCACAGCTCTAAATCCTTTGGAAATCCAAATAAAGGCAGGCAGTATGAGGATCTGCAGCAGGTCAGAGTTAACATTTCAGGTCACTACCTCAATGTCCTGCTCCCTTAATCTATTTCATTTCCCTCTGCCTCTAATGATGTCAGTTTGTCACCATGCCTCAGCCTCTGCTGTTTTTTCTTGTTTATTTATCAGTGAGCTTGGTTCTTTCTTCCCGTCTCCTCCGCTTTATGAGTCTTCGACTTTGCCTGCTTCTATTTATTACTCTATCCATCTTGTTATATTTTGTCATGTGTTTCTGTTTATTCCTTTCTGATTTCCTTGCTGCTGCTCATATTCTGGATCGCTTTCCATCACAGTCCGTGACTTTTACCTAATGTTATCACGGACATTTCAGTCTTAATTTGCTGCCACTTAGCTCCAGCCTATTGCGAGCTTTTTGAAATTATTCAGCCTACATAATGTTTTGTTTTGTGATGCTCAAAATCATTACTTTATGTTTATAATGCATTTTAACGTTATTTGAAGGGTTTAAAGTGAGAGTTGGTCTTGAAGGGCCCATAAAGACATCTAATTAGCAGATTATTGCCACTCTCTAAGAACTCATTTGGTGTTTTATCAGAAGCCTCTACAAGACATGATATTAAATCTTGCTTAGTTCACACTGCTTTTGGGAAGAGTTGTCTTGCTTTCCCGCTAATTGGAGATATCCAGAAAAATCTTAATCTAATTACCAGATGGAGTTACAGAATGGTTGTTAATACAGATGGACGTTATTTAGCCCATCAAGTCCATACTGTTTCAATGTAACATCAATCCTGTAAGTTACACCTACAATTTCTCTCCCTATAACCCTGAAATTATTTTCATTGGCTCCATCGACACTTCGCACTGCCACAGCAAGGCCACCAACAAAATCAAGGACCAGTCTCACCCCGGTCTTCTCCCCTCTCCCATCAGGCAAGAGGTACAAAAGTTTAAAAACGCACTCCTCCAGATTCGACAATTTCTTCCCAGCTGTTAACAGGCAACTGAACCATGCTTTCGCCAACTAGAGAGTGGTCCTGACCTACCATCTACCTCATTGGAGACCTTAGAATTATCTTTAATCAGACTTTATCAGACTTTATAGAAAGACCATTCTACCCTTCGAGCCTGCACCGCCATTCAATATGATCATGGCTGATCATCCAACTTAGTATCCTGTACCTGCCTTCTCTCCATACCCCCTGATCCCTTTAGCCACAAGGGCCACATCTAACTCCCTCTTAAATATAGCCAATGAACTGGCTTCAACTACCTTCTGTGGCAGAGAATTCCAGAGACTCTTGCATTAAATGTTATTCCCTTTATCCTGTATCTGTACACTGTGGATGGCTCGATTGTAACCATGTGTAGTCTTTTCACTGACTGAATAGCACGCAAGAAAAGTGTTTCACTGTACCTCGGTACACATGACCATAATAAACTAAAGTAAAGTAAAGTAAAGTAAACTAAACTAAGCAAAACTAAAACTAGACTATTCGTAAAGGAATGGAGTCATCATCACTGCTAACACAACTTTTTAGCATGATGATGATGATGATGTCTTTTAAAATTTCCTTTGGGAGTTTTCCGTGCTGGAAAATATGTCACAGATATAAATGAAGTAGAGCTTCCACTTGAGTTCCTATGGATAGGAAAATTACCCTTATGGGCCTGTCCCACTTAAGCGATTTTTCAGCGGACAGCTGGCGACTGTCAAGTTGCCGTCAGTTGCCTGAAAAACCGGCAACTGGAAAGGCAACTTGTCAGAGTGGAACACACACAAACACATCACTTCCTTCACCAGCCCGTTATGCAGGCGGGGGACAGGGCAAGCAGGGGGTGCGGTGTCTAAAAAATTCACACGGTGCAAAACCAAGGTGAAACAGACACACACTGCAATGAACAGGAAGGTTGGCGCTGTAAAAAGATGGCTAAATCGCAGTGTATGGTAAGTCCTTTAAAAGAGGGGGGAGAGGGAGGCAGAGGGGGGGAGGGGGGGAGAAGGAGTGGAGACAACTTTTAAGAAGCCAGAGATACACGGCTGTGTAGCATTACCGGTCACTTATCCTTGGTTCCGAAAATTACTGCTTACCTTTTTTTTCCCAATGAGCCGATGAAATTCACTTGTCAGCACCGGCTACAACCTACGAGAACCTCCAAGAACCTTCGGCCTCCTGGCAACCCATTAGGACCTCCAGGTGACCCACCTATGGCACGAGAATTCTTGCTACTCTTTATGGCTGCTTCATTCTGCTCGCCGCTAATTTTTCAACATGTTGAAAAATTCACGGCGACCATAATGAGGTCGCGACTAGTTCTCAGAATGCGGGAACTCCTCACGACCATGAAGGCAAGGCTACTCCCTGGCAACCACCTGCTAACATGTGGCGACCATGTGGCGACTGCATCGTGTCTCCTGCAGTCGCCTAAAAAGTTGCCTAAGTGGGACAGGCCCATAACATTTCATTCCTGAAGTATTCCTTGCACTCAAATCTTACGGCTCAAAGGCTAAGATGCTGCCAGGTGAGCAGAGAAAGCTTAAGTGTAAATAAATATCAAGGATAATTTTTTGGCAGTGCATTCTCTCAAGACTGAATAAGTGGTGTAAAGTTGCTAATAAGGCAAAGTGTATGGCATGTTGGAAATAAAGGACTTGATGGGCCAAATGATCTTGCCTTGTCCTTTATTTGACTTTCTGGGTGGCATGGTGGCACAGCTACCTTACAGCACCAGAGACCTGGGTTCAATCCTGACTACTGGTGCTGTCTATATGGAGTTTGTACATTCTCTCTGTGACTGTGTGGGTTTTCTCCAGGAGCCCAGGTTTCCTCCCACATTCTAAAGATATTTGAAGGTTTATTGGCTTGTGTAAATTGTAAATTGGAGGGCGAGGCTAAGAAAAAATGGTTGGGATTGATTTTGCTACTTCCATTTATTGTTCCTGTCTGTTTGTTTAATTGAAAAGTCTCCAATTAAAAAGACAAAGGTCTCCTCCAGTCTACCACTACCACTACCACACCTATATTATCATTCTTTTTATCATTTAATCTCTCCAGCTCCTTTTACGCACCATTCGTTTGATAATTTCTACATATTCTCTGTCGCGGTACTTGTTCAATAAACCCGATGCATCTCTAATTTTCATCTCGGTTCTTATTCATAATTTCATGAAAAATGTATTCCACTTCAATAGCATACTGTGTTCGTTAAAATTATAAAAATAGAATGTAATTTCTGTACTTAATGACATTAAAATCTCAGCTTTTTCATGTGTTTCCGTCTGCACGTTGTATATAATTTGCAGATCCATCACTAGTCATTGTTTAGACCCATAACTGCTATTCGAACCGTACACAGGGGAAATAACAAATGGATGTTGCTGCATGTTTCCTGTTGATGCCACTTCTGTATTTAAATAGATGAAAATACATGCAAACAAACAATCTTCATCGCAGTCTTTGTGTATGTTGAAATGTGATTTTTTTTTTTAAGGTAATGATAGGTGACTTCTAAAACTGAGGCTACAGCTTAAATATAATATAGTGCATGGCTGTCTCCAATTATATATATATATATATATACATTGTTCGTTTGTGTTAAGAATAACTTTACATCTTAGCGCCGCAGCTAGCAGAGCTGCTGCATCGCAGTGCCAGAGACCGAGGTTCAATCCTGACCTTGGGAGGTTTCTATGTGGAGTTTGCATGTTCTACCTTTAACCATGTGGGTTTCCCTTACAAGCGTCATATCCATCTCACTTCCCAAAGGCAAGGGGACTGATAGATAAATTGGCCATTGTGTATTGTACTAAATGCTTAGATGAGTGGTAGAATCTGAGGGGGTTGATGAAAAAATGGGAGAATAAAATGGCTTTGGTTAGAGTTAATGTAACAAAGGGTGTTTCGAAGGGCCTTGATGGGTCGAAGGGCCTGTATCTCTTTGAATCAGTGACCATAGTAAAACACCAATTTGTGAAACACAACAAACACAATCTCATTGAGTAATGTTTGTGTTTTTCATAATGGAAGAAATATAAAGTGTGGATGGAAAGAACTTAAACTGATGTAAAATTAGACTTAAAAGTCCAATTAATTTTGAGGTGACGTGAATAATCCCAATTGGTATTGAGCCTTGATATCAAGATTGGATCAATTCAGTCTTTAACATGTGTGGTCTTAATGTGACTCCAGGCCAACAAAATGCACCTAATTTATTGTTGCTAGCAAATCATTTAGTTGAAAGACAATTGGGGATGGGAATAAACAGTTGAACTTGGCAACAAGTTGAGCTTGGCAACAGTCACTACACCTCCGCCCCCCACCAAGAAGGCCTTAAAACCCTCCGTTTCTTCCTTAACAGCAGAACCATCCAATTTCCCTCCACTAACATTCTACTGCACCTAGCGGAGCTGCTCCTCACCCTCAACAACTTCTCCTTTGACTCCTCCCACCTCTTCCAAGTCCAAGGTGTAGCAATGGGCATCTGCATGGGCCCCAGCTATGCCTGCCTCTTTGTAAGGTCTGAAGAAAGGTCTCGACCCAAAACATCACCCATTCCTTCTCCCCAGAGATGCTGCCTGTCCTGCTGAGTTACTCCAGCTTTTTGTGTCTATCTTTGTAGGGTACATTGAACAATCCCTGTTTCAGGCATACACTGGCCCTATCCCCGAACTTTATCTCCGTTACATTGATAACTGCATTGGTGCTACAACCTGCACCCATGCAGAACTCATGGACTTCATCAACTTCACCACCAATTTTCATCCTGCATTCAAATTTACTTGGACCATCTCCGATACCTCCTTCCCCTTTCTTGATCTCACAGTCTCCATCACAAGAAATAGACTATTGACTGACTTCTATTACAAACCCATGACTCCCACAACTATCTCGACTACATTTCTTCCTGCCCTGCATCCTGCAAAGACTCTATCCCCTACTCCCAATTCCTCCGTCTATGCTGCACCTGCGCTCAAAATGAGGTGTTCCAAACTAGACATCTGCGATGTCCTCATTCTTTCGGGAATGGGGATTCCTCTCCCCCATCATAGATGAGGCCCTCACTCATGTCTCCGCAGTACCCCGTAGCTCCGCTCTTGCTCCCCATCCCCCTAGTCGCAACAGAGACAGAATCCCTCTTCCACCTTACCCTCCTTACCTTCCTCCCCATCAGCCTTCGCATACAACACATAATCCTCTGAAATTTCTGCTATCTCCAACGGGATCCCGCCACTAGCCACACTTGCCCATCTCCACCCCTATCCGCCTTCCACAGAGACTGTTCCCTCCGCAACTCCCTGGTTAACTCATCCCTTCCCTCCCAAACCATCCCCTCCTCTTCTTCTGCAACCGCAGAAGATGCAACACCTGTCCCTATACCTCCTCCCTCAACTCTGCCCAGGGACCCTGACAATCCTTTCAGATTAGGCAGCGGTTCACTTGCACCTCCTCCAACCTCATCTACAGTATCCGTTGTTCAAGATGTGGACTATTGTACATCGGCGAGACCAAACGCAGACTGGGCGATCATTTCACGGGACACCTTCGCTCAGCCCGCTTGAACCAACTTGATCTCCCAGTTGCTGGACACTTTAATCCTCCTTCCCATTTCTACACAGACATTTCTGTCCTCGGTCTCCTCCATTGTCAGAGTGAGGCTAAATGTAATTTGGAGGAACAGCATCTTATATTTCGCTAGAGCAGCTTAAAGCCCAGTGGAATGAGTATTGATTTCTCACATTTCAGGTAGCCCGGCATTTCCTCTCGCTCTATCCCTCCCCCACCCAAGTCGCACTAGCTTCACATTTTCGCCCTCCAAGCGGCTTAAAATGGCCCCTTTCCTTTATCATCGTTAGTGTTTTGCATATCTTTCATTCATTGGTCTTTATCTCGCCACATCACCATCTATATCGCTTGTTTCCCTTATCTGAAGAAGGGTCTCGACCCAAAACGTCAAGCATTCCTTCTCTCCAGAGATGTTCCCTGTCCCGCTGAGTTACGCCAGATTTTTGTGTCTATATTTGGTTTAAATCTGCATCTGCAGTTCCTTCTTAAACATTTTTCTTAATGTCATTGCCTTTCATCAAAGTAATTCTTTTGCAGCCTACTTAAAGCCTTTATTTCTTTACAAGTCATAGCATTAATTACATTAAGAGGTAATGGGCAAATGGGACCAAAGGTGATACAGGAAAAACCTTTTTAAACAAACCAGACTTTTTAGGGTCTGGAATATACTGCCAGGGTCAGCAGTAAGGGCAGATTATATAATACCATTCAACAGGGAGCTGGATAAATTTGGTTTAGTTTAGTTTATTATTGTCACATGCACCGAGGTACAGTGAAAAGCATTTGTTTGCGAGTATCTTTTGAAATATGTTGAGATAAACCGTTTCTTAATCAGTAAAATCAGATAACAAAAAAAAGCTTCTATTCTTTCCAAATCAGTGGCAATATTTACTTTTTTCCTGCAGCATTTGTTTCAGTTTCATGTACAATGTGATATTTCATAGTATGATTTTCCGTCAATTAAATGTATTCTTAATACAATAGGTGCATTATATTTAATTTGTTGAGATTATTATTATCCTAAAAGTTAAATTAATCTTAAATAGGGATTCTATCCGTCTTAGAAAATTTACAACAAAGATTTTATGAAAGGGTCTTTGAAATTAACCAAAATTAAATGACTTGTTTAATAGAACATTTAGTGTGCTCTTGACTCTTAAAAAAAAATATTTTGCAATTG
This sequence comes from Okamejei kenojei, assembly GCA_035221665.1. NCBI lineage: Eukaryota > Metazoa > Chordata > Chondrichthyes > Rajiformes > Rajidae > Okamejei > Okamejei kenojei. The sequence continues at coordinate 54,533,877 of CM069139.1, read as the reverse complement.
CAATCAGCATCAACGTGCAGCTGGATTTCCAATTCTAATGGGTGAATAGAACTTGCGAGGAGAAAGAAACAGATGATGAAACTCACAGGGGATTTAAGCAGACAGTTTTCAATACCCAGTGCAATATATTAAGCCTTTTCACTTGTCAGAATTGCTATGGTTCCAACAAAGCTATACTGTAACCTCCGTCCTTTTAATGAGATGCCAGTGAATGGATTTTTCGTAGAGTACCAGAAAAATACAAACTGCATTTTCAGAGTATTGTGAGGCTTTGCTGTTAGCCAGGCCTGTGCATTGACAGATTCTTTTTTTGTGTTTAGTTTAGTTTTGAGAAGCAGAGCAGAAACAGGCCGTTCAACCTACCGAGTCCGCGCTGATCAGCGATTCCCGCACTCTAGCACTATCCCACACGCACTAGGGACAATTTATAATTTTACCAAGCAAATTAAGAGTGTGGGAGGAAACCGAAGAACCCGAAGAAGACCCACGCAAGCCACGGGGAGACTGTACTAACTCCGTAGAAACAGCACTGGTAGACAAGATCAAACCTGGGTCTCTGGCACTATAAGGCAGGAACTCTACCGCTGTGCCACCGTGCCACCCGTTTACACGTTGTAAACCTGTTCTTAGTTAGTCGAGATACAAGATAACCGATTCTGCTTTTAGCGTAAACTTTGTAAGCCAATTATCTAGCATCATGGGAGTTTAGCAAACAAACAGAAGTGCCTGCTGGGCTATTTCAGACCTGGAGCTTATTGTCATTGTGCAACATCAATAACTTTCAGACAGACAATTTGTAATATTAAATCTCGCAAAATAATTTTGGAACCTGTGTGGCAACTTCAGGAAACTACATTACAATTTACTTCAATTATCTTTTTATTGACTTATTGCTTACGGAATGTTTAATATTTATTAATTTGTATTTACCCTGCAGCCTTTTCTTACAAATAAGGAACACTTAGCACAGTTTGGTTACATCTTGCTGAGAATAAATTGTGGAAACTGATGACTGCATTCAAGGTGAGGAGAAGCTGAAGGAATCAATAAGGCGCTGATGAAGCGTATTGCTGGAAATTCACGGACATAACATTTAGGCATTAGTATCGAGCGTATACAAGAGAACATGAACTAATATATCAATATTACACAGGGCAGAAACTTGCCACTAGTTCACATGCAACGGACAGGAAAACTGCAAACAAAGAAGAAGTAACAAGAAACTGCAGAGCGACACAGTCGTGCAGTGGTAGAGTTGCTGCCTTACAGCGCCAGAGATCCGGGTTCGATCTTGACCACCGGTGGTGTCTGTGTGTAATTTGAATGTTCTAACGTAAAGTCTAAAGTGTTGTGAATGCCATTAACTCTTAATCAGAAATGCTTTTTCATAATTTCTTGATACTTCTGCATCTTGATTGTCCTCGATAGTACTTTTCTGAACTCCTACAAATCCAGAGTTTGGCTCTTTTCTGAACTGAGAATCCATCTATTTGACAGTTAATGCTTTATTTTGCCAACTACAGAACAGCAATGAAGCTAGTTCTAATTAACACAAGTGATGTATAAGTACACTTAGACTGTGGTTGTCAGATATTATCTGGAAATATTACATTCCATGGCAGGGGAGCACATCAGTCTTGGATGCATGCTCAGCCCCCCTTCTATACTCCTTATACACTCATGACTATGAATGCACCATTGGTTATGCTGCTGCAAGTTTTCAGGTCATTGAGATATATTACACTCCGATATAAAGTAAACTATGGACTAAAGTAGTCAGGATCGATCCAGGATCTCTGGCACTGTAAAGGGCCTGTCCCACTGCGGCGACCTAATCCGCGAGTTCAGAAGAGTTTGCCCTCGACTCATACTCGCAGCATGGTCGACACGAGGTCCTAGGTCTTTGTAACTCTCCTTCATCCTCGAGAGTATTCCCCGCGTACTCAAGGCCTCAGCTAGGTCGCGACGTATTTTTCAACATGTTGAAAAATGCCCGCGAGTAAAAAAAGGTCGCCATGGAAAAAAATCACTACTTTTTTTTACTCGTATGTTTAGTCAAAGTTGGTCGTAGTAGGTCGGCATGTTATTCGTAGGTAATCGAGGGTAGTTGAAGGTAGTCGAAGATAGTCGTAGATAGTCTTCAACATAGTTGAAGGGAGGTCGAAGGAGATCGAAGAAGATCGAAGGAGGTCGTCTTCACTCTCCACTATTCGGTGTCCAATTTTCCCGAAGCTAGTCAAAGCTAGTCGAAGCTAGTCTTTAACATAGTCGAAGGAGGTCGAAGGAGGTCTTCTATATAGTCGAAGGAGGTCTTCAACATGACATTTTTTCAACTTCTCCTTAACTCTTCTAAACTCGCTAATTAGGTTGCCGCAGTGGGATAGCCAATTAAGGCAGCAACTCTACCGCTGCGCCACTGTGCCACCCAATTGTCACTATTATTAATGGGCCTGTTTACGGGCACTTCCCTTAAGTACCCTTGTATGATTCCAAACTGAAAAGCTGTTATCACCTGCCTAACTATTTATAGTGTTTTCCTCGTATCTTTTGTAATCATATGTAATTGTTTGAGTTTAAGTTTAGTTTATTATCACATGTACAGAGCTAGAGTGAAAAGCTTTTGTTGCGTGCTAACTGGTCAGTGGAAAGACAATAAACGATTACAATTGAGCCATCCATCGTGGTAATGGGAATAACGTGAATGTCATTTAGTGCAAGTTAAAGTCCATAGAGTCCAATCAAAGTAGTCCGATGTTTGGTCAGAATTTATATTGAAAATACCAAATTATCATATTGTGTCCACATCACAAGAATATAAACAACAAGTGAATTTATCAATATTCTCTGGGAAACATGACTTTAACTTTTCTCCAACCCATGACTCGGATCCGGCTTTTCTTTATTTTGAGGTCACCACAAAAGTACAAGTTGCATTGGAAGTTCCACTGTTGGACACACCGTCTAGTCCCTAAGATCACATTTGTTCAGCCATGGATGTCAACAGTAAGTGCTTTATTTATTTTTCTTTATATTATTTAACACAAATGGTCCTCATTGACATCCATGAGTTGTCTTTTTAAAGAAAAATCCTTTAAAGATACAAGATACAAGATATATTTATTTGTCACATGTGCCAGTTGGCACAGTGAAATGTGATCACCATACACCATACAATAAAATAAAGAACACAACACACGATAGAGTTCAACATAAAACATCCCCACACAGCAGAATCAAAGTTTCCCACTATGAGGGAAGGCACCAAAGTCAGTAAGCATTTTTATCAGAGACATTGAAAAGATCTTTGATAGCTCAAGCTGTCAAAAGATCACCTGGATGTTCTGGGATGGATCCTTGAGATCCAATTGTGTCCAGGGTGTATTAAAGGATATGTGTAAGAATGATGTGTTGGAAGGAACTGCAGATGCTGATTTAAACTGAAGATAGACACAAAAAGCTGGAGCAGCTCAGTGGGACAGGCAGCATCTCTGGAGAGAAGGAATGGGTGACGTTTTGGGTCGAGAGCCTTCTTCAGAAGGAAGAAGGAACTGCAGATGCTGGTTTACACAGAAGATTCCTCCCTATGATGACAGCTTTTCCCTTCTCCACTAGCCCCCCTCCTCTTGGACTCGCCTGGATAGCTTTCTACCTTTTCATACCTCTAGTTTCCCTCTGCCTAACTCTCAGTCTGATGAAGGGTCTCGACCCGAACCATTACCTATTCCATTTCTCCAGAGATGCTGCCGGACCCATTGAGTTGCTGCAGCATTTTGTGTCGATCTTCGGTATTAAAGGATAGTTTGGTCACAGAAAGGAGATCAAGACCTGAACCGAGTCAAACCCAATGCAATCGCATAATTTTAAAAAACAATTCATCCGTGGCATTATAAATTCCCCCCCATATAAACAAGAATATCTTCAATATGGCATGTTATTAAGTAACTACTGAAAGTCTCCATAAGAAAATTGAGAATTCAATTGGTTATATCTTCGAAAATGTATTCACTTTCTCAAATGCAACTGGTCTATGACTTTGGCAAAGAATCTGTTGAGGAACTTAACAGGTCCAGCAGCATCTGTGGAGGGAATAGGTAGATGACATCTTGGGTTAGGACGCTTCGTCAGGTCTTTGATTTTTCTTTGTTGGCTGGCTGGAATTATGCTTGAGTTTGATAATTGCATTGCAGATTTTTATTTGGTGCTAGAAGTTTGCATACAACTGATGTTAGACTAATTCATCAATGGTTTCCACTTTTCCTTTGCTCCCTTTGCAAATAATGATGTTACATTGAGTCAGCTCCAACCCTCCAACAAACTTCTATTTTATATGAAGATTGAGATATATAAAATCTCCTATTTAACAGACCATGTGTGGATCATATTAGTCCTGAGATTCAGCTATCCAAAATGCTTCTTTATTCAATAGCATGTTCTTTTCTACTGTTAACTCTAGTGGTGTACAACATGGATACAAGACAGTTGGCCAAACTACATTAATCCCACCTGCCCATTTTTGCCCCATATCCCTCTAAATCTTTCATATCCATGTATCTATCCAAATGCCTTTTGGTGTGGTTATAGCACCTGTCTCAACTAACTCCTCCGGCAGCTCGTTCCATGTGAAAATGTTGTCCTTCACGTTCCTATTATTTCTTTCTCTTGTCACCTTAAATTTATGTTCTCTGGTTCTTGATTCCCCAACTCTGGGTTAAAGACTCTGTGATTTCACCCTACCAATGCCCCTCATGATATCATACAACTCTATTAGATCACCCCTCAGCCTCCTGCGCCCCAAGGGATAAAATCCTAGTCTGCCTAACCTCTCCCCATAGTGCAGGCCCTCAAGTCCTGGAAACATCCTCATAAATCTCCTTAGCACTCTTTACAGGTTAACTCTATATTTCCACATTTCTATTTCTATCTCTATTCTCACTTCCACCAGTATTTTCGACCATAGCTGAAAATATTCATTTTCTATTTCCCGCGTCGGTCTGTGAAACAATGGCAGGGGTACTGTCACAGGTATTAGTGACTACAAACATGGAAAGATGATATTGCCTAAGGTTGCAACTCCAGACTATTTAGATTGACTTAACTGTTAGTTGTTCTTAGCTGGTAGTGTACAGTATGTAGCTCGTGAGGACAAGTTTGGGGTTACCTTTGATGGTTTAAACCTTTCTTTTGTTTATTGTCCAAGGCACAGATTTAAGCAGTTGCCACCTGTAATGATTATTTTCAAAACTTTGGAGGGCAATCACCAATTAATGCAGATGTGGGCTTCATAAGTATAGTTTAATTTAGTTTTGAGATACAACATGGAAACAGGCCCTTCGGCCCCCCGCGTCAGTGCCGACCAGCGATCACCTGTACACTTGTTCTATCCTACACACTAGAAGCTAATTAACCTACAAACCTGCACGTCTTAGGAGTGTGGGAGGAAACCGGAGCATCGGGAGAAAACCCACATGGTCACAGGGAGAACATACAAACTCTGTGCAGTTAGCACCCATAATCAGGATCGAACCTAGGTCTTTGCGCCACTGCTCCGCCATGAATTGAGGAAAAGATAGAAAGAGAGAGAACTTTGCATTTTGTCAGCTTTATAAGTTTTGATAAACAATAATGGATATTATCTTCATAATATTATTTACTTTGTAAACAGTTATGATACACTTTCAACATTATGCTAACATATCCAGCGTAGTTTAATAGATTTACAACTTCAAACATATTACGGAACATGTTTGTCATGTTGTGAGAAACGTACCATATGAGACTGTTGTGAAAATTCATGCATATCATGTGAACTGTCCTCTCACCAACTGGAGAGCGGTCCTGACCTAACAATTACCCTATCAAGACCTTCGTACTATCTTTATTCAGACTTTACTGGACTTTGTCTTGCAATAAACATTATGCCCTGTATCCTGTATCTGTATACTGTAGACAGCATGATTGTAATCATGAAGGGTCTCGACCCGAAACGTCGCCTATCTCTTTCGCTCCTTAGATGCTGCTGCACCCGCTGAGTTTCTCCAGCTTTTTGTGTACCCATGATTGTAATCATGTATAGTCTTTTCACTGACTAGATAGCACGCAATACTGTAGCTCGATACACGTAGCAATAAACTAAACTAAGCAAAAACTAAACTGCAAGTGACTGCTGGGTGTGGAGTAGTAATATATATTCAGCATACAATACATGACGAACATTGCTGATGAAATATCGAACGGTGCCTGTGCGGTGAAGTACAATTAATGGAAGTTTGCGGGCCCACTCAGTCAGAAATTAAACTCATCCTCGCTGCTGATGGAAAGATGCCACTGAAGAAGAAGCTGGAATAATCTCCAATTGATCAAATCACTACATTGATGAATGCAAGGTTTCTGGCTTGGTTGAAGATGGGGGATGGGGGGGGGGGGGGGGGGGGGGGGGGGGGGGGGGGGGGGGGGGGGGGGGGGGGGGGGGGGGGGGGGGGGGGGGGGGGGGGGGGGGCGGAGAGCTGTTGGGCTTTGCATGGACTGGGGACACTCCAATACATCCAATGGGGCACTCCAATACATCCAGCATGTGGACCAGACTTTGGACTTCGGACTTTTTTTCAGGTTTTTTTTGTAAATGGTGCCAAAATGGGTGCAGGAATTTCACTGTGCAGTGCATACATGACAATAAAGAACCAATGAGGGGAAAATGTGAAGAATTTTCTCAGATTTTTCCGAGAAGCAGAGCACTCCTTTCTGCACCTGTCCTGTACTTTGAGAGTGGTGATTTGATTCAGGTGCAATGTTTGACGCGTCAAGTAGTAAAAACAAGGAATTGCAGACGCTGGTTTACCAAGTAAAGACACAAAATGCTGGGGTAATTCAGTGCATCAGTCAGCATCACTGGAAATCATCCCCAAAGCATCGCCAATCTATCTTCATTTTGTGCCGTTGCTTGACACATCAACTTTGGCTAAAAACTATTGCAATGAAAGTTTCTGTCATGACTCTTATTTGGGTTTTGAGATTGTGCATTTATACTGTAGATTCAGTTCCTTCCCAGCTGTTATCAGCCAACTGAACAGTCCTGTCGTCAGCTAGAGAGTGGTCCTGACCTCCCATCTTCCTCACTGGGGATCTTTGATCATTCTTTAATCAAATTATATCAAACTTCAATGTTATACTGTATCTTGCACTAAACCTTTGTCCTTTATCTATGCACTGTGGATGGCTTAATTGTATTCATGTATGTTTTTATTTAACTGGATAGCATGCAAACTAAGGGTTTTCACTGTACCTTGTTATACCTGACCAAAGTACACAAAATTAAACTAAACAGTATATTTTACACTACCTCTCACAACTTTGCAAGAAGTGGTGTGCACAAAAATATCCAGCAAGAAATCGCAGGGCTCCCATTAGCATTGTCATTTATTTTGATGTCATAGAGTTATACAGCGTGGAAGCAGGTCTTTCGGCCCATCTTGTCCACACTGACCAACATGTCCCATCCACGCTAGTCCCACTGGCCTGCGTTTGGCTCATATCCCTCTAAACCTGTGCTATCCATGTACCTGTCTACTTGCTTCCTAGATGTTGCGATATACCCTGCCTCAACTACCTCCTCCTGCAGCTCGTTCCATACACCCAGCCCCCTTTGTGTGAAAAAGCTACCCCTCAGTTTCCTATTAAATCTTTCCCTCTTCACCTTAAACTTATGTCCTCGGGTTTTCGATTTCCCTATCTCCGGGCAAAACACTGTGCATCTACCCAAGCTATTCCATGCATTTTACAATGTTTCAGACATCATGTTGCCAGCAATTCCGTATTATCACTCTTCTTTAAATGGGTGAAGTTGGATATTAGATTTTATTTCAGATGACATTTTGAAAAAAATAAACATAATTATGAAAATCATTCCCAGGTAATTGTGCATTTTGCCTTAATGTAATTTTTTGCTTTTGCAATGCCAATCTTAAAAATAAAGAACTGGAGCATAACTAGTGACAGTACAAGATTCCACACTAGATCAATCTGCAGCCAGTAAATGGATATTATTAAACGGCATGGGGTAGTGCAAACTGGTAGAAAGATTTCATGGGGTGCTGCTTTTGAACAGATCTGCTTCCATGCTGTGACAGGGCAATTGCCAACATGATTTTTCATACCAATCTATGGCATTTTTCAACACTTGCTACCATGGTAACTGGAGCTTAACATTCTAAGCAGTTAACAAGCCTTCTTGAAGTGAGTTTTTTTAGTTCTATCACTTGCTTTTCCTGGCAAATATGAACCGAACATAGACCCTCCCATACCATTTGAAAGATGTCATAAAGAATTAGGCCATTTGACCCATCAAGTCTACTCCCTCATTCAATCATAGCTGATCTATCAACCCCAATGCCTTTTTCCCATTGACACCTGTACTAATCAAGAATCTATCTATCTCTGCCTTAAACATATCCACTGATGATCATTTCCTTATTGTTGTTTGGAAACTTAAATGTTACAAGCCATTAAGATCAGTTCCTAATTATTGAAATGTTGAAATGATACATGGTTTATATACAGAGCTGTTTACAGTGCCCGCAATAAGTTTGGTCCTAATGATGGAATAACTAATTGACCATTAATGGAGCAATAAATTTATTCTGGAAGGACACAAAGTGCTGCTGTAACACAGCATCTCTGGTGAACAAGGGTAGGTGCAGTTTCGGGTCGAGATCCTTCTTTAGACTCCTGTATTAATCCTGTAGTCGATTATCAGTGTTACAAGAGTACTTGGGGTGGGGGGGTTAAGAGAGTGATGATTACTGGATGGCTTTGTGACTGAAAGGTTGTCACTAACGGGCTTTCACAAGACAGCACTTGCTCCCTGATTTTTTCCCTTGAGTATATTCATGATTTAGAGCAGCATGGTGGTGCAGGAATAGAGTTGCTCCCTTACAGCATCAGAGACCGAGGTTCAATCCTGACTATGGGTGCTGTCTGTACGGAGTTTGAATGTTTTTCCTGTGACCGCATGGGTTTTCTCCAGGTGCTCTGGTTTCCTCCCACATTCCAAAGACATGCAGATTTCAAGGTTAATTGGCCTCTGTAAGTTTCCCTATTGTGTAGGATAGAGCTAGTGTACAGGTGATAGCTGGTCGGCGAGGACTTGGTGAGTCGAAGGGCCTGTTTCTGCACTGTATCTCTAAGCTAAAGTAAACTAAATGTAGGGAACACCCTGAAGAACTCTGTTGATGATGGTACAACACTGTTCACATGGTTGGCTGTGAGGACAAGAGTTTTTGACTTCAAGAACATGTAGGTAATGTAGTCAGTAAGAAAGAAATGGAAGGAAATGGCATTTAGGTAGAAGCAACAAGACAATGAAATAAACATTGTGGGAGGATCCTGAGTTAAAATAGATGAATGAGGATCTTAGGGTGTACATCCACAGATCCTGGCAGGTAGCTGGACAGGTAGATAAGGTAATTAAGACATCTGAACAATGCTTTTGTTTATATGGTGAAGTGCTGAAAAGATAGGTAGAGGGATTAGGTTGGGGTTAAGATGGAGTTACTTACTTAGTTGATACTGACACCACCTCTAAGACCCATAAAATCCTTTGACCAAGAAAGGCAAGGACTTGCGTACATCACCAAGTCACACATGATTCTAGAAACAAGGAGCTACATATACTGGTTTACAAAGAAAGGATCACAAAGTGCTGTGGTAACTTACCTATCCATGTTCTTCAGAGATGCTGCCTGATCTGCTGAGTTACTCCAGCACTTTGTGTCCACACATGATAACCAAATGCTTAGTTCTTCAACATTACGCTATCTAGGTTCTGGAACTTCCTCCGTCAACAGTAAAGTGGGAGTAAGTACCTTTAGAGATACAGTGTGGAAACAGGCTCTTCAGTCCACCGTGTCCATGTCGACCATCGATCACCCATTTACACATTCTATGTTATCCCAGTTTCACATCCTACACACTTGGAGCAATTTTAAAAAGCAAATTAACCTACAAACCTGCACATCTTTGGAGTGTGCAAGGAAACCGTCGCACCCGGAGAAAACCCACTTGATCACTCCATGCAGACAGCACCCGAGGTCAGGATCGATCCCGGGTCTCCCACATTGTAAGGCAACAGCTCTACCATTGCGCCACCATGCTGTCCTGATAACACTTGACACTGACATTGCTTTGTTGACAAATGAGAATAGATCAGATTGGATTTGTCTTGCTCTTTATTTCCACACCTTACCTGGGCAGTTTTCCATTTTATCAGATATGTTCCACTGTTGTAGCAACACGAGAATAGATTGGCTAGATGAGAGCATTCGAAATTGAAGAAGGAGAAGGAGACTTGATACCCCAAATCTGCTCCAACTTTAAAAAGATAACAATTGATCTGGTGCCTTATCCACTTTGCTTTCAATTTCTTCTGCCTCTGATCCTGTTAAAGCCCTGAACCTTAGTGGTGATTATAGCCTCAGTGAATGAATATACACAAACCGCTGGAACAAAGAATTGCAGAGACTTGCAACTACTCATTTCTCCAAACGCGCCCAGTTTACAGGCTAATTTTACTTGCTCTGTAATAAAGAATTGCACTATGAAGAGAGAATTTACTTCCGTGAATCTGTGCCTCATGCATTTCAAAGCAAATACAGATAGTCCATGGCTTATGCAATATACGCGATTTACATAAACTCGCACTTACGTAAATAGTTCTGTACTCAGTCCCTAGTGCAATCAAGGCAAGATTGTAATCTCCACAACACTGTACTATCACTCAAGCTTACATCAGAAACAAGCCGGCAATGGTGGTGGTGCTTACCCAGAAGTCCCTGTGCCGCAGGAAGTGCCTCGGACAAGGCCAGACGCCGCTGAGACAGTTAATATCTCAGTGAGTTTTTTCGGGCAAGGGATGGGGTTGGCGATTCTGACTTACGTAAAATCTGACTTATGTAAGGGTTTACGGAACATAACCCTTAAGTCAGGGAGTGCCTGGATAGCCTTTGAGAAGGAGACACAATTGTATCTTGTGCTCCTAATAAGATCTCCTTAAACCTTGTGCAACCTCAGCAACACGTCCTGGCCAAGATCTCACGGTGTCGTGGTTGTGCACTATGCAAATCAGATTTTTTTTTAATCAATTCTGAAATATACGCGGAGAATGCTGCAGATACCAAGTAGGACACATAGCATAAGCAGAGGGAGAAATAAAGGTTACATTTCATCAGATGAGGCGTTGGTTTGACATTATTGGGTAGTTTAGTTTAGTTTAGTTTAATTTAGTTTAGTTCAATTTACTTTAGTTTAGTTTAGAGATACAGTGTGGAAACAGGCCCTTTGGCCCACCGAGTCCACACCAATAAACGATCACTAGTTATATCCTACACACATGGAACAATTTATGGAGGCCAATTAACCTACAAACCTGCACGTCTTTGAATGTGGGAAGATACAGCTAGAGAGCGGTCCTGACCTCCCATCTACCTCATTGAAGACCCTCAGACTATCTTTAATTGGACTTTACTGGACTCTACCTTGCTCCCTTTATTCCCTTTACTCCCTTTATTATGTATCTGTATTTGATTGTAATAATGTATAGTCTTTCCACTGACTGGTTAGCAGGCAACAAAAACCTTTTCACTGTACCTCGTACACTGTACAATAAACTAAACTAAACAAAGAGAAAATGATATGCATCTTAGTATCATTGATAATGTACCTAATTAGTGCTCACTAAACATGATTATTGGTAGAATGCCAAATATTGAATAACTTCCTTCGTGGGATGGCTGTGTTACTTCAATTACTGGTGTAACTGGTTTGAATCACTGGTTTGAGTGAATCAGTTTCAGCCTCAATTCTGATTCCACATTCAACCTGCGGCAATACTTGGATTTCAACCTAACACATGCAGAAAATCTATTTCCACTGGATTAAATTATAAGAAGCACTTTCCTGCCTTGTCAGACAGCTTTGGCTACTCAGGATAAATGATTAGTCAGAAGTCAGTTAGATTACTTTACTTGAGAGATACAGCTTGTAAACAGGCCTTTCGGCTCACCGAGTCCATGCCAACCGGCGATCACCTACTAACACTATCCTGCACACAATTTTCAATTTTACCGAAGCCAATTAACCTGCAAACCAACCAGTCTTTGGAGTGTGGGAGGAAATCGGAACGCCTGGAGAAAGTCCATGCGGTCACGGGGAGAACGTACAAACTCTGCACAGACAGGACCCTAGTCAGGATCGAACCCGGCCCCCTGGTGCTGTAAGGCAGCAGTTCTACTGCTGCGCCACTGTGCTGCCATTGCCCACATATGGTGTGGTATGAAAATTAATTTTAACTGTTGTCACAGAAAATACTTTTGGTTGATTGATTTCATTGTTGTATTTGCATACACTTCACTGTCAAATTACCTTATTTTTTTAGATTTGAAGATCAATGCTTACAGCTTTGCAGATTTATTTCCTTGAAGTGACCTTAAAGTTAACATTTAAAGTGGGGATTGATAAGGATTTTGATTGGTAAAGGTGTCATATTGCATAGGGGAGACTTGATGGCAGTATATAAAAATATGAGAGGCATAGATAGGGTAGACAGTCAGAACCTTTCTCCCAGGGTGGAACAATAGTAGGCATAGTAGGCATTGGATTTTTGAAGATGTAACCAATTGAATTCTCACTTTTCTTATGAAGACTGTCAGTAGACACTCAATGACATACCATATGGAAGGCATTCCTGTTTACACGAGAGAAAATTTATAATGTCACGGATGAAATGTAGTTGACAGAATTTTTGTTTCCAATTATGCGATTGCATTTGGGTTTGACTCAGCTCAGGTCTTGATCTCCTTTCTGTGATCAAACTATCCTTTCATGCAGAAGATCAACACAAACTGCTGGAGTAACTCAGCGGGTCAGGCAGCATCTCTGGAGAAAAGGAATAGGTGACGTTGTGGATCGTGACCCATTTTCAGAATGTTTTTTGGGTCTTGACCCAAAACGTTACCCATTTCTCCTCTCCAGAGATGCTGCATGACCCGCTGAGTTACTCCAGCATTTTGTGTCTATCTTCGGTGTAAACCTGCATCTGCTGTTCCTTCCTACACAAATGCAATATGATGTTTGACACTACAACCTCCGGTATCTCCAAATCATAACCTCTTGTGGGCAATGCCACGCTGATGCTGATCCATTGGTGATCATCCAGGAATGTACAACATCTAATGATCAACCCGGTGCCCCCATTCTTGACAGCAGTGACTTCATAGTTAAAAGCCCGTTCTTTAAGCCCAAGTCCTGGCTTGTGCCTAGTCTCTCTCTAGACTAAAGCCTTCATAAGTTATGTCCACAGCTTATTTATATTCTCCATCTTGCTTGTATGGCCTAGCAGATAATGTTTGTGCTGTCTTCCATAGTCTTCAATTTTGCTTGTTGATTTCCAAGTCTCTCTATTGCCAGGCCTTGCAAATTCACTTCAAAGCATGTTTTTGTTTGTGCTTCAGGCCTACATTTAGAATCATAGTCAAATAGTGTAGAAACAGGCCCTTCAGCCCTATTTGCCCACGCTGACCTATATGTCCCATCTACACTAATCCCACCTGCCTGCGTCTGTCATATATCCTTCCATATGTAACTTATCCATGTACCTGTTGAAATGTTTTTTTAAATATTGTGATAGTACCTATCTCAACTACTTCCTCTGGCAGCTTCTTGCATACACCGCTCAGGTTCCTACTAAATCTTACACCCCCCCACCGTAAACCTATGCCCTCTGGTTCTTGATTCCCTTACTCTGTGGATAGCATTTACACCATCCATTTCCTCCCATACACCTCTTATGCACCTCTATAAGGTCACTCCTCATCTAAGGAATAAAGTCCAAACCTCTCCCTATCGCTCGACTCCTAGCAACATCCTTATTTATCTTTGCACTTCAATAGACCATGCAATCACAGACTTGCAATTTTAATGTGATATGTCATTTGATAAACACATAGGGGGCTCTGCTTGTCTTTCTGCCTGCAGCCCATTTTACTACACCTTTTGAAAGCTGACCGACCTTGTGAAAGCCGATGTAGTGAAACAAAGCAAAGATCTATTTACCGAACTTGCAGTGCACTTCCCTTCAGTGTGAGAGCGGAAGGGGGAATTGGGGTCCCAATGAGTGGGATGGAAACGTGGCAAAACATCACCTTGTAAACCAGTCACTGAATCACTAGGAGTTCTAGACTATCAAATGGCAGATTATCGGTGTTTTACTGTAATTTGAACCCATTTATTTAATCTCCATCAAAAGGCAAACACTTTAAGACTGCTGCTTGTTGTGAAACATCACCTTTTGTCTTTTCAAGTTTGAAATTTCTGTCAAAGAAGGGCAGTAATCTAACTTCAGCTGAAGTGAATATCATTCTTATTCACTCCTTGACATAGCCTCGTTCGCATTTTAACTACTCTTTATGTAAAAAAAAGACATGAAGTGCTGGAGTAACTCAGCGGGTCAGGCAGCATCTCTAGAGAATATGGATATGTTTGGAGAATATGGAGGTGATGTTTCAGATCTCGACCCATCTTCAGACAGCATGCTAGCGCAGCAGTAGAGTTGCTGTCTTACAGCGTCAGAGATCCGTGTTCGATCCTGAACACGGGTATTGTCCATACAGAGTTTGTATAATCTCCCTGTGACCCCATGGGTTTTCTCCGGGTGCCCTGGTTTCCTCCCAAATTCTAAAGACGTGCGGGCTTGTAGGTTAATTGGCTTCTGTAAATTGGCCATAATGTGTAGGGTAGAACTAGTGAATGTATGATTGCTGGTTGGTGCAGACTTGTTGGCCCAAAGGGCCTGTTTCCATGCTGTACCTCTAAACTAAATTAAACTAAAACCACTGCACTTATTGTCTTTTTTTGTAAACCAGCATCTGCAATTCCTTCTTTCCACGCTCTTTACATAGAGATGTTTTGCTTGATTTTCCTATGACTTTCAAACTTGGGTTTGTAGCAAGTGGGTGGCATAATTATAAATACAGCATATTGAAATAAAATAAATCTTTCTGAAGTGCGCCACATAAACAAAAAGGTACGGCAACTTCTACTATGTTTTGCTTAGATAAATGTTGTCTTATCAATGGCCCATTGATCTAGTTTTGTTCACAAATTAAATTTTTCTGATACCTCTTATCCAATAACCCTTTTAAAATCCTATATACCCTTATCAGCTCAACATCAGATCGTCAAGTCAAGAGTGTTTTATTGTTAGATGTAGTTGAGGCAGGCACCAACGCAACACTTAAGAAACATTGGACAAGTACATGGATAGTACAGGTTTAGAGGGACATGGGCTAAACGCAGGCAGGTGGGGCTAGTGTAGATGGGACATAGAAACATAGAAACATAGAAAATAGGTGCAGGAGTAGGCCATTCAGCCCTTCGAGCCTGCACCGCCATTCAATATGATCATGGCTGATCATCCAACTCAGTATCCTGTACCTGCCTTCTCTCCATACCCCCTGATCCCTTTAGCCACAAGGGCCACATCTAACCCCCTCTTAAATATAGCCAATGAACTGGCCTCAACTACCTTCTGTGGCAGAGAATTCCACAGACTCACCACTCTCTGTGTGAAAAATGTTTTCCTCATCTCGGTCCTAAAGGAATTCCCCCTTATCCTTAGACTGTGACCCCTTGTTCTGGACCTCCCCAACATCGGGAACAATCTTCCTGCATCTAGCCTATCCAACCCCTTAAGAATTTTGTAAGTTTCTATAAGATCCTGTTGGTCAATTAGGGAAAGTTGGGCCAAAGCGACTGTTTCCACGCTATTCAATTCTATGACTCTATAATAATCGCTGCAAATCCAAAACCAAGAGATTACAACATGGCAGCCAAATTTAGTTTGCTATCTGCTCCCTCAAACTGTTAATACATTATTTGTTCACTTGAATGAAAGTTCCATGCTTCTCAAAGAATGAAACACAATAAAATATAGTTATTTTTAAACATGGTACATATTTTGCTTTTAATTTCTTATAAAACATCCTTACACTTTATGAAAATATTACTCAATGTGTAAGTCAAATAGAGTCGATAGATTTTGAGTGGTTTAAATTTCAGAAATTGTAACACAATTGTTGCAGAAATCACCGAGCAGGCAATGTGCAAATTTTGTCATTATTTTGAGGTTCCAAAATTGCTCATTTTACAGTAATGTTGAACAGTGCTACAACGGGCTTATGAATATTAGGACAATAGGGACTCTGAAAGAACTAGTACGTTGTCAATGCAAGGTAAGTACATGTCATGCTGTGGATTTTTAAAGTGCTCTGAAATCATTTATGCCTGATGGATGAATAGAATTTATCGGGCATTTAGCATTGAAAAACTATTCCCTATACTGTAAAGCTGAATGGAACAGCTATTTTCCACACATGTTAGTTAAATGTGATGCTTTATGGAACAGAGATGGCTCGACAACAGACAGAGGCAATGCAAATATTAACCTCTTGAATCGTTCTTTCTGCCACCTTTAGTGGAGTAAACTGCATAATGAGACACACTGTTTTTACACAGCAAACCTCACACCAAAGGAAAGAAAATGTATTTGTAATTCTTGAACTAAAGCAGTCAGAACATAATGTACATTTTGACACTGAAGTTGTATCTATTAACGTATGCCGAAGCTTATGTATATACTGTTAGCACAACTTGAAGACATGCTGTTGTTTAATAATGATCAATATTAGTACTAACATATTTGTACATGCATCATTTTTATACATTTCTTTTGTACATAAACGTGGATTTATAATTCTGTTCTGCTAAAGTATTTTAAATGGTAAAATTAGAAAATATAACTATAAAGGGAAACAAATCTAGAATATGCAGCACAATGGTGCAGCAGTAGAATTGCTGCCTTACAATAGACAATAGGTGCAGGAGTAGGCCATTCGGTCCTTCGAGCCACCACCGCCATTCATTGTGATCATGGCTGATCATCCCAATCATGGCCTTCTTGCCTTCTCCCCATATCCCCTGACTCTGCTATCTTTAAGAGCCCTATCTAGCTCTCTCTTGAAAGTATCCAGAGAACCGGCCTCCACCTCTGAGGCCTCTGAGGCAGAGAATTTCACAGACTCACAACTCTCTGTGTTACAGGGCCAGAGACCCGGGTTTGATCCTGCCTGCACGGAGGTTGTACGTTCTCCCCGGTGACTGCATGGGTTTTATTCGGGTGATCCGGTTTCCTCCCACACTTCAAAGATGTACGGGTTTGTAGGTTAATTGGCTTTGGTAAGAATTTAAAATTGTCCCTAATGTGTGAGAAAGTGCTTGTGGACAGGGTGATCGCAGGTTGGTGTGGACTCGGTGGGCCGAAGGACATGTTTCTGTGCTGTATCTGTAAACTAAACTAAACAAAATTTGTTCATGCTTATTCTACAAAAAGTGAACAAAGGAATTCTATTGTGGTAATATGATAGTACCACCTACGTACCAACGATAATTAGGGGGGTTGTCCATTGCTTATAGATGTGTTGCTCATTGATTTCCTTTGTGTCGTTGGGGGTGAGATATCTCCACCGCAGAGTTTTACCACTTCTATCCTAATGCCCCTGTCCCACTTAGGAAACCTGAACGGAAACCTCTGGAGACTTTGCACCCCACCCAAGGTTTTCGTGTGGTTCCCAGAGGTTTTTGTCAGTCTCCCTAATGGTCGAAAGTGGTTTCCACTTTTTCTATATTCCGGCGATTATTTCAAAAAATTAAAAACAGGCCGCGACTAAAAATAGGTTGCCGTTTTAAAAATGGGTAATTTTTTAATCGAAGCCGGTTGTGATGCTAGTTGAAGGTGGTTGCCGGAGATTGCAGGTAGTGGAAGGTAAGACCTTTTTTTCACCCAGTTTTATTCCACCAGGGAGGTCACAGGTCAGGCAACATCTGTAAAAATGGAAACAGTTGGTGTTTCACGTGTAAGATCCTTGGTTAGAATTGGGAACAAGCCTGGCTGCGGAATCTATATCAGCAAATTTGTAAATTAGTTAATTAGTAAAATTAATTGAACAGCAAATAAAAGCAGGACCTGTTGCAGAGGGTGTGGCCTTGTTGAGGTGAAGTGCCTTGGGAGGTAAAGTGTGAGTCTTTGGCAAGAAGGCTGAAGCATTTGTGATTGTTTGTTCACTAAAGAAATGGCAGGCAAGTTGGTACAGTGTGTTTCCTGTAGGATGTGGGAAGTCAGGGACACTGCTGGTCATTCTGACAGCTACACCTGCAGAAATTCTAGGAGATTCTGTGGCAGCAGGTGTGACTCCAGGATGATGTGTTGCCTCCTGGGTGCCAGGGTCCAGGACGTCTCGGAGTAGCTGCACGGCATCCTCAATAGTGAAGGGGAGCAGCCGGAGGTTGGTGTGCATGTTGGCACAAATTATATAGGTAGAAAGAGGTGGAACATCCTTATTTATCTTCACACTTCAAAGAGGTAGAAAGAGGAAGGCGGTTCTGTAACAAGAATTTACAGAATTGGTAGGGAAACTGAAAAGCAGGACCTGCAGGGTAGTGATCTCAGGATTACTTCCAGTACCTTGTGTTAGTGGAGGTAAGAATAGGAAAATAGGGGAAATGCATGTGTGGCTGAGGACAGAGGTTCACCTGCACCTCCTCCAACCTCATCTACTGCATCCGCTGCTCCAGATGCCAGATGATCTATATCGGTGAGACCAAACGGAGGCTTGGCGATCGTTTCGCCGAACACCTCCGCTCGGTCCGCAATAACCAACCCGACTTCCCGGTGGCTCAGCACTTCAACTCCCCCTCCCATTCCGTATCCGACCTCTCGGTCCTGGGCCTCCTCCACGGCCAGAGTGAGCAACACCGCAAGTTGGAGGAACAGCACCTCATATTCCGCTTGGGGAGTCTGCATCCTTTGGGCTTGAACATTGAATTTTCTCAATTCTGTTAACCCTTGCTGTCTCCTCCCCTTCCCACCTCTCCCTCAGCCCTCTGGGCCCTGGCATTCCCTCTATCTCTATCTCCCTCCCCCACCCTAGTCGCACTAGCTTCTCATTTTCACACCACAAACAGCTTACAATGGCTTGTTCCCTTTATCATCGATACTTTTTTGCATATCTTTCATTCATTGTTCTTTATCTCTCCACATCACCGTCTATATCTCTCGTTTCCCTGATCCCTGACCAGTCTGAAGAAGGGTCTCGACCCGAAATGTCGCCTATCTCCTTCGCTCCTTAGATGCTGCTGCACCCGCTGAGTTTCTCCAGCTTTTTGTGTAACCCTTGATTCTCCAGCATCTGCAGTTCCTTCTTTAACAAATTGGAGCAGTCACTGGAAACATGGGCGGAAATCCCGGGGGAGGGAGTGGATTGGGGGGGGGGGGGGGGGGGGGGGGGGTCACACCCCTCCCATGTTTTGAGGGGTGGGGGACAATCATGATTTTGCATTCCTGATTTTGAAATTTGGTAAAAAAAAATCTATTAAAATCTCCGCTTTCTGCAAGGGAGTGGGAGTGTCACTGTAAGGCACTTGTTAAATGTCTCTATTAACATCGTATTAACACGATGTGTCACCAATTGTGTTTTGACCTTCAAGTATTACTGAAGGTATTCATGGAGAATTTCTTAAAGCTGTCTGATGCGGGTACAATTACCATTTGAACTAATTGGATGTATAGGTGGATGGGAAAGATTTAAACGGGTATCGGATTTAAACGGGTCAGGTCATTAAGGGATTGAACAGGTTTCCTGGCTGGCTTGCAGGTAAGTCCCTCATTCACGGTCACTCGCGTTATTTAGTTTTTTTTCCCATCTCTCTCTCTCTCTCTCTCTCTCTCTCTCTCTTCCCCTCCAAGGTTGGTTCTTTCAGGGACATGCGGTTAGGGGAGGCAGAGCCTCACCTGTCATACTCCCAATGAAAATAGCTGTTAAGAAAAGTAAAGAAAAATAATAATAATAAAATAATAAATAATAATAAAATAAAATAAATATAAAGATGTTTCCCCTGATCTGTTATAAATGTCATTTCTAGGTGAATCTAATCATTTTTTACAGTCAAAATCGCCAAACTTGTGGAATTTCAGAAATAATTTTGGTTGAGTAATGAGTGGTTGGAATGGGATGATTGGGATCATTGTTGTGTACATTTTTTTAAATCAAGAATTGTTTTAATAATCAAGTTGTACTGCAAAATATTATTGAAAATGTTATAAAGAAGCATGCAAACACTGCAAATAAAATACTGTAAGTTTTTGCTGTAAATAAAACCTTTTTTTGGAAAATGTTTTGTGTGTTGATTTGATTGCCTGTTACTGTTTGACTGTGTCAGTGTGTGCACATTAAAAATATGATGCAAAATGAAAGTCGCAAACTACGGAATACATATTTTTTAGTGTTGTTATTCAAGAAAAGAAAGCAGTTCCAATTGTTTGATATTATTCATATGGAGGAGAAAATATAATTGCTCTAATTTTGCAATCTCACTAAAGATAATCCCCCTTTTGCTCTCCACCCTCTTCCTTCCCCCTCCCTCTCCCCAACCTCTCTCCCTCCCCATCTCTCTCTCTATCCCCCTCCCCTTCCCTTCTCTCTACCCCCTCCCTTCCCTCTCTCCCCCCTCTGTCTCAACCCTCCCTTTCCCCCTCTCACATCCCCCGCTCCCCCTCTCTCTCCCTCCCACGCAGCGAGGCTCCGCGCCGCAGACACCGCAGCCTCCCCCTCCCCCGGCCCGGAGAAACGGGCGCTCCCGCAACGCAATATTCCACTACTTACCTGGAGTAGACACGCGGCATAGAGGTGATTGTGTGGAGTGCAAATGGAGACGTGAACCCGCCCGGGCCCACTGCGAATGCGCGGAGAGACAGTGTCATTTTGCGTCGCTACTGCGTCACCGGCTTCCCCCAACTGTGCAGGTGCAGATGGTCGCAATTTTTTCCCCCAAAACTTCCAGTGGGCCAGAACCAGAATTTCGGGTAATTTCTGTCAAAGTGGAAACGCTGATAGCGCTCCAATTTTTGTTTTTTTCTCTGGATTTTTTTGGGGGAAAAAACAACTTGGCCGGAGGCCCCTTAGACTTTGAGGCCCTAGGCTTCAACCTATGAAGCCTATAGGTAAATCCAGCCCTGCCGAGGCCCCCCTAGATGTCAAAGCCCTAAGCTTAGGCTTGTGAAGCTTATACATAAATCCAGCCCTGGGCTTAGCCTTAAATACTCAAGTCCTACATCAACCTCCACCCAACCAGCCCTACTATAAAAGTGGACGACACCACTCTTGGAAACGTTGACCACTTCCCCTACCTTGGCAGCATTCTTTCCTCAAAAGCTGACATCCACTCTGAGGTCAACCATCACCTGAGTTGTACCAGAGCAGCCTACGCCAGACTCAGGAAAAAAGTATTTGAAGACCGAGACCTAAAGGCTCAAACAAAACTGCTGGTCTACAGAGCCGTTGTCCTCTCCACCCTGTTGTATGGAGCCAAGTCATGGACCACCTACAGCAGGCACCTGAGAGCCCTGGAACAATACCATCAAAAATCCTATGAAAGATTCTGAGGATCAACTGGGAGGATAAACGCACCAACATCAGCGTTTTGGAGGAACGTTGTGACCAGCAACACCACCACAATAATGCAGCACCAACTTCGAAGGACTGGTCATGTCATTCGCATGTCGAACACACGTCTCCATGAACAAATCCTGTATTCTCAATTGAAGGAAGGTCAGTGAGCCCCCGGCGGGCCAAAGAAACATTGCAAGGACAACATCAAGAACAGCCTGAAGAAATTCCACATCAAATCGAGCAACTTGGAGCACATTCCAGTGGACAGGCGTTCCTGGATGAAATCCGTGCAGGAAGGAGCTGCACGTCACGAAATGGAACTACGCTGTGTCACAGAAACAAAGTCACAGCACCGTAAGGAGACAGGTAAGGGGGCTCGACGACTACCAACCACTGCCAGACTCCACTGCCCACGTTACACCAAGGTGTGTGGGTCGCAGATCGGCCTCTACAGACATCTGCAGACCCACTAGATGACCCTATGGAGAGGAGAGGACAGTCATACTCATTTTGATTGACCGCCGATGATGATGGATGGGCAAGGGCCGATTAGGAACAGTCAGCATGGTTTTATCGGTGGGAGGACGCGTCTCACAAATCTGATTGATTTTTTTTAAGACATGACCAAAACGGTTAATGAGGGCAGAGCTGTAGATATGTACATAGACATCAGGAAGGCATTCAACAAGGTTCCGCATGGTAGGCTGCTCTGGTAGGTTAGATCGCATGGGATCCAGGGAGAGATAGCCGAATGGATAGCAAATTGGCTCCATGGAAGGAAGCAAAGGGTGATGGGGGAAGGTTGCTCCACAGACTGGAGGCCTGTGACTAGTGGTGTGCCACAGGGTTCGGTGCTGGGCCCGTTACTGTTTGTCATCTACATCAATGATTTGGATGAGAGCATGCAGGGCAAGATTAGCAAGTTTGCTGATGATACAAAAGTTAGTCATTTTGCAGACAGTGAAGATGTTTGTGAACGATTGTAGCAGGACCTGGATCGATTGGCCAGGTGGGCAGAGCAATGGTTGATAGAATTTAATACAGAGGAGTGTGAGATGTTTCATTTTGGGACGTCGAACAAGGGCAGGACCTACACAGTAAATGGTAGGCCTGTGGGTAGTGTTGTAGAACAAAGGGATCTAGGAGTACAGGTGCATGGTTCCTTGAAGGTCGAGTCGCAGGTAGATAAGGTGGTCAAAAAAGCTTTTGGCATTTTGGCCATCAATCAGAGTATTCAATATAGAAGTTGGGAGGTCATGTTGCTAAGACATTGGTGAGACTGCATTTAGAATATTGTGTTCAGTTTTGGGCACCATGTTATAGGAAAGATATTGTCAAGCTTGAAATGGTTCAGAAAAGATTTATGAGGATGTTGCCAGGACTAAAGGGTGTGAGCTATAGCGATAGGTTGAATAGGCTGGGTCACTATTCCATGGAGCGCAGGAGGATGAGGAGAGATCTTATAGAGGTATACAAAATCATGAGACGAATAGATCGTGTAGAAGCACATAGTCTTTTGCATAGTAGGGAAATGAGGACCAGAGGACATAGGTTCAAGGTGAAGGGGAATAGAATTAATAAGATTCCGAGGGGTAACACAAAGGGTGGTGGGTGTATGGAACAAGCTGCCAGAGGAGGTAGTTGAGGCTGGGACTATCCCATCATTTAAGAAACAGTTAAACAGGTACATCGATAGGACAGGTTTGGGGGGGATATGGACCAAGCGCGGGCATGTGGAACTAGGGTAGCTGGGACATTGTTGGCCGGTGTGGGGGAAGTTGGGCTGAAGGGCCTGTTTCCACACTCTATCACTCTATGACTCTCTATAAGAGAATGCACTATGATCTTCAGTTGCCGAAGAGATGGGAAAGGGATAGAGTCATACAGTATGGAAACAGGCCCTTTGACCCAACTTGTCCACACTGACCAACATGTCCCACCTGCACTAGTCGCACTTGCCTGCGTTTGGCCCATTTCCCTCTAAACCTGTCCTATCCATGTACCTGTCTAATTGCTTCTTAAATGTTGTGATAGTCCCTGTCTCAACTACATCCTCTGGTTGCCCATTCTGTACACCCACCACCCTTTGTCTGAAAATATTACCCCTCATATTTTTAATAAAATCCTTTCCCCTTCTCCTTAAACCCTCAGCCCTCTGGTTTGCAATTCCCTTATTCTGGCAAAGAGACTCTGTGCATGTAACTGATCTATTCCTTCCATGATTTTAAACACTTCTATAAGATCACTCCTCATCCTCCTGCGCTCCAGGGAATAGTGTCCC
This sequence comes from Okamejei kenojei, assembly GCA_035221665.1. Taxonomy (NCBI): domain Eukaryota; kingdom Metazoa; phylum Chordata; class Chondrichthyes; order Rajiformes; family Rajidae; genus Okamejei; species Okamejei kenojei. The sequence goes on along the minus strand of CM069139.1, from coordinate 54,510,048 downwards.
AGCTTGCTCAACCTCACCCTATAGCTCAGATCCTTGTGTCCTGGCAACATCCTTGTAAATTTCCTCTGCACTCTTTCCAACTTGACGACATCTTTCCTATAACATGGTGCCCAGAACTGAACACAATACTCTAAATGCGGCCTCACCAACGCCTTATACAACTTCAACATGACATCCCAACTTCTACATTCAATACTCTGACTAATGCAGGCCAATGCGCCAAAAGTCTTTTGACCACTGGTTACAACAAGAGGGCACCTCTACCAGGGTGAGACCAAATCAGTTGCTGTAGCAATTAATATCTATATATGTTTATTTGATGTATAATGTATTGCTAATTGCAAGGCTGTGGGATATGCCCAGCAGTTCAGACTATACCATTACAAAGGGAGAGGAGAGGGATGTTAGATCGCCTGAACTGCTCTAGTACGCTGAGTGACTGGACCAACTGGACTTTGGACTTCGGAAATGATGCCAAAAATGGTGGCGCCCACATGTGTAATATGTGCAAAACTAATTTCACTGTGCAGTGAAATATGTGACATGAAGTGCCACTGAGTCATTGCATCAGTGAAAAAGAAAAGAAAGTCAGCAAAAATGATGACATTCAATTTTTCCTTTCCTGAAATAGACCAAAAAGGTGAGTTACCTGAAGTTGGGGGTTTCAATATTGAACACATATGTATCCTTGACCCTAGGACTATCTTTAATCAGACCTTAGTGGACTTTATCTTGCACTAAATGTTATATCCTTTATCCTGTATCTGTACATTGTGGACGGCTGTATTGTAATCACACACGATCGTTCTGGTGACTGGATAACACGCAACCAAAAAGCTTTTCACTGTACCTTGGTACACATGACAATAATAATAAACTACACTGAACTAAACAAATTAAACAAGGCTGCAAGTGCGCAGATGGAAGATGAGGTGTTGTTCCTCAGGCTTACATTGAACCTTGTTTTAACAGTGCAGGAGGCCACAGACGGAAAGGTCAAAGATAGTTGACAGCTTCAAGTTCCTCCATGAGCTCATTTCTGATTAAAGATAGTCCAAGGGTCAAGGATACTTCTGGTTCAATATTTATTCCCCTAACTTCAGGTAACTCACTCTTTTGTCCCATTTCAGAAAATAACAATTTAGCTTGTCATAATTTTAGCTGACTTTCTTTTCTGTGTCAATGATTCAATGGCTCAGTGGTACTTTATTATCATATATTTCACTGCACAGTGAAATTCGTTTTGCATATACTACACATGCGGGAAGCTCCATTTTTGGTGCCTTTGCCCAAGTCCAAAGTCTGGTTGGTCCACGCAGTCAGCGTACTAGAGCAGTTCCCGTGGTCCAACATCCCTCTCCTGCGCCCGGCACATTGATGCTATCACAAGGAAAGCTCACCAAAGCACTTTACATTTGCAAAAGTCTTTGCCACAAAAGGCTATGGAGGCAAAGTCAGTGGATATATTTAAGGCACAGATAGATAGATTCTTGATTAGTGTCAGAGGTTATGGGGAGAAGGCAGGAGAATGGGGTTAGGAAGGAGAGATAGATCAACCATGATTGAAAGGGCCAAATGGCCTAATTCTACTATCACTTATGATCTTATAAAAAGATACTGCATGTGGCCAAGTACTCCATTGAACCTCTACGGGGGTACATTGAAGAGGACACCGACTGGTTGCATCGCAGCTAAGTTCAGTAATGCAAGAATGAAGGAGGCTGCAGAAAGTGGTGGACATTGCCCAGACCATCATTGGCATGGGAACCCCTTCTCCACCATTGAAGACATCTGCAGGGATCAAGAAGGCATGTAATATCAACAAAGGTTACATCAACCTGGCCACGTTCTTTTCTCACTACTAACATCGAGAAGAAGGTTTAGGAGCCTGAGATGATGACAGGATGATGTTTTGGAGCCTCTGGGTTCCATCAACCATCAGGTTTCTGAACCACCATGAACAATATAACCACAACCCTATCCAATGGTTGTCCTATGTACTTAGTTGCTGTTGAGGGGAAAATAATAGTGAGGGATAATAACGAGTGAATAGGGATGTGGATTGTGCTAATGTGGTGACAGGGAACCTTGGAGAAAGCCTAAAAGTAGAGACATGGAATGCAGCAGTGGCAGAACCCAAGTATCAAGAACTTCATTGATTATGCTATACCGAGCACCCATCCTTGTAACAGAAAATTGGATCTACTGCCAACTAAGTTAGACTTGTGGATAATCATTTTATTCTGTAATCAAGACCTAGTTGGTTACTAGTTAAGTCTTTCTGTAACCTCCATTCTGTAATCAAGACCGGGTTTTACTGTTAATCAAGTTTCTGTGTAATCTTGTCAGCTGAGAATACTATAATCACACTCAAGAGATCAGCTTTGACTGGTCTCCTGGTGTGCACCAGTTTTAATAAATCGTCCCGTTACTTTGAACACCAAATCCACGTGGCCTTTCCATTTGCTCCTACAATTAATTTGTACTGTCATGATTTAGCTTAATGAGAAAAACTGACAATTTATCGCATACAGCATTTATTTTTTGTTGCTGTTGCTCCGAATATACCTGTAAAGCTGCAACCAATAAGTTTTATGTTATACTGGTTGATACCCAGAATAAATGACAAATAGATACTTTTAACTCTTGATATTTGACTACATTTCTAATTGCAGATTGAAGATTTAACATGTGATAATACAAATGGATTTCATCAAACAGTTCTAATTGAATGACTGAAATATTGAATGTGCTTTGTGCATAATCTCCTAATTGTTCTCCCAATTTGTTCTTTGTATGAATGCGTGTTAATCTACAATTGAGAAATATGAAGTTTTGCGTTCATTGTTTGTCTTTAATGATAGTACCATAAATGGTTGTTCGATAGTTTTGCAATAACGTTAATTCCAGACAAATATTTTACAATTTGTCATTTATCGGAAAATTCAATTACTATTGACTGTTGAAAAATTGGATAGAAAGAACCAGGAAAGTTCAACATTCAGAAGGTTCCTGTTCCAACGTTGTTGTGTTTGATGATGAAATATAATTTTCAAGTTTCCATTTTGTACAATTTTACCAAAAGTGTTCATTTATGAGGGATATAGATGAAGTAATAGCAGTGACCTATTTCTCTCAGAGAAAACTAGGCAGGGTATTTTTAAAGTAATTGTTAGATGGATTATAGTGGAGGTAAGGAAAACTTTTTTTATACCAGAGAAAGATAGATATCCAGAACTAATTTGGCTGAAAGGATGATATAGGGTGGAGCCCTCATTATATTTTAAAAATGCTTGGGGGATGTGTACTTGAATAACAGGGCTCTGCAGAATGATGGGACCTATTGCTAAAGGTTAGGATTTGGTTTGCTGCTTCCTTTTTCACCCGCACAGGTACAATGGGTTGAATAGCATCTATGGCATAGATTTTCCACCCTAAATCAGAAATATATCTGAATATCTATTAACCACACAGTTTGCTGGGAATAAACACTGAATTATTCATTAGCAAATTAAAAGTCAACACACAGTGATGTCAACTGATGATAGATGTAAAATAAAGGGCAGATTAAAGTTGATTTATGATGAGGTTTTTTTTTAAAAGAAGATAGCGTGAAGTAAGATCAGATGACTTAGGCAGCAGGGTGGAGCAGTGATAGAGTTGCTACCTTAAAGTGCCGGAAGAAGGGTCCTGACACCGAAATATCACCTGTCCATTTTCTCCAGAGATGCTGCCTGACCCGCTGAGTTGCTCTAGTGTTATTTTCTTGTCGTCCAAATGTCTTCTTTCAAGAAATGGTTGTAAATTAGTTTTTTGTTTAGTTTTAGTTTTAGTTCTAGAGATACAGCTGGGAAACAGGCCCTTCGGCCCACTGGGTCTGCGCCGACCAGCGATCCATGCACATTAACACTATCCGACACACACTAGGGACAATTTACACATAGAGTCATGGTCATAGAGTGGTGCAGTGTGAAAACAGGCCCTTCAGCCCAACTTGCCCACACCGGCCAACATGTCCCAACTACACTAATCCCACCTGCCTGTGCTTGGTCTATATCCCTCCAAACCTATCCTTTCCATGTACCTGTCTAACTGTTTCTTAAAAGTTGGGATAGTCCCAGCCTCAACCACCTCCTCTGGCAGCTTGCTCCATACACCCACCACCCTTTGTGTGAAAAAGTTACCCTCAGTTTCCTATTAAATCATTTCCTTTTCACCTTTTCACCTTGAATCTATGTCCTCTGGTTCTCGATTCCTCTACTCTGGGCAAGAGATTCTGTGCGTCTACCCAATCTATTCTTCTCATGATTTTATACACCTCTATAGGATCACCTCACATCCTCCTGCGCTCCAAGGAATAGAGATCCAGCCTACTCAAACTCTCCCTCTAGTCCTGGCAACATCCTCGTAAATCTTGTCTGAACCCTTTCAATCTTTCCTATAATATGGTGCCCTGAACTGAACACAATATTCTAAATGCAGTCTCACCAACGTCTTATACAACTGCAACATGACCTCCCAACATATACTCAATACTCTGAGTGATGGCCAATGTGCCAAAAGTCTTTTTGACCACCTTATGTACCTGCGACTCGACCTTCAAGGAACTATGCAGTCCCAGATCCCTCTGTTCTACAACACTCCCCAGAGGCCTACCATTCACTTTGTAGGTGCTGCCCTTATTAGACATCCCAAAATGCAACACTCACATTTCTCTGTATTAACTTCCATCAACCATTCCTCATCCCACCTGGCCAATCGATCAAGATCCTGCTGCAATCTTTCACAATCACCTTCACTATCTGCAAAACCAGCCACTTTTGTATCATCAGTAAACTTGCTAATCTTGCCCTGTATGTTCTTAACCAAATCATTGATGTAAATGAGAAACAGTAAAGGGCCCAGCAACAAACCCTGAGGGACAATACTAGTCACAGGCCTCCAATCCGAGAAGCAACCTTCCACCATCACCCTCTGCTTCCATCCATGAATCCAATTTGCTATCCATTCAGCTATTTCTTCTTGGATCCCATGCGATCTAACCTTGCATCTAAACCTGTTGAATGCCTTACTCAAATCCATGTGTACAATATCTACAGCTCTACGCTCATCGACCTTTTTGGTCACGTCTTCAAAAAAATCAATCAGTTTGTGCGACACAGGCGTCCCACGTACAAAACCATGCTGACTGTTTGTTCTTCCCCCCACCCCCCTCACGATGGTTCCCTCACACCAGGTCCTCCTTTATTCCCGGCGTCCAACTTCCTAACAAATCCTATGATTTAAGTACAAGACCTCTCATATTCTCTGAATGTAACACCACTACTACACACTTGAGGCAATTTACAGAGGCCAATTAGCCCACAGGCCCGCACGTTTTTAGGATGTGGGAGGAAGCTGAAGCACCTGGAGGAAACCCACATGGTCACAGGAACAACATGCAAACTTCATGTAAATACTACAAATATTGATTTGCAATTTGAACGTTTGATATTTTTATATTTCTATTCAAATCTTCCTGTAAATTTGATCATTTAGCTGATTATCTTGTTTTTTTTCCTGGTCAGTATCTAAAAGAGGTACAATTGATGTGAAGTCAAATGTCAGAGTTTGCAATAAGGTGCATTATCACCTGTGCTAATTCTTTGAACACAACCGTACCCTTCCTTAAAGTAATAGAGAATAGATAGAAGAAAACCTCTGACGGCTTTGTACTGCTGGGCTCACCATTTAGATGGAAGCACATTGGCCATGTGACTATGAAACTGTGTTTTCTTTTAACATGCGATTGTTATTAAAAGTGGTGAAGATATTTAGATTATGAAAGGAAAAGAACAACCTGTTCCAGATAATTACAATTTCATTTTTGTATGATAGTGTTTATATTGCTTGCTTTGTAAAATGCCACACAATTGCAGATATGTATTCTGTTTCGTAATTGTTTTGATTGTTAAAAAGTGCACTTTTTAATCTGTAAAATCTCTGAGGAAACACATAACATCTTACTTTACCTGAGACTAGTCATTCATCTTTCTGTTGATACAGAGAGGCAGGAAGCTGCAGAGAATTGACGCAGTTTAACTCCCTAGTTACAGGCAGAATTGCATATACCTGTAATGACAGGATGGAATCATCGTAAATTGCTTCGGATTAATAAATAGCAATAATGATGCTAAGTATAATGTGCAACTTGCAAAAGTGATTTATCTTTTAGTACCACGTTGAAATACACGACATTTTAAATAAAACTGCTGAGCCTTGAAGACAGTATTAGTTTTGCATATCTTTCATTCATTGTTCTTTATCTCTCCACATCACCGTCTATATCTCTCGTTTCCCTGATCCCTGACCAGTCTGAAGAAGGGTCTCGACCCGAAACGTCGCCTATCTCCTTCGCTCCTTAGCTGCTGCTGCACCCGCTGAGTTTCTCCAGCTTTTTGTGTAACCATTAGTTTGATCTACATCTGTATACCAACTATCATAAAGTGTAAACAGATGGTTATGAAGCATTTGATATTATGCAGATCTAATGTTTTAAAAAATAATGTTAAACCAACTGTTTTAATGTCATATGTCCAAATAGAACAATGAAATTTTTACGCGCAGCAGCATATTAGAATATGTAATCATAGTATGTAAACTAGTTTAGTTTAGTTTATTATTGCCACGTGTACCGAGGTACAGTGAACAGCTTTTTTGCTATCCAGTCAGCGGAAAGACTATGCATACTGTAATTTTAATCAAGCTGCCCACAGTGTATAGATACAGAATAAAAGGAATAATGTTTAGTGCAAGTAAAATTAAAGATAGTAAAATAAAAGATTAAAGATTGTAAAATTAAAGATAGTCTGAGGGTCCCCATTGAGGTAGATGGTAGGTCAGGACCACTCTCTAGTTGGTGATAGGATGGTTCAGTTGCCAAATAACAGCTGGGAAGACACTGTCTCTGAATTTTAGAAAATGGCAGCAACATTTTCACTAATTTGTTTAGAATGTAAGTTTAGTTCACAATTTTGGAATTTGGCAGCAATCTTTTTGCCAATTTTATAAGAATGTAGGTTTAGCTTCCTATTTTGGAACTTGGCAGCAATGTTTTCACAAGTTTTTGGCAAGAATTAAAAAAACCACTCCCTCTTTCAAAGCCTTTAGGTGATGTTGCATTATCTCTATGCTCTGTAACCAACCATTGATTGAGATTCCTGAGGTACACAGCAGGTACACTTGGACTCTTAGTGTAAAGGGATGTTGATAACATTTATAATGGTTACAGGTTGTTGATGGAGTAGTCAGTTGAGCTCCATCATGATAAACACAGCACATATAAGGTTGTGAGCGTCCTTAAACTTTTTATTTTACTTCGGAGTCACATGAGTGCTCGCATTGCAGTTGACAAGCTGGGGGATGGGGAGCGCAGGCTCCTCTGCCGTCAGCTTTAAAAAGGACCATCAGGTAAGTTTTTACTAACTTTGAGTTGGTTGGTCTCTATATTTGTTAATCTTGTACAGAGACTTCATGATGGAGAAAACTCGGAGCAAAGAGAGGGCTGCTTCCATGCATGTCATGGAAGACCGTGGGACTTAGGAGCGAGTTCAGTGGCCAAATTCCCCGGAGCTGGCCGTTGAGTTTTCAACAGCACCCGTACCTCAGGCCGGGAAGGCAGCCTGGAAGTCGGGCAGCCCCGTTCTGTCGGCAGGCCCCGACTCTCCACCGCAACAGTCCAGGAAACTGTGGACTGGCGGTAGGACAGCGCGGGAGTCGGGAAGCCCCGTTCATACGGCAGGGCCAGGCTCTCCACCGCTTTAGTCCAGACGACTGCGGACTGACGGCAAAAAAGTGCGGAAATCGGGCAGCCCCGTTCATACGGCAGGCCCCAACTCTCAATTGCGACAGTCCGGAAGACTGCGGACTGGTGATAAAACCGCACAGATGTCGTGTAGCCCCACTGGAGCGGCAGGCACCGCATTTCTGCCGCATCAGTCCGGAAGACCGCGGACTGGCGGTAGCTCTACCAGGAAGTCATGTAGCCCCACAGGAGCGGCAGGCACCAACACTCCACCGCTTCAGTCCGGAAGACCACGGACTTTTTACCGCAACAGTCCCGTAGACATCACCCCGACGGGGTGCGGACTGGCAGTTATAGCCCCATTGATTCAGCAGAGTCTGGGGAAGACGACCTGCCGTTCGCAGATAGCGACGGCAATCGCATTGCCCACATGGAGTGGAATGTGGAGCAGCTGCTCCAGAGGGACCTACTCCAGCAGGAGCATGCATCCCGTGGATCACTCAGGTCCACGACAGCCCCTTTTCCAGGACTGTCCAACATCTCTCCCTCCTCGGAAGGGAGCGCCAGAAGTCATGGATTAGCTGACTTCGAGGAGGGGTTGACCAAAGACCCAAAGGTGCATAGGATGCAGGAAGAGGAACTTCTCGGGATGGTGTCTAAATTTGCACAGCCGTCCCAGAAAGGGCAACCTCTTCAGCCACGGCTAGCGGCAAGCAACAATTACCTGACCACTCACCAACTACAGGAACAGGTAATTTCCGAGACCACAGCCAAGTACCTGGTCTCTAAGAATTGCGTGAGGCTGAATGTGCCCACTGTCAACACACCCATATGGGGGAATACAAGCCCTGGGATCAGGGCACAGGAATTGAAAATTCAGAAACCACCGACCTCAGGGATTAGCCAGGTCAGTTGATGGTGTGGACATGACGGAAGAGCAGCAGGATGCGTTAGCCCTGTTCTGCAACGCGCAATATGAGATCAATTGCTTCAGGAAAAGCTCTATCCGTCCCACGTTCAACCCCAAATTTGCGGGGTTGTGTAAAGCCAGCGCTACGCCGTCACCAAGCTTGCTGTTTGGGGATGACCTGCCCAAACAGGTCAAGGACCTAGATGAGGAAGTCAAAGCGGTTGGCATGATAAAACCGCCTTCCTCTCGCAGGCCACCAGCGTATCGACGGCAACATCTGTACGCAACAGCCAACAGGCCCCGCTTTCACCCCGATAGGGTGACGGGTGCAAACCCAAAGGTCGCGCCTCATCCACAGAGGCCTTTTTTATGCCAAGGCCCAGAGCGACACGCTTGGAAAATGCGTCAACTCCACACCACACATGCATAACCTCACAAGTGGGAGGTAGGTTGCGTATGTTTGGGGATGCATGGAGTTCCATAATTCTGACCCCTTTATATTGCACAGTATTCAAGGTTATGAAATTGAATTTATAAACAAACAACTCCCCCTAGTTCAACATGTACCTAGCCGGAAATGTGTGCTTTCTCAAAAAGAGAAAGGGGAAGGACATGCACAGCTATTCAGATTATATGCCAAGGGGGTAATAGAGAAAACCGTACATGAACCTCTTGAGTTTGTATCTAACATCTTTACCAAAACTAAAAAAGATGGTGTATGTCGTATTATTATTGATTTAACTCAACTGAATACCTTTGTGCAATATACCCATTAGGATGGAAACATTTGAAACTGCCAAACAACTGATTTCCAGGGGGTACTTCATGGCCTGCATCGATCTAAAAGATGCATACTATTCAGTACCTATACGTAAAGATCACCGCAGATATTTTAAATTTGTCTGGATGGGGCAGCTGTGGCAGTATAGAGCACTGCCTAATGGACTAACAACAGCCCCCAGGTTATTTACCAAAATGTTGAAACCAGCATTGGTGTCTCTATGAAGACTAAACCACATAGTCATGGCCTATCTTGATGACATATTGATTGTGGGGAAAACTTTGGAATTGGCTAAATTAGCTGTGACAGCCACCAAGTCACTATTCCAAAAGCTGGGGTTCGTCATCCATCCAGACAAATCTAATTTAACACCTTCTGTCGGTACGGACTATCTGGGATTCACGATTAACACAAATCATATGATTATCATTTTACCGAATAACAAAGCGGCAGATATAATAGAGGCATGTAATAGCCAAAAAAACGACTATTCGACATGCTGCCAAGGTAATTGGGAAACTTGTAGCTACATTTCCAGCTGCACGATTTGGACCGTTGCATTATCAAAATTTACAAAGAGCAAAAATCTCAGCACTAAAAACTAATGATGGGCATTTTGACAGACCTATGCAGCTACCAACCAAAGCAAAGAATGAGCTACGATGGTGGATTAGCAGCATCCAATATTGTTTTAATCCTATCATAGTTACAAACCCTTCAGTCGTGTTGCAAACTGACGCCAGCGCCCACGGCTGGGGAGCTACCGACACCACTTCTAGTTGTGGCGGTGGATGGGATTTCTACGAATCTACATTGCTTCAATCACGAGGTATAAACAATTTGGAAATGCTGGGAGCATTTCACGGACTACGGTTTTACTGTACAAATATGCATCATACACATGTCCGTCTACAAATAGATAATAGACAATAGTGGTGGCATTTAAACCATATGTGTGGTATCAAGTCGATGTCTTGTGATGAATTGGCAAATACAATTTGGCAATGGTGCATTGAAAGAAACATTTGGATTTCAGCTACATACCTTCTGGGTAAGCTTGATACAGTGGCGGACACCAGGTCACGAATATTCAATGACAACACCAAGTGGATGTTGAACCCCCAAATATCTGCTAACATTATAGCTCAGTATGGAACACCAGATATCGACCTCTTTGCGTCCAGATTGAATCATCAGATACCAACATACGTCTCTTGGGAACCAGACCCTGGGGCAGTAGTGATGGACGCTTTCTCGCTACATTGGGGGAACTTGTTCTTCTATGCATTTCCCCCTTTCTGCCTCATCAGTCGGGTATTGCAGAAAATCCAGTTAGATTCCGCATCAGGAATACTGATAATACCCGACTGGCCTACTCAGCCATGGTTCCCGGTGGTCCGCGACATGGTGAAAGAACCGAGGTTTCAGGTTCCCAAATGCCCGAACCTTCTGACACATCCCATATCAGGGGAGAGTCATCCGTGCCATGGTCATCTGAACCTGTTGGCTTGCAGGTTCTGAAGAGACCATTACTGGAATTTGGGCGGTCGAACAAGACCATGGACATCATCATGGCTTCATGCAGAGAGTCCACAAGAAAGCAATACCTTACCCATGTAAGGAAATGGGAGGTGTTCTGTTCCAGGACTGATACCACCTACGACTCTGCCACCATCACAGATGTGCTGGAATTCCTCGCGGGCCTTCACTATGATGAGGGCCTCAGCTATAGTGCCATCAACAGTGCAAGGAGTGCATTATCATCCTACCTCAGACTTGGAGTGGGATCCCATCCATTGGTATCGAAACTAATGAGGGGTATTTTCAATTGCAACCCTCTAAGGCCACGATACACTATGACCTGGGATATTGGGGTAGTGTTGTCCTTACTCAGGAGTTGGTCACCAGTTTCGAAACTCCCACTGGCAAAACTCACCTACAAAGTGGTGATGCTGATGGCACTTATCACAGCTCAATGGGTCCAGACCCTCCACAAATTAAAATTGGACAGGATGGTCTCGACCCCCACTAAGGTAACCTTCTTTATTGACGAGTTACTAAAACACCATAGACCTGGAACAACCGGTCTTAAATTGGAATTCCTGGCATATCCCATTGATGTACATCTTTGTATAGCCACCCACCTCCGACATTGTATAGATGTCACCAGGAATATCAGGGGTGTGGAAGTAGTTTTTTTTTTAAAATCAGTTTTAAACACCCACACTACAGGGTAACTGTGCAGACAATTTCCAGGTGGCTCAGGGTGTTGTTGGGTGCAGCAGGGGTAGACACTGATATTTTTAAATCTCATTCTACCAGTGCTGCGTCCACATCAGCGGCGAGGACTATGGAGGTGCCCATGGACCATGTCCTTGCAACAGCGGGCTGGGCCAATGAAGGCACATTTCAACGGTTTTACAATAAACCTGTGGCCACACCCGCGAGGTTTGCAGACACCGTTTTAAGTTCTGTTGCCTGAACGTTCCCCGAAGTCAGCGGTTTTTGTTTGTGTTAATAAATACATTATTGTTTTTCAGCTCTGTTTCAAGCCGGAAATACGTTAACATACTTCCTCCATCAGTTATTACGACAGTGTGTGAGCATGGACATGGTTCCAGGGCATGAAATCACAGAGCACTGAAATCTTCATGAAGTCACTCACGTGACTCCGAAGTAAAATAGTAAGATTAAATGAGAACTTACCAGTTTGAAGTTTGATCCTCATTTTATGATGAGGGATTTAGTGCCCTCCGCTCCCAACCCTCTATCATAAGGTCAACTGCTATATTAGTTTCTCTTAATTTTACTATCTCCAGTCAGTTCTGTGAAGAGAAAGAGGTTAGTTAAAACAAATGTAGGTCCCTTGCAGTCAGAAACAGGTGAGTTGATCATGGGGAACAAGGATATGGCGGACCAATTGAATAAACTACTTTGGTTCCGTCTTCACTAAGGAAGACATAAATAATCTGCCTGAAATAGCAGGGGACTGTGGGTCAAAGGAGGAATTGAGTGAAATCCAGGTCAGTCGGGAAGTGGTGTTGGGTAAATTGAATAGATTAAAGGCCGATAAATCCCCAGGGCCAGATAGGCTGCATCCCAGAGTACTTAAGGAAGTAGCTCAGGAAATAGTGGATGCATTAGTGATAATCTTTCAAAACTCTTTAGATTCTGGAGTAGTTCCTGAGGATTGGCGGGTAGCAAATGTAACCCCTTTTTTAAGAAGGGAGGGAGAGAGAAAACGGGGAATTACAGACCAGTTAGTCTAACATCGGTAGTGGGGAAACTGCTAGAGTCAGTTATTAAAGATGGGATAGCAGCACATTTGGAAAGTGGTGAAATCATTGGACAAAGTCAGCATGGATTTACAAAAGGTAAATCATGTCTGACGAATCTTGTGGAATTTTTCGAGGATGTAACTAGTAGCGTGGATAAGGGAGAACCAGTGGATGTGGTATATCTGGACTTCCAGAAGGCTTTCGACAAGGTCCCACATAAGAGATTAGTATACAAACTTAAAGCATACGGTATTAGGGGTTCAGTATTGATGTGGATAGAGAACTGGCTGGCAAACAGGAAGCAAAGAGTAGGAGTAAACGGGTCCTTTTCACAATGGCAGGCAGTAACTAGTGGGGTACCGCAGGGCTCAGTGCTGGGACCCCAGCTATTTACAATATATATTAATGATCTGGATGAGGGAATTGAAGGCAATATCTCCAAGTTTGCGGATGACACTAAGCTGGGGGGCAGTGTTCGCTGTGAGGAGGATGCTAGGAGACTGCAAGGTGACTTGGATAGGCTGGGTGAGTGGGCAAATGTTTGGCAGATGCAGTATAATGTGGATAAATGTGAGGTTATCCACTTTGGTGGCAAAAACAGGAAAGCAGAATATTATTTAAATGGTGGCCGATTAGGAAAAGGGGAGATGCAGCGAGACCTGGGTGTCATGGTACACCAGTCATTGAAAGTAGGCATGCAGGTGCAGCAGGCAGTGAAAAAAGCGAATGGTATGTTAGCTTTCATAGCAAAAGGATTTGAGTACAGGAGCAGGGAGGTTCTACTTCAGTTGTACAGGGTCTTGGTGAGACCACACCTGGAGTATTGCGTGCAGTTTTGGTCTCCAAATCTGAGGAAGGACATTATTGCCATAGAGGGAGTGCAGAGAAGGTTCACCAGACTGATTCCTGGGATGTCAGGACTGTCTTATGAAGAAAGACTGGATAGACTTGGTTTATACTCTCTGGAATTTAGGAGATTAAGAGGGGATCTTATAGAAACTTACAAAATTCTTAAGGGGTTGGACAGGCTAGATGCAGGAAGATTGTTCCCGATGTTGGGGGAAGTCCAGGACAAGGGGTCACAGCTTAAGGATAAGGGGGAAATCCTTTAAGACCGAGATGAGAAAGACTTTCTTCACACAGAGAGTGGTGAGTCTCTGGAACTCTCTGCCACAGAGGGTAGTTGAGGCCAGTTCATTGGCTATATTTAAGAGTGAGTTGGATGTGGCCCTTGTGGCTAAGGGGATCAGAGGTATGGAGAGAAGGCAGGTACGGGATACTGAGTTGGATGATCAGCCATGATCATATTGAATGGCGGTGCAGGCTCGAAGGGCTGAATGGCCTACTCCTGCACCTAATTTCTATGTTTCTATGTTTCTATGTTCTACTATCTGTGATTTCACACCGCTGCTTTGAAGAATGTCGTGCATGTGTGCTGGCGGGGTCTTCATGAAATCCCTCATCGTAACTCCTCATAAAATAAGGATCAAACTTCAAACTGGTAAGTTCTCATTTAATCTTACTATTAAATTAAATAGGCCAATTATAATCATGCCAAACATGCAGAACACACAATAACACACACAACACACAAACACTTACATTAATCCCAATTTTACATAAACTATGTTCTTGGAGTAGCTTAGTCTGTAAAAAGCAATAATATGCAAAGACATGACCCGAGTATTCCTTTAAGCACATTATTCTTGAACCCTTGAATGTATTTGTTAAAACAAGTCTAACAGTGTCATTTTACTTTTACTGGCCAAGGGAACTTTCTGAAATTAAATACATTCACTGGAATTTCTTTCAAACATTTGGTTACAGTGAATTGCTGTGCTACGAGAAATGTGATCACCAATGATATACTGTAAATTTCTTTGTACATTTTGACAACGTAATACTTCCTCCTATATCTTTCATCGAGCTGTCAATAAATGACACCAGTAATGTAAAGGGAGGGTGTTTTGTCGAAATCTGTTGGATAAAGTTCAGTTTTCAAGGGTGGAGAATTTAAAGGTCAACACGGTAGCCTATTGGCTTTTAAACCTTTACAAAGTCAATATATTATCCGATTTTAAAAGTGTACACAAAAGCTACTTTATAGGTGATTATGTGTGTTTTATTGTGACTTCAGAGTAATGGTCCTCTTTGATGTTCATTGAAAGGTGAGATCAGCATTAGTTGGCTTGCCTGGGGGTGGCCATTGAAAATCCAACATGATGCACAGAGCTCAAACAGCTCATAACGAACAATAGTTCCTTACATACATTATTACAGCCCATCAGTCATTTGTTTACATTGTATCTGAGAAGTTGAAATAGGGTTTGTCAACTTTCTTTGTTGAGGTAATGAAACAATAGCTACAACAAGGTTGAGGATCAAATTCGCACTGTGTGTCTATTGCCACGGGTCATAAATAAGGTCGTTTTGATACTTGATGGATATCTGAGTCTTAATTCTGCCGTGCATCTTATTCATTTGTCAGTATTTTGAATGAGTATGTGCATGAGGCTTTCCTATAATATGCTTGATATAGGATTACTTGACATTTGATGGACTGTAATTACATCAAATAGTCTTTAACGTGCATATATCTACACAGATGTTTGAAGCATTGTCTCATAATGGCAGTTCTTAGGATAGAGACGTATTAAGTACAGTATGGCAATAAGTTCAGAAAATGTCTACTTAAAGTTGGTTTAGTTTAGTTTCGCTTAGAGACAGCGTGGAAACAGGCCATTCGACCCACTGATTCCACACCGACCAGCGATCTACCGTACACTATTTTTATCTTACACATTAGGGCCAATTTACAGAGGTCAATTAGCCTATGCACATCTTTGGAATATGGCCGGAAACCTGAACACCTGGAGAAAACCCAGGTGGTCACATGGGGAACATACAAGCTCCGTACAGACAGCACCTGTAATCAGGATCGAACCTGGGTCTCTGGCGCTGGAAGATAGCAACTCTACCGCTGTGCCACTCGCATCAATTCTCTTTTCCTTAGCTAACATATAACACTGATTAACTGATCGTTGGCCTCACTAAATTGGATTATTATACACAGCTTATACATTGCTCACATTATGAATAATAATGGATTAATATTACATCCATTATATTCAATATTTGTGCCAACTGCCTGAAGTCCCGTGGTGTCAGATCAAATATGGGCAAGGATCCTTCTGATGACCACTTGTCCTCTTTTGCCCATTGAATCTGTACTTCTCTGTGTTCTCCGATTCAATGGTTCAATGGCTCTTCACTATTACATGTACAATCAGTGAAATTCTTTTTTTGCATACATTTCAGTAAAGTATTATCATACGTAAGAACAATCGCCGATTAAATACAAAGCATATAGAAATAATTAACTGTCGGGGCGAGCCCCAGGCTGCTGCAGGGCCTCCAGCCGTCACCTCCGTCCAGATCGTCTGGCAACCCGACGTCCCCCTCCTCACCCGGCCACCTTCAGCCTTTGTGCCCCGGGGGCACCACCCTCTGTCGGCGTTGAGGGTGTGGAATGTTAGACCCTGCTTCCCTTGCAGACGTCGTCACCAACTCTCTCCACCCTTCTCTCTGGTCCTCGGGGACGAGCAGGGTCCGGGCCCATCGGGACCTTCCACAACACGGCCCACCGGGGTCCTTCATGTTGAACTTTGAATGACATTTAAAACAATGCTGAAAGCAGCAAAGCTGGGTTGGGGTTTAACATCTTGCAAGTCAAGTGCTGAAGGACAAAGCAGCTCAACTGGGTCTGGGGCAGATACTGAGTGAGCCAACACATGGTGTTCTTGATCCTAGGGTGGCACAGCGGAAGAGTTGCAGCCTTACAGCACCAGAGACCCAGGGTCGATCCTCTCTACAAGTACTGTCTGTCTGTATGGAGTTAGTACGTTTTCCCCGTGACTTGTGTGGGTTTTCTTCGGGAGCTCTGGTTTTCTCCCATACTCCTAAGACGTCCAGGTTTGTAGGCTAATTGGCTTCGTAAAAATTGTAAGTTGTTCATAGTGTGTGGTGGTGTACACGGTTGATCACTCAGTGGGCTGAAGGGCCTGTTTATGTGCTGTATCTCCAAAACTAAATGAAACTAAACAAAACTGGGCATTCACGAGGCAATATGGCCTATCTGCAGGAACAGAAATATACAATAGCACAACCTGTACCCATAGTTGTATGCATATTCCTCTCTTTACCATTACACTCAAGCCAGAGACCAAAGCTGATGAAACACTTGGAATAATGCCAGGCATACCTGAAAATGACAAGGTTGCAACTTATTGGCTACATTTGTGTTTAACTGCGTGCAATAGAGCTAAACAATCACACAACTGATAGTTCAGAATGACCATTCCAAGGCGTGCAACCTCTCCCAGGAGTTGATATCACGAGCAACTTGCCTGGGACCAGCCACGATTGAAGCAATGGTCAAGAAAGCACACCAGCGGCATTACTTTCTTAAAAGGCTTGGGAAGTTCGGCATGTCCACAACAACCCTCACCAACTTCTACAGATGCACAGTGGAAAGCATTTTATCGGGGTGAATCACAGCACGGGATTGGGAAACTCCATCCAAAACCGCAAGAAATTATAGACAATTATGGACATATCATACAAACCAACCTCCCTTCCATTGACTCCATCTCCACTTCACACTGCCTCGACAAGGTCCCCAGCATAATCAAGGACGTAGCAATGTTACAAAATGTTGTGATTTAAAAAATCAAGTCTGCAATTTATCCCATCAGATAAAGCATAAAAAGAAGTTTAATCTGACACCTAATTCACTTTCATATCTTTTAATAAAAAAGTTATGGCCATTTTCATACTCTGAAATTAGCATCTTGTTCCCTATTGCTTTTCCATTGACTTAACACAAAAGCTGTGATCATGGTCAAAAGCCCATAGCTTTCTTAAAAATTAAGAGAACTGGAATAAATTTTCAGTTATTATAGATTGTTTCATATTTGTTTCAGAATGCTTCAATCTTACTTGGATGACCAGAAATAGTAAGATTAAATGAGAACTTACCAGTTTTAAGTTTGATCTTTATTTTATGAGGAGTTACGATGAGGGATTACGTGAAGACCCCGCCAGCACGCATGCGCGACATTCTTCAAAGCAGTGGTGTGAAATCACAGATACCAGAGTAGACTAATATAGTAAGATAAAACTTCCATACCAGTTGAACTTTATAATAGAGGGTTTTGGGAGCGGAGGGCACGTAATCCCTCATCGTAACTCCTCATAAAATAAAGATCAAACTTCAAACTGGTAAGTTCTCATTTAATCTTACTACTTTACTTCGGAGTCACGTGAGTGACTACGTGAAGATTTCAAAGCTCTGTGATTTCATGCCCTGGAACGAGACCATGCTCACACACTGCCATTCTGGGAAGGAGGATGAACGTATTTCACACACGACACTGTGCTGAAAAACAATAAAGGTATTATTCATACCTAAAATAATATGCCCCACATTGGGTAATTTATTTTACAGAACTTAATTTTTCCCTGCAAACGTCTCAGGATCGGCCACGGGTTTATTATAAAGGATTGAATGCGTTCATTGCTCCACCCCTCTGTGGCAAGGATGTGGTCCATAGGAACTCCCATCATCCTAGTGTCCGATGTAGATGCAGCCCTGTTGGAGTGAGATTTGAAACATTAGTATCCACCACTGCACGTAATACCACCCTAACCATCTGGATATGGTTTGCACTGTGACCTTAGGTGAGGGCATTTATGGCTAATGAGAAAGCTCTCTCCGTGCCCATAAGTGTCTTGGTGACTATATATTGGAAAATATGCGTCACTATGCAGGGCCGACTATCTGCAGGATAGGCCAGAACTCTAATATTGGCCAAAGGAACCGGGTCAGTCTTGTTTAAGTACCCCTGTATGTAGCAGGTTATCCGCCATTTGTGACAGACATGACGTCCTATACTAGCTTGTGTAAGGACTGGACCCGTTGTGCTGATCCAATTGCCATAATCATTCCCATCTAGGATATTAGTTTGTCCAGAGTGAGCCCCGATATTGGTGTCCATCCTCGTAACATGGTGTACTACCTATGTCCCATATATGGGTGTATCTGGGCCTGGGGGGGATAGAGTACAAATACCCCTCATTCGTTTAGGTACTAGTGGGTGTGATCCTATAGCCAGGTGATCACTCCCTCTGCCCAGATATTAGATAGGGCACTCCTACACAATAATGGCACAGTAACTCAATCCTTCATCGAAATGAAGGGTGGCCAGAACTCCAGCACTTCAGTGTTGGTGGCTGAGTCATATGTAGTGTTCGTCCTGGTGCAGAACACTTCCCATTTCCCTGACATATGTCAGGTACTGTCTTCTCGTGGACTCCCTGCACGACGCTGAGATGGCATTGATCGTCCTGTCGGAGAGTCCGTATCCCAGAAATGGCCTGTTCAGAAACTGCAAATCAACAAGTTCATACAGTCATGGCACGGATACTTTCCCGCACGGGGTGTGCCAACCTCCTTGGCCGTTGTTGATCCAGATGCAAGGTTCTGAGACCATCTTTGTACTGTTGGGAACCATGGTACCCGTTGCGGCGTCTTGTTTAATAATTGTAAGACTCGCCTGATGAGGCAGAAGGGGAAAATGCATAGCAAAACAAATCCCCCCCCCAATGCAGCGAGAAATCGTCCATCGCTGCTGCCCCTGGGTCTGGTTCCCAAGCAACATATGTTGGTAGTTGGTGAATTAGTCTGGATGGAAAAAAGGTCGATATCTGGTGTCCCATACCGGTCTATAATATCTGTAAACACTTTCCGATCCAACATCCATTTAATGTTGTCGTTGAATTTACGTGACCTGGTGTCTGCCACTGTACTTAGCTTACCTGGAAGGTAAGTGGTTGAGATCCAAATCTCTCTCCCAGACACCAGTGCCAGATATTATTAGCCAATTCATCACGATATCGACTTTATTTCACCCATATGATTATATATAGGCCCCCACTGTGGTATCAATTTGTACCGTACATGCAACTGGTGCTCATCTGAGCAGTAGGCCCTCAGTCCATGAAACGCTATCAGCATTTCTAGATAATTAATTCCTAGTGCTTTAAACAGAATACTTTTTGTGCACTCATCTGCCACCACAACTTGCGGTGGTATTAGTTGCTCCCCAACCTTTAGCACTGGCA
The DNA here is from genome assembly GCA_035221665.1 of Okamejei kenojei. NCBI lineage: Eukaryota > Metazoa > Chordata > Chondrichthyes > Rajiformes > Rajidae > Okamejei > Okamejei kenojei. Next base: position 54,490,114 of record CM069139.1, on the reverse strand, counting down.
TCAGTCTGTAATGTACCCTAGGGATATAGAATGGGGTGATGGGGTTAGAATAATGTTGAGCATTTCTATCCACCAGTTTAATTCTGATTTACTTTCCCTGGTAGTTGCATAGGCCTATTGAAATGGCCTGCATGATTTTTGAGAGCTAAAATTTCCCTCTTCCAGGTTTTAATAATGGAGTGTCCAATTGTGCTGCTGGGAACGCAGCCACCAATTTCCCAATCACTCTTGCTCCTTGCCGAATGGATGGTTCCCTGATGCCAGTGAGGCTTTTGCATACTCCCATCAAGTCTGTCACTTTGTTTGGTGGCAAGGTGATAGACATATGAACAGAGTCAATAGTGAACCCCAAATAATCCATGGTAGTGGAGGGTTCCAATTTTGATTTATCTGGATGTACGTTAAATCCCTGTGTTGTGGCTGATACCACCAATGTAGCCAGCTCCAATTTTCACCTACAATGAGAATATCATCCAGGTAAGCCATGACGATATGGTTATGTTTCTTTAAGTATGCTAAAGCTGGTTTTAATAAATTTGTAATAGCCTGGGTGCTGATGACAACCCATTGGATAAGGCATACTGCCATAGCTGTCCCATCCAGATAAATTTCAGGTATTTACGATGATCCTGTGTGTGACAAACGTGTCTATTTTGAAATGGGCACACTGAACGGAAGTATTTGGTTCGGTCAAATCTGTAATGATACGGCAACCACCATCTTTTTAGTTTTTTATAAATATATTTGATACGAACTCTTGAAATTCTCTGATTGTTTTCTCAATTCCCTTTTGTGTTTAGTCTTAACAGTTCAGCATGGCCTGCTGTTCTCTCTTTTTGTGAAGTATGAACTTCCTGCTAGGCGTATGCTGAACTGGGACGGTAGTTCGTATACAAATTCAATTTTGTAATTCTGAATACTTCCGAGTATGTAAAAGTTCAGAGGTAAAAGTGCAGCACACATGATGAAACAAGTGCCACCGTCCCCCAACTTTTGATGAATCGGACATGCAATGTTTTTTAAGACAACCAGACCCACCTACCTCCATGGTTACCGGTGTTGTGTGGGTTGTCTCCGCACTTGTTTCTTCTGGTATTGTGTTGCTGCGTTGTGGGGTTGGCGCATTTTCCATGAAGGCCGGGCTGGGCCATGGTCTGAAAGACCGCTGTGCAGGTGGGCCGGCCTTCGAGCTTTCACCACCAGATGGTCTTCCATAGCACAGATGTCTGGTGGGTGTGTAGGGGTGCTGCCGCTGTTGATAGTGGGTTTTAGAGGTGCTTGGCACCTTGATCAGGCCTATAGCCTTGGCTTCCTCATGCAGGTCTTTCACCTGCTTCGGGAGGTCCCCCAACAGCAATTTTTGGCGCCTGTGTGCTACTTGTCTTGCATAATTCCGCACTTCTTGATGATGCTCTTCCTGTAACTGTTAATCTCCACTGAGTATTACACAGTCTGCTACAGCATCTAGTAACTCTTCAGGCAAATCAACCCCATCAGTTGTCCTGGTACTGCTGTGATTTTAGCAGCCAGCAGTTTCCTCTGGAGCTTCCCCTCCTGGCTCCTTATAGATGGGCTCCTGTTGCCCCAGATGGGGTCATAGATTGCTGGTACTTTAAGAGAATGGAGTTCTCTGGAGCAATGTACTTCCCAGCCATAAAGTTAATGGCTTGCTCCTGTAGCTGGTTTGTAGCCATGTATTTTGTACTGGCTTGCAGCTTTGTATAGGCAGTCCTTCCTGAGTTGGTACAGCATGTGTTCCCACAATTCTTCTGCTGCTCTCTCTTCTGGCACCCCTCACAGTTGACTGTTCAGCCATTGCCCCTTCTTCAGGGTCAGCCCAGCTCTGACCCCTAATGCTCCCCTGCGCAGAGGGTGAGACATTTGGCAGTCCTTGAAAGGATCCTGCCGTGGGTCTGTGAGGAGACCCACTGTGACTCTGCCCCTGCATAAGCAGGTCACGCTGGAGCACTGCTCCCCATCCGCTCCTGCGGGAAAGACGCCCGTCGTCCCTATCCGGGAATGGGGTGCCTTCAGGTCCGGACCCAGCCGAATCAACGGTACTGTCCGACTTCCGGGTGGTTTTGCCGCCGACCGCGGCGCACCTGCGGTCTGTAGCGGTGAGAAGCCGGGAGCTGCTGGCAGCACCTGCAGCTCTGGAGAGATGGCACGCTGCTGGCTGCTTCCACAGCAGCGGTATCAGCTGCTGCTCTCCCCTGCGTGACTCCATGGTGCTTCCTCCTGAAAAAGAAGTCACACCGAGTCGCCACGCTCACCAGAAAAGGTAAGACTTACCTTCAGTAAGTTTTAAAAACTTGCGCTGGAGGAGCGGCGCTCCTCCCGACTGTCGCTTCCGCAATGCGTTCGACGATATGTCGCACATGCGTGCTGGCGGGGTCTTCACGTAGTCACTCACGTGACTCCGAAGTAAAATTAAAGCATATAATTAGTTAGTTACCTAATTGTAACTAATTACAAAATTAAATTACTAGATCTAAACATCTATCCATTTCTTAAGAAAAGATTAACATTTTTAAATAGCCTGTGCCCAAATAACATTCAAACAAGAATTCACAATATAACATGATTTTTCAATCTCATTGTCATGAATTTTTAGGCCAAATGGAAGGAATTTAGTGTTTAATTCCCGTAAATTAATGGCCATTTAAACCAGCTTGCGAGTGAGATTTTGTGGAACGCGATCGATTGGAACGTTGCGGTTTGCGGTGAATTTAAACCCCATATCGGCAAGAAAAACACTGCCAGTTCGTAATGGGCCTAAATCACCTTTTCGCAACATAAAATTTGGATTAAGGTAATCCTAAGAAGTACGTTTATATGTAAAATACACGGCTTACCTTTAGCTGTCCCCTACGTGAAATCTGTCCCATTGTCGCCGTTGACGGCATTAGAAGCAGATTTTTATTTTACTCCAGAGCTGAAATTGTCCCGCGGTTTAAAAAAAAATTCACAGAACGGCAGTCGGAACAATTCTTCAGCATTAGCTAGTACCCCGAGATAATACATCTCGGACAGGCAGGAGAAAACCGCCCCCCCCCCCCCCTTCAAAGGTGCCAAAGTCATGCACACGGCCAGTGGCAGAACTGTAGCACCGCTGAAGGTAAGTTTTGTAACATACCTACAAGGACGAGTCTCACGCTGGTCGCTCCCTCTTCTCCCCTCTTCCATCAGGCAAAAGGTGAAGAAGTATGAAAACACACACCTCCAGAATCAGGGACAGCTTCCTCCCAGCTGTTATCAGACAACAGAATCATCCTATCAACAACTAGAGAGCAGTCCTGAGCTACCATCTACCTAATTGGACACTCTCAGGCTATCTTTAATCGGACTTTACTGGACTTTATCTTGCACCAAACATTGTTCCCTATTCCCTGTATCTGTGCACTGTATACCTTTATAAAAATATGTTGCATCATTCATCACTTCAATCAAATGATCAATGGTCACACTCAAGCCTTAGAGATTTTTGGGCAAATATTAAATTAGAGGATAGTGCATCATCCTTCCTCTCATTCAGCCATTTCTGGCATTATCAGCATAACAGTGCTGGATAAATGTAATTTTAAACTTGAAATCTGTTGTAGCTTCATATAACCATATAACCATATAACAATTACAGCACGGAGACAGGCCCTCTCGGCCCTTCCAGTCCGTGCCGACCATTTGTTTTCCCCTAGTCCCATCTACCTGCACTCAGACCATACCCCTCCATTCCCTTCACGTCCATATACCTATCCACTTTACTTTTAAATGTTAAAATCGATCCTGCCTCCACCACCTCTGCTGGAAGCTCATTCCACACAGCCACCACCCTCTGAGTAAAGAAGTTCCCCCTCACGTTACCCCTAAACTTCTGTCCCTTAATTCTCATGTCATGCCCTCTTGTTTGAATCTTCCCTACCCTCAATGGGAAAAGCTTATCCACGTCAACTGTGTCTATCCCTTTCATCATTTTAAAGACCTCAATCAAGTCCCCCCTTAACCTTCTGCGCTCCAAAGAATAAAGACCTAACTTGTTCAACCTTTCTCTGTAACATAGTTGCTGGAACCCTGGCAACATTCTAGTAAATCTCCTCTGTAACTCTCTCTATTTTGTTGACATCCTTCCTATAACTAGGCGACCAAAATTGTACACCATACTCCAGAATTGGTCTTACCAATGCCTTGTACAATTTTAACATTACTTCCCTACTCCTATATTCAATGCTCTGATTTATAAAGGCCAGCACACCAAAGGCTTTCTTTACCACCCTATCTACATGCGATTCCACCTTCAGGGAACTATGCACAGTTATTCCTAGATCCCTCTGTTCCACAGCATTCCTCAATTCCCTACCATTTACCATGTACGTCCTATTTTGATTTGTCCTGCCAAGATGTAGCACTTCACACTTATCAGCATTAAACTCCATCTGCCATCTTTCAGCCCACTTTTCCAAATGGCCCAAATCTCTCTGTAGACTTTGAGAATCTACTTCATTATCCACAATACCACCTATCTTAGTATCATCTGCATACTTACTTATCCAATTTTCCACCCCATCATCCAGATCATTGATGTACATGACAAACAACAGTGGACCCAACACAGATCCCTGAGGCACCCCACTGGTTCACCGGCTTCCAACCTGACAAACAGCCATCCACCATTACTCTCTGACATCTCCCATTCAGCCACTGTTGAATCCATCCTGCTACTCCGCCATTAACACCCAAAGATTGAACCTTCTGAACCAACCTTCCATGGGGAAACCTTGTCAAAGGCCTTACTGAAATCCATATAGACAACATCCACTGCTTTACCCTCATCAATTTCCCTAGTTACCGCTTCAAAAAAATTCAAGAAGGTTTGTCAAACATGACCTTCCAGGCACAAATCCATGTTGACTGTTCCTGATCAGACCCTGTTTATCCAGATGCTTATATATATTATCTCTAAGTATCCTTTCCATTAATTTGCCCACCACTGACGTCAAACTAATAGGTCTATAATTGCTAGGTTTATTCTTTGAACCCTTTTTAAACAAAGGGTTATTCTCTTTGTCTCGATCTCAACTAATTTGGCACAGACCAGTGATCAAAGTGCATAGCTCATCCACATGCTTCAGGCAGAAAATTGAATGAGAATATTTTTGAAGCAATTACCGAGTTCATTGTAAAAGATCATGTTAGTAACTGTAAGATATCTTACTGTATGTTTCAGTCGGTATAAATACGCAGCTCAGTGTTTCTCTTTAGACTTTGAGACATTAGCGATACAGCACGGAAACAGGCCCTGTGCCGACCAGCAGTCAACACATTACACTAACACCATCCTACACACAAGGAACAATTTTACAATTTACTGAAGCCAATTCACCTACAAACCTGTACATCTTTGGAATGTGGGAGGCAACCGGAGAAATCCCACGCAGCCACGGGGAGAACGTTCAAACTCCGTACGGACAGCACTCATAGTTAGGATCGAACCAGGGTCTCTGGCACTATAAGGCAGCAGCTCAACCATTGCGCCACCATGTCGCCCAAGTTCAGTTGCAATATTTTGGTGTTCTGCAAATGCAAAATGATTTGGGTGTCCAGAGAATTATTTTTTAATGTAACCATAGCAAATTGTATAATTAGACATTGTTTATCCATTTTAGACTTTATTACTCAGAGTGTCATCAAGTCACAGAGTTGCGCAGCACACAAACAGGCAGATCAAGACCTTTAATTAAAACAAAATTGTCCTGTATTGCAGTGAAAGTCATTGAACACAAATGTTTATTTTAGTGAGGGTTAGGACGTGAATGGGGACGGATTTCAAAACTGGTAATTCACACTAAACCTGCAAAGAGTAGGAAACCAGTTAATCAGAATTAAGATAATTTTATTTTATAATGCACTGACAAATCAAGCTTTGAACTTAACCTGTTGTTAAAGAAGGAACTGCAGATGCTGGAGAATCGAGGGTACACAAAAGGTTGGAGAAACTCAGCGGGTGCAGCAGCATCTAAGGAGCGAAGGAGATAGGCGATGTTTCGGGTCGAGACCCTTCTTCAGGTCTGAAGAAGGGTCTCGACCCGAAACGTCGCCTATCTCCTTCGCTCCTTAGATGCTGCTGCACCCGCTGAGTTTTTCCTGCCTTTTGTGTACCTTTGAACTTAACCTGTCATTTTTGAAAGATTTTTTCTGGTTCAGAAATAAATAATCAGTTTTGGTAAGATCTACTACATTAAAGATGGATATTTAAAGCAATTTCCTTTGTTATTCTTCGCCTCAGTAACCTATTAGGACATCACAAGATAAACAAAATAAAAGGTATGACATAGTAGGCTTTATAAATTTATGGACAATCAATGCAAGGATGATAGGCATAGGTTTAAAGTGGGAGGGGAAAGATTTAATTGGAACCTGAGGGGCAAGATTTGCACAAATGGAACCAGCTGCCAGGGGAGGTAGGTTTGGCAAGTGGTGTACATCTAAAAACATTTGGACAGGTACCTAACAATTATAAGTGTCCTTCAAGTATGTCGTCACTTGAACAATGAAGGAGAGATCAAAAGCAGATTGTTTAGAAGAAGTGAGATGGTTAATAACATTATAATTTCAGGCAGATTAATCTCTGCATTAGGGGCAACAATAGAGTTGCTGCCTTACACCACCAGAGACCCCCGTTCCATCCTGACTACGAAAGGGACCCGATTAACAGGTCCCTTTCAGAATGGCAGCCAGTGACGAGTGGGGTACCGCAAGGCTCGGTGCTGGGACCGCAGCTATTTACAATATACATCAATGATTTGGATGAAGGGATTCAAAGTGACATTAGCAAATTTGCAGATGACACAAAGTTGGGTGGCAGTGTGAACTGTGAGGAGGATGCTATGAGAATGCAGGGTGATTTGGACAGGTTGGGGGAGTGGGCAGATTCATGGCAGATGAAGTTTAATGTAGATAAATGTGATGTTATCCACTTTGCTATCAAAAACAGTAAGGCAGATTACTATCTATATGGCGCCAAGTTGGGAAAAGGGGAAGTACAATGGGATCTGGGGGTCCTTGTTTATCAGTCTATGAAAGTAAGCATGCAGGTACAGCAGGAGGTGAAGAAAGTGAATGGCATGTTGGCCTTTATAACAAGAGCAGTCGAGTACAGGAGCAAAGAGGTCCTTCTGCAGTTGTACAGTACCCTAGTGAGACCACACTTGGAGTATTGTGTGCCGTTTTGGTCCCCTAATTAGAGGAAGGACATTCTAGCTATTGAGGGAGGTTTACAAGGTTAATTCCTGGGATGGCGGGACTGTCATATGCTGAGAGAATGGAGTGGCTGGGCTTGTACACTCTGCAGTTTAGAAGGATGAGAAGGGATCTTATTGAAACATATAAGATTGTTGAGGGTTTGGACACGCTAGTGGAGGAAACATGTTCCCGATGTTGGGGGAGTCCAGAACCTGGAGTATTGCGTACAGTTTTGGTCTCCAAATTTGAGAAAAGACACTCTTGCCATAGAGGGGGTACAGAGAAGGTTCACCAGACTGATTTCTGGGATGTCAGGACTTTCATATGGGGAAAGACTGGATAGACTTGGCTTGTACTCACTAGAATTTAGAAGACTGAGGGGGGATCTTATAGAAACTTACAACATTCTTAAGGGGTTGGATAGGCTAGATGCAGGAAGATTGTTCCCAATGTTGGGGAGGTCCAGAACAAGGGGTCACAGTCTAAGGATAAGGGGGAATTCCTTTAGGACCAAGATGAGGAAAACATTTTTCACACAGAGAGTGGTGAGTCTGTGGAATTCTCTGCCACGGAAGGTAGTTGAGGCCAGTTAATTGGCTATATTTAAGAGGGAGTTAGATGTGGCCCTTGTCAAAGTCAAAGTCAAAAGAGTTTATTGTCATGTGTCCCTGACAGGACAATGAAATTCTTTCTTTGCATAGCACAACAAAACATAGTAGGCATTGACTACAGTTACATACTCAAATACACACATTAATTAATAAATTAATAAAGTGCAAATAACAGATGGAGGGGTATTAATGTTCAGAGTTTTGTCCAAGCCAGGGGCTAAAGGGATCAGGGGGTTTGGAGAGAAGGCAGGTACAGGATACTGAGAGGTCCTTCTGCAGTAGTACAGGGCCCTAGTGAGACCACACCTGGAGTATTGTGTGCAGTTTTGGTCCCCTAATTTGAGGAAGTACATTCTTACTATTGAGGGAGTGCAGCGTAGGTTCACAAGGTTAATTCCCGTGATGGTGGGACTGTCATATGCTGAGAGAATGGAGCAGCTGGGCTTCTATACTCTGGAGTTTAGAAGGGTGAGAGGGGATCTTATTGAAACATATAAGATTATTAAGGGTTTGGACACGCTGGAGGCAGGAAACATGTTCCAAATGTTGGGGGAGACCAGATCCAGGGGGCCACAGTTTAAGAATAAGTGGTAAGGCATTTAGAACAGAGATGAGGAAACACTTTCTCACACAGAGAATTGTGAGTGTGGAATTCTCTGCCTCAGAGGGTGGTGGAGGCTGGTTCTTTAGATACTTTCAAGAGAGAGCTTGATAGGGCTCTTAAAGATAGCGGAGTCAGGGGCACTGATTGTGGATGATCAGCCATGATCACATTGAATGGCGGTGCTGGGTCGAAGGGCCAAATGGCCGAATGGCCTACTCCTGCACCTATCGTCTATTGTCTATTGTCTATTGATTGGCCAAACATGGAAATCTACACAACACGGATGTGCATTTAGTGCTGCTGCACCCGCTGAGTTTCTACTTCATAGATGCTGCTGCACCCGCCACAGAAGGTAGTTGAGGCCAGTTCATTGGCTATATTTACGAGGGAGTTAGATGTGGGCCTTGTGGCTAAAGGGATCAGGGGGTATGGAGAGAAGGCAGGTACAGGATACTGAGTTGGATGATCAGTCATGATCATATTGAATGGCGGTGCAGGCTGGAAGGGCCCAATAGCCTACACCTGCACCCTATGTTTCTATGTAATGCAATGGGAGGGCATATTTGCTGAAAATAGGGTCTGGCCGCATATAAAATGCAAACCCATTCATTTGAATAGACCAACCAATCCCACATTGAAGACAAACACAAGGAAGTCATTGAGTATTTGTAAGGTGGAGATTGACAGAGACTTGATTAGAAAGGGTGTTAAAGGTTATGGGGAGAAGGTTAGTGAACGGAGTTGAGAGCACAAGATAGATTAACCATGATTGACTGGCGGAGTAGACTGAATAGGCCGATGACCTACTGCTGCTCCTATGACTTATGAAGTATTTGCATCATTTTAAACAATTATTAAGTCTTTCTGTTTAAGTGATAAACAAATGAACCTTCAAAATATAAAATTGTCCTTTTCCCAAATCAGCGATCGTGCCAAGATAATATGTGAATCAAAACAAATATAAAATTCCACTGAACACTTGTGCTCTGTCCACCAAGAACTGCTGGATCTACCAGTTGCTATTTTACAACAGTGGTGGAGGACACCAACAGCATCACCAGGCCGGGTCAACCCCTGCAACACTGACCCTGTGCCGCCACCAGGACAATGGGCCTCTAGGGCCAAGATAAGACTCTGTCCTATGAAGAACTTTGACGCTTGAAGGGCACAAGTTGGCGGCAGAAATGTAGCGACTCTTTGTGTACTACCTTCGTGAAGTCTACTATTATTACTCGACAATCATAACACATTTGTACTTATCTATGATTGTACTTATCTATGTTATGAATTTACTGCATTGTATACCAAACCAAGTATTTCACTGCACTTAGGTACAGGTGACAATAAAGTCCCATTTGAATCATTGAGCATTTTAACTAGTTCTTTAAAAAAAAGTTTTACTCTTTTTACTTACTAGTCTTTTGAATGTTTTTCAAATATCTCCGACTTTCAGCAGTGTATTTAAAAGTCTTTGAGGCCCACTCTGTCACACAGGAAACCTTGTCAGTGTGTACAGTCAAATGGTTCATCCCAACCCTTTCTCTGTATGAAGCGGTGTCTAGGCAGGTGGGCACCTCAGGCAGCATGTCCTGGCAATGGCTGGGATCTGGTTCAATATGACCCATTATCTTGTCTTTATTCTCAATGTTTGTCAGGGGTTGTAAATCATGTTTCTGTCATCACAAGTTATCACTCTTCATGACTGCTTCCTTGATTGCAAAGCATTCTGGAAAATGCATGAAAATTCTTTCTTCAAAACTGTCTCTGTTACTTGTAAGAGACAGTGTCACTGCAATGCTGAAATAAGTTATTAAAATGTTAAGCAAATCTCATCATGTACAATGGTTTGCACAATCATAATGGAGATTAAGGACTTAGTTTAGTTTAGAGATACAGTATGGAAACAGGCATTTCGGCCCACCGAGTACCTGCCCACCAGCTATCCTCACAAACTAACAACATCTTACACACTTGGGACAATTTACAATTTTTACCATAGCCAATTAACATACCTCCAATTAAAACCTGTGTGGGAGTGTGGGAGGAAACCAGAGCACCTGGAGAAAACCCACACGGTCACAGGCAGAAGTGCAAAATCCGCACAGACAGCAATAGACAATAGACAATAGGTGCAGGAGTAGACCATTCGGCCCTTCGAGCCAGCACCGCCATTCAATGTGATCATGGCTGATCATCCCCAATCAATACCCCGTTCCTGCCTTCTCCCCATATCCATTGACTCCGCTATCTTTAAGAGCCCTTTCTAGCTCTCTCTTGAAAGTATACAGAGAACCGGCCACCACTGCCCTCTGAGGCAGATAATCCACAGACTCACAACTTTCTGTGAGAAAAAGTGTTTCCTCGTCTCCGTTCTAAATGGCTTACCCCTTAGTCTTAAACTGTGGCCCCTGGCCTCACCAAAACCCTATACAACTGCAGTAGAACCTCCCTGCTCCTATACTCAAATCCTTTCGCTATGAATGCTAACATACCATTTGCTTTCTTCACTGCCTGCTGCACCTGCATGCCTACTTTCAATGAATGGTGTACCATGACACCCAAGTCTCGTTGCATCTCCCCTTTTCCTAATTTGCCACCATTAAGATAGTTCAAGAAGTTTCTTTGAATCTCAAAATTTGCAGCAATTTTAATTATACCTCTCATGGTGCGGAATTAAATTTGATATCTTGTCCACTTCATACGGCACTATATGCAATCAGGCCCAAATAGAATTTGGAGATATTTTTCCTCCATTGTTCACAGTACTTCAAAGCTTCGGATATATTCTCTTTTGCCCATGACATGCTTTGGACTTGGAGCTGAACCGAACTAGTTTAACTTCCCCTCCCCATTCCCAAACTGACCTTTTTTGTCCTGGGCCTTCTCCATTGCCAGAGTGAGGCCACACACAAACTGGAGGAACAGGATCTCATCTTCCGCTTGGGTAGCTCACAACCCAGCGGTATGAACATTGAATTTTCCAATGTTAGGCAACTAACCTAAATATAGCCCCCTCCCTCCACCTCCCACTCTTTCCCCCCTCTCTTCTCTGTGCCCCACATGGATGCATACACATATCTCCCTTTTCCATTCCCCCGTCCCCTTCCACCTATATTCCTTCCTCTGGCTTCACACTTTGTACATTTTCTATCCTTATCTCACACTTTTTGTATTTTCATCTGCCCTTTGACCAAAGCACCCCCCTCACCTGTATCACTTATCACTTGCCAGTCTTTGTCCTGCCCCACTTCCAGCTTTCTCCCCCTCCACCTCTACATTCAATCTGAAGATGAGTTCTGACCCAAAACGTCACCTATCGATGTTCTCCAGAGATGCTGCATGACCCGCTGAGTTAGTACAGCACTTGTGTCTCCTCACTGGCATACCCCTTTATTGTCTTTAAACTGGTTCCCTTTTTGCATTAGCCTGCACTTTTTGTACACTGCTGAAAAATTGAAACCAATGAGTTGCTTCAGCACTTTGTGTCTTTATTTGTACAAACCAGCATCTGCAGTTCTTTGTGTCTCATTCAAAATATATTGAATGATTGGGCGGCACTGTGGTGTAGCAGTAGAGTTCGATCCTGACTACGGGTGCTGTCTGTGTGGAGTTTGTACCTTCCACCCGTGACCTGCGTGGGTTTTCTCTGGGTGCTCCAGTTTCCTCCCACACTCCAAAGACGTACAGATTTGCAGACTAATTGGCTTGGTAAATTGTAAATTGTCCCTAATGTGCGTAGGATAGTGTTAGTGTGCGGGGATCGCTGGTCGGCACGGACTTCTTGGGCTGGAGGGCCAGTTTCCGCACTGTATCTCTAAGCTAAACTAAACTAAAAAGACTTGACAGTTCTGGGAGAAGAATTAATTAACCACTGCTCTAGTTTACATGGGAACACAATATATTGTTAAAAGTTTGTTTATAACCTTGAAACCAAATATTGTTTACTTTGTTGAATATTTATGAAGGTATAGTAATCATAGGATACATAGGATGAGACCACACTATAAGTACAACAACTGATAATAACCAATAAAACCATGTTTCCCACGCTTTCTTAAAATTACACGTGAACTATTGTGTTCTTTATTACAGCAGAACTGGCAAACAGACCAAAAATGCTTGAGGGAATATTATTCCATGGAATTGGATTTCTTCTGTAGATGTCACATTAGTCAGATGCTCCATGTTATTAAGATATAAATAACAGTAATTCTACATGATACATAACAGTCAACGGTTCAAAATTAATTTCTATTGGCTTGTTAAAAATAAAAATATAAATCTATTAAATATGCTCTATAATTCAAATATATAATATAAAACATGTTTTAAATAATATGTGTCAACTCAGACAAGATTAATTAACTGTTTTTCATTTGGAAATGAATAAATATTTTTAGTGGTGTCACCTAAATATCTACTTAGATATTACTATTTATATCCTAATATAATTTCTTAAATGCTTTTTTTCTCTAAGGTATTTCATATTTAGACTGCTTTGTTCCTTCGGCATGCTTTGTTTGGTATATCCCTCCTGTGATTACGTTATACAGAGGTAAACTCCACAAGTTCAAAAGTGATAGGAGCAGAATTAGGTCACTTGGCCTATCAAGTCTACTCCGCCATTCAACCATGGCTGATCAATCTTTCCCTCTCAACCCCATGCTCCTGCCTTCTTCCCATAACCCCTGTCACATGTATTAATCAAGAATCTTTCTATATCTGTCTTAAAAATACCCATTGACTTGCTCTCCGCAGCCTTCTGTGGCAATGAATTCCACAGATTCATTAACTCTGATTAAACAAATTCCTCCTCATCTCCTTCTTAAAGGCATGTCCTTTTATTCTGAGGCTATGGCCACTGGTCCTAGACTTTCACATTAGTGGAAACGTCCTCTCCACATCCACTCTATCCATTACTTATTCATTTTCTTTGGTATGGTCATTTTATGGTGTTTTTCTACACGGGTAATATAATTGACTTCATTCCTGTCGTAAGGTTTAGTTAGTGGCATTTCAAAGACTTTTGGATGGGAATATAGATATGCTGGGAATGGAGCGATATGGGTAATGTGCAGAGAGATAAGAGTAGGTCTTGTTATTATGTTCAGCACCGAGATTGTGGGCAGAAGGGCCTGTTCGTGCTGTACTGTTCTATGCTTGCTGTTTCCCAGGTTCGCTCCTGACTCTGGGTGCTGTTTGTGCACAGTTTGTAAGTTCTTCCTGAGACCGCGTGGCTTTTCTCCGGGTGCTCCAGTTTCCTTCCACACTCCAAAGACATACACATTTGTAGATTAATTAGCTTCAGTAAGTGATGTACGTTAGTGCATGGGGATCGATGGTCACCATGGATTCTGTGGGCCGAAGGACCTATTTTTGGGCTGTATTTTTAAAGTCTAAAGTTTCAATCCATATTTTTTCTTTTGACTAATAGCCATTTTCCATGTGAGGTAGTTAGGTGGGATCCATTTGGTTACAACATATCACACCAGACGATAGAACTAATGTGAATGGCCTTGCCAAACTGGGAAGCTGAAACCTTTATTGGAGCGATCTGGGGTGTTCCAAGACAGTGTCAATGATTGACCAGCATTCTTTAGTTTAGAGATAATGCGTGGAAACAGACCATTTGGCCCACCAATTCTGCGTTGAGCAGTGATCACCCCATACACTAGATCTATCCCACACATGAGGGACAATTTTTACAGAGGCCAATTAACATAATCCTGCAGGTCTTTGGCATGTATGTGGAAAGCGGAACACCTGGGGAAAACCCATGCGGTCATGGGGAGAACATACAAACTCCATTCAGACGGCACCCGTACTTAAGATCAAACCCAGGTCTCAGGTTCTGTGAGGCAGCAACTCTACCGCTGGGCCACTGTGTCGCCCAACAATAGCAGAGAGAAGAGGGCATGGCCTGGGTGGTGGAGAACTGTGGCGATCGAGGAGGTCTTCTTGAGACAGTGCCTCTGGCAGATGCTCTCAATGTTTGGCAGAGCGATGGGCTGGGCTGAGTCTGCAGCTTCTTGTGTTCCTCTGCAGTGGATGGCAAGGATACTTTCTGGAGTGCACCTGTAAATGTTTGGGCATTCCATAAAATTCCAAATCTATTTAAACCTTTCAGTAGAGACACTGGAATTCCTTTCTCATGAATACATCTACCTGCTGGGACCAGCACATGTCATCCAAGATGTTAACAGACAGGAATTTGAAGCTGCTTAAAGGGCCTGTCCCACGTAGATGATTTTTTTCGGCGACTGCCGGCGACTGTCGCAGTTGTAGCAGGTCGCCGAAAAAGCGGCGACTGACACCCCTCCACGACAAGCTACGACAAGCTACGACAACCTACCAACTAGTCGACGTCAAGCAACTGACAACCGGCGACCCATTAGGACATCCACCTACGACCACACCTACGACAACCTACGACCACACAGGCAACAACCAACGACAACCGAAGTCAACCTACTTCCAAGCTACGACAAGCAACGACCCTGTCAGCGACAACTGAAGATTGTCTGGTTGGCGTAGGTTGACGTAGGTAGTCGCCAATGGAATTCACCAAAGTCAGCACCCGGCTATAACCAACGTCACCTGGCGACAACCTGCATCATCCTGGTGACAACCTACGACAGCACTTATGACAGGAGAGGGCGAGCTACGTCAAGCCCACTGTCGCCGAAACGGTTTGCGCATTCCAAAATCCTGTGGCGACCGGAAAAACATTATGACTCTTTAGGCGACTTGAGGAGAGTACTCACGACCATACAGGCGTCACCCCGCGACCATGTGGCGCAGCTTAGTCGCCAAAAAAATCGCCTAAATGGGACAGGGGCTTAACTCTCTCAACTGCCGACCCACCAATGAACACCGGCAGTTGTCAACAGTGTCATTGGGGCAGCACGGTGGTGCCACGGTAGAGTTGCTGTCTTACACCGCCAATGACTCGGGTTCGATCCTCACTATGGGTGCTAATTGTATCAAATTTGTACGTTCTCCCAGTGACCACGTGGGTGCGTAGATTAATTGACTTTGGTAAAAATTATAAATTATCACCCAGGAGGGTACTAGTGTATGGGGATGGATCGGTGGGCATGGATTGGTGGGCCGAAGGGCTTGATTCTGCGTTGTATCTCTAAACTAAAGGGGATCTCCTGACTTTTCCTCTCTGCAGCCAACGGTCAGTTCCTTGGCTATGTTGACGTTGAAGGTATTCTATCTCTCTTGTATCCTTGCACAAAATCCAGCCCCTGTTAGCCATCTCCATAATTGGCTTCAGAAAATTGTAAATTGTCCCTAGTGTGTAGGATAGTGCTAGTGTTCGGTGTGATCGCTGGTTTCTGCATTGTATTTCGAAAGTCTAAAACCTAACGGAGGTACAAAAGTCTAACGGAGGTACAAAAGTCTGGTGTCCCACACCACCAGGTTCAGGAACAGCTATTTTCCTACACCATCAGGGTCTATAACCGACCCGCACAACTCTAATCCTTGGCAACGGAATGCTACAGACAACCTCTTAACCATGAACTTGCTTCCCAATTGTTTTACACTTATGGTTTGTTCTCGTCTTTTTTCTTTTCACTGTCTTTTTATTTATGTACATTTCTGTGTTCTTTTGTGTGATGTCGGTGACTATGTGCCTGTGATGCTGCTGCAAACAGGATTTTCGCTTTACCTGTATCTCACCGTACTTGTGCATTCCCCAATAAATTCGACTAGACTTGACTTTAGCAAGACTTTCAATGAGACGGACTCTGCCAACAGCTCGTAATATCATTAGCCATTCCTTACCTTCAACAGTCCTTCTGCAAGACAAAAGCAGCACCTATGAGTACCTCTAAGAGTTTTTTTGTCAGGGTGAGTGTGTCAATACTGCTAGATTACATCCAATAAACAACTGAAACATCACCTATTCCTTTCTCCAGAGATGCTGCCTGACCCGCTGGGTTACGCAAGCATTTTGTGTCTATCTTTAGGTGTAAAGTAGCATTTGCAATTCCTATTCTGCTGTGCTGCTGCAAGTAAGAATTTCATTGTTCTATCTGGGACATATGACAATAAAACATGTGTAGCAAAGAACTGCAGATGCTGGTTTAAATCGAAGGTAGACACAAAATGCTGGAGTAACTCAGCAGAACAGGCAGAATCTCTGGAGAGAAATAATGGGTAATACTTTGGGTCGAGACCCTCCTGCCAAGTATCCATTATGCGCATTGCACAAGCAAGGGTGCGTAGAGCTTTTCTTCTTCATGTCGAGTTCTTTTTCCAAGAAATAAAATTGTGCCAGAGTTTTGTAATACCACGTTTATGTTATGTTGTTAGAACAGGTGCTAATTATAATGATTACTGGTATACTTTTGTTAGAAAATGAAAACATTCTAATTGTTAACATCTGTCAGACACACTCACATTGTTTTTCCTCTTCTTCGAGTTTTCACATGAAAACAAATGGGTTAAATTATGAGAGCTGTAAATGTTACCTGCGATTTCATGACGGATAGTAATTAGGATATTTTCATTTATATCCATTTCTGCGGTAAATCTTTGAAGAATCAGCCACTGGTATGTTCATCGCTTAATGTTACTTACGGTAGTCGGGCCAAATTTACAGCTGAGGATAAAATCAGCAACTTGTCAATCCTGTCTCACACCTTCTGCTTTTATCTCTGGCCTTCAGGTCAGGTCGGGGCGGAGTTCCCCCCACCATGGGTACCATGTAATCCCGTGCTGCCTGCTCCATGATCGGATAGTCGGCGACTAAACCGTCTCCCCTACCTGGTTTTCCAGGTGAGGAGGGGGCTGTGGACCCACAGCAGGACTAAAAACAAGACCTGTCAAAGGGCGGATGAGCTTCTAGCGAGCCAACGGCCATCCACACTTCAGTAGAAGTTGCGAGCACTGTCGTACATAGCATTGTAAGGAATGATGATAAAGCACACACACCAAAATCCTATACTTCCAGCGGCGGAAGTCCGCAGGAACTGGAGGACAGAGATGTGTGGTGTGTCCGTCACTGTTCCCGTTGGAAACCAGCACCGCTGCGTCGCTAATGTTTTCAACGATGATGAATGAATGAATGAATTTTCTCTGACCATCTGCCTATCAACACCCCCCCCCCCCCCCTCAGACTGCCTGTGTCCACGCATTAAGAGGCATGCTTTGTCCTACCCCTACCAGCTTTCTTCCCCCTCCCCCCCACAATCAGTCTGAAGAAGGGCCCTGATCCAAATGTTCTCCAGTGATGCTGCCTGAACCATAGAGGTACATCAGGATTTTGTGTCCTCTGTTGTAAACCAACATTGCTTGTTCCTTGTTTCTACATATTTTAGTTTAGTTTAGTTTAAAGGTACAGATCCCTTTTTCTCTCTCTTCTTCTCAATGACCTTTCTCCCTTATTCTGTCATGATTCTCTCACTCTCCCCTCTCTTTGTCACTCTCTCTCACTCTTTCCTCTTTTCCTTTCTCACTTTTACACTATTTCACCTTTTACTCTCTCTCCACCTCTTTACCCAAAGTTCTCTCTATCCCTACCATTTTAAGCAGACTCCAACTTAGTCATAATTATGCAGCGTGGAAACAGACAACTTGTCCATGTAGAACAAGATGCCCCATCTACACTAGTCCCACCTGCCCACGTTTGGCCCGTATCCCTCTAAACCTTTCCTATCCATGTAGCAGTCTGAATATCTATTAAATGTTGTGAAAGGACCTGCCTTAACCTCCTCCAGCAACTCCTTCCACATACCCTCCACCCTTTGTGTGAAAAAGTTGCCCTGCAGGTTCCTATTAACTCTTTCCCCTCTCACCAATTGATTGCATTTAACACCAAAGATCCTATAGCAAGCAAGATAATCCACTCGACGAAAAAGACGTAGTACGGTCATGGGCAGATTCATGGGTAATTTTTGGCCCCATTTACGTAACCGGCTTCCGTCTCCGCACCAATGATCGGAGCAAAGATACTTGTGCAGAGACGGAAGCCGGTTACGGAAACATCCTCGTAAAAATAAAAGTTATTTGGTAAAAATCTTCTCCTCATTTTCAGAATTATAATTTATTAACACAAACTGTTCCCCCGCAACGTTGATTACACTGCAAGAGGGATAACCAAAGTCGGGTCAGGTTACTGAAATGGATGAAAAAAAGGCCCACATTCCACTCCATTGCGTACTACTTGTCAGCCCATTGCATTTAGCAGGAGTGGTCTATCTTGCTGTCCTATAGGATCTTTGTTTAGCACTGCTTGTGAATGCCACAGCATTTGAGGGTCAAGATGACATTCAAATGCTGGCTGCTTCCCAGTTCATTACCTGGCTATAGACACAAAATGCTGAAGTAACTCAGCATGGAAACAGGCCCTTCGGCCCACCGATTCCCAGCCGACCAACGATTAGTTCTATCCCACACTTGTGGGAATTTACAGAAGCCAATTAAGTCTACAAAACTGTACGGCCTTGGAATGTGGAAGGAAACTGGAGCACCCAGTGAAAACCCATGCAGTCACAGTGAGAATATGCAAACTCCACACAGACAGACCCTTGGTCAGGATCGAACACGGGTCTCTGGAGCAGTGAGGCAGCAACTCTGGTGCTGTGAGGCAGCAACTCTACAGCCACTGTGCCGCTTGTTCCACTGAACCACACAGAAAAGAGAAGGCCAGATAAAGGGGTTGAGAGGGAAAAATAAATCAGCCATGATCAAATGAAGGAACAAACCTAATGTGCCCAAATCTGCTCCTATTGCCTTAAAATTATATAAAACATTTCTTTAGACTATTTAAAAATACTGCTGTTGTTTAACAGTAAGATTAAAACCACAATTATATTTTAATAATGGGATTATTTGCCATGTTTTTAATCTTAAAATGTAATTACAATTAATTTGCATCTTTACTGCAGATAGATGCAAGGAAACAGAAAGTCAGTTCATTGATTCACTCTGTTTTGCCATCTAGTGGTAGAACTTATAATGACATTTGTTTGGTTTAGTTTATTGTCAGGTGTACCGAGGTACATTGAAAAGCGCTTGTTGCATGCTAAACAGTCAGCGGATAGACTATATATGATTACAATCAAGCTGTCCACAGTGTATAGATACATGATTTTTAAAAAAAAAATGTTTGGTGCAAGATAAAGTCCAGTAAAATTGGATTCAAGATAGTCTGAGGGTCTCCAATGAGGTGGATGGTAGGTCAGGTCCGCTTTCTAGTGAATTTTAGGGTCAAAGAATCATAGTGTCATACAGAACGGACACAGGACCTTTGGCCCAAATTGACCGCACTGACGAAGATGCCCTATCTACAATAGTCCCACTTGCCAGTTCTCAATTACTTTCAGAATATATATACCATATAACATATAACCATATAACAATCACAGCACGGAAACAGGCCCTCTCGGCCCTTCCAGTCCGTGCCGACCATTTGTTTTCCCCTAGTCCCATCTACCTGCACTCAGACCATACCCCTCCATTCCCTTCACGTCCATATACCTATCCACTTTACTCTTAAATGTTAAAATCGATCCTGCCTCCACCACTTCTGCTGGAAGCTCATTCCACACAGCCACCACCCTCTGAATCTTCCCTACCCTCAATGGGAAAAACGTTTGTTTTTCCCATTGAAAAATGGGAAAAACTCTTTATGCTGAACTTTTGTGTAGGAACTGGTTTTGCTGGTTTTGCACTGATTTGGACATATGACAATAAAACTCTTGACTCTTGGCTTTGTGGTATTCCTTATGCTATTTGTTGTGTGCACAAGATTAATGCATGAGACAATAGACAATGGACAATGGATAATAGGTGCAGGAGTAGGCCAATCGGCCCTTCGAGTCAGCACCGCTATTCAATGTGATCATGGCTGATCATCCCCAATCAGTACCCTGTTCCTGCCTTCTCCCCATATCCCCTGACTCCGCTACCTTTAAGAGCCCTATCTAGCTCTCTCTTGAAAGCATCCAGAGAACCCGCCTCCAACGCCCTCTGTGGCAGAGACTGTTCCTTGAAGTTCATCAATCACTCCAAGATCCTATTACTTGTGCTCAGTAAGTATCAGCTCCGGTGATTAATCTTGAGCATGTTATTTATTGTCCAGCAATGTTGCTAATTAGTTATCATCTTGTTCTAGGTATTGGAAACTCTTACTCATCGCCTGTGATTGAATTAAAAATAGAAGGGCAAATCTAAATCCAAAAGCAGTGCATAGGTACGGAATAACTGAAAACGTCATGTAGATCCCTAATAAGGAGTCTCTTATAGCAGCAGGAAATGCATCTGAATGCATCCATCTTCTGTATGAAAGTGCACCAAATGTGAATTCATTAAATTTGCCAGCAAGTCAACTGGGCTGCCTCCTCTGCCATTGGAAAGTCAAAGAAATTGGACAAGTATATATGACTAGTAAAGGGAATACCGTTGATAGTTGACAATTTCCAGAGCCTGTGTCCTTACTTTTTCTGTAAGAAGGAACTGCAAATGCAGATTTAAACTGAAGATAAACACAAAAAGCTGGAGAAAAGGAATAGGTGACGGTATAGGAATCGGAAAAGGATTGGACTGGAAAATAAATAGACCTCGTAACTTATTCCTTAGCTCCACAGATGCTGCCTGACCCGTTGAGATACACCAGCATATTGTGCCTATCTTCTGCTTCTGATAAAATTCTACTCACTATCATTGATCCCATAACTAAATGCACATTGTGAGAGAAAACAATTAAATTCATTGGGCAACTAGGAACCAAAATGTGATTCACCAAAGGAACATGCCACACCAATTAAACTGCTAAAATGCTGAGATTTTCCAAATGAAATGGCAGATTTGTAATAGCCTCTAAAAAGAAGGAAATCCAACTTAGTTTTTCCAGCATTTTTGTTTTTGTTTCAAATCCAACTACTCAATTACTGCCATTTACGTCTTTTCTCAGTCATTGTTACCTGGCATTCAATTACCTGTCATTGAAGAATGCTATTAAAAGACAATTACAAATACCTGTTCACAAACACATGGTTCCTAGACATTGTTTCATTGGCTTGACAGTGAAAGTCATTTGGTCTCAGACCTCATTATAATCCTATTGCAGATATGGCTGCAGGAGGTGAATGCTACTGGAGAGGGTTTCATCCAGGAATCCAGCGGGTCCTACACCTCCTTTAATCCGGACAAAATTACGAGTGAGCACTTGAATCCCCCCAAAAATGTGGTGCCTCAGCCGGGTGAGGCGGCCAATTTCAACCTCATTGGGACTTCTGTGCCAATTGGTGGGTCGAATTTGCCCCCTGCGGCCGGGGCTCTGGAATTCAGACCCGGCCAGATCCGGCAGATCCATTCCCGACTTCCGAGGCTGACTTTGCAGGCTGATTCCTTAGCTGCCTAAACAGACAGTTCCAGTACCGTTGGACTCCTCTTGGAGACTGTGACCTCCATTGGTCCAGCAAAACAGAAAGACTCTGGAACGAAGGGTGCGCAAAATGGGTGTATTAAACAAAGAACGTAACAAAATAGGATCAGCTAGTAGAGCTGCTGCATCACAGCACCAGAGACCTGGGTTCAATCATGGCGAAGGGTGCTGACTGTGTGGAGTTTGCACGTTCTTGTAACCATAGGGTTTCCATGTGGGTACATGTGACAATAATAATAGTAAACATGAACATAAGCCTAAACATTCTGCATTGCTTGAAAATACAATTTATTGGTTACAACTTTGCCCTGCTTCTGTCTTGTTGGGACAGCACACCCAATGGTCTGAATAATAAAAGTTAAAGATACAAGTTCTTCGGAGGAGACAGCACACAGACAAGACACTTTATTGACTTGAACAAAACATCTTCACTTAAGTTGCTTGGAAATACAATATGATAATATTGCTGCTATAAAGTTTGCATACATTCCACCGTGGCTTTTAAAATGGTGACAACTGCATTTTACATAGTTGAGGAAAAGGCTTGGTCAAATGTCAAGCTTTTCTTTGAGATGGTTTAGTAAATAAGCTGGCATAATGACTTTAAACATTTCGAAGATGGACGGCACTTTCACATTAAGATTGTCTTTTCATGGAACCAGCTGTGATTCCTCCACAGCCTGAAGGTAGGAATTGTAACTCAAGAGCACCGTCACCCTAAATAGAGCAGTCATTTCAGGTCCTACTTGACTCCAAAGTGTTTTCCTTTTGCATTGTGTTACCTAATGAGTGATAGTTTCAATTCAATGAACGATGCCTTGTGAAAGTATTCCGGTATCATTTAATTGTGCAGCAAAAAAAAATACAAGTTGAAGCAGATTCCATGATGATTAAATGTCAGGGAAGTTCTGTTCTTTATCCTGGTGGTACATCTGGTGAGAAAGTTAGTTATGACAGTATTCTTCATCAATCGTGACTTTATTATCAAGATAGTGAAACACAAAGTAAACTTAAAATCTAATTAATCCAGTTTGATAATTGACAATATGGCATGTTTGGTGCAACAAAAACATACAAATGTTCCAAAAGGGCTTGGGACAGTATTGTGAATCAAAATTTGTAAATAATAATAGGGTTATTGAAACACATTTAAAACCAATTTACTGAACTGACTTGTTTAACGTAGAAACCAAACATTTTAGTAAAGCACAATATATTTAATTTGATAATTGGCTTCAGGTAGGAGATCAAATAATTAGTAAATATTATGTCTTGAATTATCTGATTATAGAGATGAACCATAATAAACTTCAGTTTTGACAAATGGGAGTCTACTTTCTCTCTTTGGATGTCTTTGAAAAAAAAGAAGCAAGAACTTAATGTTGAATATTGATTGATCTTGGATAATATTTACTTTTAAGCTAAGTGCCCACTACAAAGTTTTTATATGGCATTTGCTTTAACTAAAGTAATCTTTTACATATACATGTGTCATCCATTGTTTTTCTATCCTTTATTTCATTAAATATTCAGATTCATTTGACCTTAGATGAAATTTATGTGTCAGAATGGCAAGTAGAAATAATCTGAGAGTGTTTCAGGATTGGTTGGTGGTGCAAATATATTTTTACACACTTTGGATGCACTTTTTACCACAAAATCAATAAGGTGACAACCAACGTCCGAGGAAATGCTGGAAATGGAAATAGCTGTCCAGAAATATAATCTTTTAAGATGGACACAGAGGAGTCTGTGAAAGGGTCCCGACTCAAAACGTCACCTATCCCAGAGATGCTGCCTAACCTGCTGAGTTACTCCAGCACCTTTGGTATAAACCAGCATCTGCAGTTCCTTTTAATTACATTTATTTATTTTTTATACATAATTCATTTCAGAGATAGGTGGGATGATATATGGGGAATTGATGCACATCAAAAATATGGAAGAATTAAAATAGATAGTACATTTTTGTGGAATTGGCAAGTTCTAATGTGGGCCATGTCGCGAATGCAACAATACTGAATGCCAAAGTTGTTTTCCTACATTTTATCTCATAATTGAACATTTAAATTTAGACTGTGGAAAAAAGAAGCAGTTAGCAAATAATAGTTGAATTTAGCTGGTCAGACTGTCCACGGGTTTCTTCCTAGCTATCAAGCAACTGAATCATCCTATCACCAACTAGACAGCAGTCCTGAGCTACTATGTTTTGTTTTGTATAGTTTAGTTTAGTTTAGTTTAGTTTAGTTTATTGTCACATGCTAAGGTGGACATAAGAACACAAGAAGATCTGGAATACATCCTTCCATTGAAGTCCATGGACCACTCTGTGGATTGTCACCTTGTCGTGGTAGGGAAGCTTGTGTGGTCCTGAGATGCTGAGAGTGATGCCGTCTGGAACTCCTGGAAGGGCCACCCATGGCGGTAAGGTCAAGGGGGGGTCCCTGACAAAGAGCAATCCAACCAAGACCTCAACGGTGGAACAGGCGGAGGATGATGGCTAACTTTAATGGAGCGTCAAAAATGGCTGGGAAGGCGGATGAAGGCTGCAGCTGAAAAGAATTGCCGGTCTTCTTGGACACCATGCCACTGGATCCTGACCCAGAACTGTCAAGAACCGTATGGTGGCTGTCTGCGCACCAGTCTCCCCACGTTAAACAAAGTCACGCATACGCGTCCTCCCAAAAGAGGACAGTCATACTTGTTTCGAGTGACCGCCGATTATGACTCCAGTGGAAAGCTTTTGTGGTGTGCTAACCAGTCAGCAGAAAGACAATACATGATTACAACATTACCTTATTGGAGGCCCTTGGACTATATTTAATCGGACTTTACTGGACTTTATCTTGCAGTAAACGCTTTTCCTGTTATCATGTATCGGTACACTGTGAATGGCTTGATTGCAATCCTGTATAGTCTTTCCGCTGACTGGTTAGCACGCAACAAAAGCTTTTCACTGTACCTCAGTACACATGACAATAAACTAAACTAAACAAAAGTAACATAACAGCTTTGATCTTATCAAGTTTGATCTCAGCAATTTCAAAGAGCGATTGCTTTTTCTTTTAGTACAGCATAAACATGCAGCCTCTGTTACAAGGATAAAAGGTCAAGGAAAATAAGTTAAGGTCGACATAAGACCACAAGAAGATCTGGAGTACATCCTTCCATCGTAGTTCATGGACCACCCCAGTGCCGATAAAAAGGTCAGTTCAAAGAAGCCGGTCTCTCAATTCAATCTGGCCTCCACCCTTCGTTCCAATCCACAAACCATGGAACAACTTACTACAGGACGTTTGAATTGATGGTCTAAAATTTACGACTCCCTGGTTTGAAGAAGGGCAATTGCTCACTGTCAGCTATCATTCAGCAAGTCTCTGCTTCACCTGAAGGTCTCCTAGACCTGCTACAGTGATTCGAGCTCGGAAATCTAATGTAACACTCCACTGATAAGAGTATTGTTTGTGTGAACATTTGATGCAGCTTTTTAAGACTTTGGTTAGGCTGCATTTCATAGAGGGTCATAGAGTCATACAGTGTGGAAACAGGCCCTTAGGCCCTGCTTGCCCATGCCAACCAACATGCCCCATCTTCACTAGTCCTATCTGCCTGCATTTGGCCAATATTCGTCTAAACCTACCCTATCCATGTACCTGTCCAAATGTTTGAATGTTTGGAGTATTGTGTGCAATTCTGGCTGCCCCATTACACGAAGGATATAGAGGCTTTGGAAAGGGTGCAGAGGAGGTTTACCAGAATGACGAAACAAGGAACTTCAGATGCTGGTTTGCCAAGGAAAGACACAAAATGCTGGAGTAACTCGGCGGGTCAGGCAGCATCTCTAGAGAACGTGGATAGGAGACATTTCGGTCGGAACCCTTTTTCCAGAATGATGCCTGGATAAGGAGTTATTAGCTACAGGGAGAGGTTGTACAGACTTGAATTGTTTTCTCTGGAAGGATGGAGGTTGCGAGGAGACCTGATAGAAGTATGTCAAATTATGGGAGGCGTACATAGGGTAGACAGTCAGAATATTTTTCCCAGGATGGAAAAATATTAGAGGGCATAGCTTTAAGATGAGTGGGGAAAGTTTAAATGTGTTATGCAGGGCAAGTTTTTTATGGTGATGGGTGCATGGAATGTGCTGCCAGGGGTGGCGGTTAAAGCAGATACAATAGCAGCATTTAAAAGATGTTTGGTTAGGCATGTGGATAGGCAGGGAATGGAGGGACACAGGTTATGTAAGTGATGGTCTATGCAACATGTTCGACACAGACATTGTGGGCCCCAGGGCTTGTTTTGTGCTGTATTGTTCTATATTCTATATTCCATGGTTGGATAACATATTAAATATCTCTTGTAGACATATTAGAATACTGTGGAAGTGGAGTAGATCATTTCTTATCTTTAACCTATGAAGTGTCTATCCCATTCACTGGCATGCTAATCAAACTTTTCTTTATCTCATCGTTGAGTAGGGATCTTGCCTTGTGCAGAAAGCAGCTCACACAAAACAACTATGTCTGCAAAAGTCATTGATAGTGACTCTATTTGGGACATTCTGAGATCATGTGATGCTATACTATTTATATAGTATATAATATTTATATATATAGTATATTTATATATATTTATATACTGCTATAAAGGAAATAAAGAAAAGGGTGATCTGTGGTGGAATTGCTCTACTAATGAGCAATTCGATAAACCGAATGGCCTTCTTCAGTGTTGTTACCAGTTACTTAAACCCCTTAATGCAGAGCACCATAGTGGCTTTCCAATTAGTGGGACTGTTTCACAACTCCAGGGGCCTGGGTTTGATCCAGGTCCCTGGTTGGACTCTCTGTGGAGTATACTTAAGAGTTTACTTAAGTGGCCGGCACAGTGGCGCAGTGTAGAGCTGCTGCCTCACAGTATCAGGGACAAGTGTTTGATCCTGACTATGGGTGCTGTCTGTGTGGAGTTTGCACGTTCTCCATGTGACCTTTCTCCTCAGTTATATACTTTAGATTTTAGAGATACAGCGTGGAAACAGGCCCTTTGGCCCACCGAGTCCACACCGACCAGCGTTCACCCCTTACACTAGCACTATCCTACACACTAGGAAGTATTATCAATTTTACCAAAACCAAGTAACCTACAAACCTGCCCGTCTTGGTGTGTGGGAGGAAACCAGAGCACTCGGAGAAAACCCATGCAGTCACAGAGAGAACGTACAAACTCCATACAGACAGCACCTGTAGTCAGGATTGAATCCCGGTCTCTGGCGCTGTAAGGCAGCAAATCTACCACTGGGCTACTGTACCACCGTAAACTCCAACACTTTATATCTATCTTTGCTCTGGAGAACTGTTTACTATAGAAATGCTAAGTTATTTGTAATTGTAGTTTTATATTTTATTTTTAATATGTCAAATTGTAAACTACGAAAGTGAGTTAGTGTAGGTTCGTGTTTGTGTCTACTGAATAAACCGCAAGAACAAGGAAATAAGTAATGAAAGACTCAATTTCAAATATTTCAGAAATAACCACAAAATGATGCTGTGTTACAGGAAACTCTTAGACATTGAACACAGGAGTGGGCCATTTGGCCCATGGTGCTTGTATTACTCTTTGAAAAAGTCAAATGTCACGTAAAAGCACGTAATATAATTGGCCAGACCAATCATCACATTTCGATAGAGAAAAATATTAATACTGGAAATCCCAACATGTAACAGTGAAAGATCTACTCGTACTTGTAATCAACGCTCTATCTAAATTCAAATCATAAGATATATTTCTCTCTTCAATAACAATTCCTATCTGAAATCTTTGTACAGTGCCAATCCACCTCCGAGAAAAAGTTACTGATAGGAATTATTAAATGTAATAATACTATTATTTTTGTTGAGGTAATCCATTTATGGTATCGTTTGTTGTTTCATGTCAGTGAATGATATCGTATTCTCATGGTTAGAAGTTCGAAACTGCACATTTTTTATGCAGCTTGGTTTTGTTAGACGTTTTATTAGTTATTTGCTGCCCTGAGGTAAATAGTCGCCCTGGGTCTCCAGCTTCAAGCACAGAATATAGTATCAAATTTATGCTCCACTTCTGAAATTATGCTCAATTGAAGTCAATAGAACATTGGAAGTTGGGTAAAATTCAATGAACGTCTCTTCTTAATTATTTATCAATCAATGCCAGAAGAAAACATAAATTGTTGAAGTAAAGGGCCTGTTCCACTTACATGTCCTTGGCACGCAAATTACGCAACCTCGTCGTCACGTTGAGGCACATGGGCATCGTGTGGCCTCGTGGGGCTGGTCCCACTGAGAAGCGCGGAGGGATATGTAGTTGTGCGTGACATCGCGCAGGGCTCCGAAACTTTTGTAGCGAACGAAATCTTCACGCGCCAACAGCCTGTCGCGTAACTGACGGCCAAAGTGGAACAGGCCCAAAACCCTGGCGCGACGCAACGCCTCACCTGCAACAGCAGCAGAAGCAGGCAAACGATCACCGAGCTCGGCCTGGGGCCCACGCCCTCACTTCTACTCCCAGAGCGGGGCCAAGAAAATTGAAGATAGACACAAAATGCTTGAGTAACTCAGCGGGATCAGCGGCATCTCTGGAGAGAACCTATGGGTGACGTTTCGGGTCAAGACCCTTCTTTCAGAATGAAGAAGAGTCTCGACCCAAAACATCACCCATTGCTTCTCTCCGGAGATGCTGCCGGTTTCACTGAGTTACTCCAGCATTTTTTGTCCATCTTCAAATGACGTCACACGCTCCAGTTGGCTGTGCGGGTGCATGAAATCGCGTGCGTCTTCGCGGGACCATCGCGGCTGAACGCGACCACGAGGTCGCGTAATTTGCGTGCCAAGGACACGTAAGTGGGACAGGCCCTTAACTCAGCGAGCTGGGCAGCATCTCTGGAGAACATGGATAGGTGAACCTTCTTCAGGTCTGCCTGAAGAACTCTGTCTGAAGTCACCATCTGAAGACTTTTAGACTTTAGAGATACAGTGTGGAGACAGGCCCTTTGGCCCACGAGTCCGCACGACCAGCGATCTCCGCATTAACTAACACTTTCCCACACACTAGTGACAATTTACAATTTGCAGCAGCCAATGAACCTACAGATCTGTATGTCTTTAGATTGTGGGAGGAAACCGGAGCATCGGGAGAAAAAAATATGTTGCTGTTCTTCTAATTTACATGTAGTCTCTCTCTGACAGTGAAGGAGTCCCAGGACAGAAAGGACAGTATGGGAAGGGGAAGGGGAGATATAATGTTTGTCAATTGGGAGATTATTATGTTTTTACATTTCTGTTCAGTGTTCAATTGTTGCTGCAGGTTCTGTTGCTCATTTCCACCCTTATTGAGTAGGAAATTTGAACATGTGACCTGATGAAAATTGATTTGTCCCTTGTTAAAATCCAATTTGTCCATATAGACATGTTTCATATAAAGAGCTATTTTTGGGGACCAAAGGGTGCCAGTACCCATATAACAGTTGCAGGGAATGGAGGGGCATGGTCATGTCAGAGGGAGGTGAATCTGTGGAATTATTTGCCAAAGAAAGCTGTGGAGTCCAAGGCATGGATATTTTTAAGGCAGAGATAGATAGATTCTTGATTGGTATGGGTGACAGGGGTTATGGGGAGAAGGCAGGAGAATGGGGTTAAGAGGGAGAGATAGCTCAGCCATGATTGGATAGCGGAGTAGACTTGATGGGCTGAATGGCCTAATTCTGTTCCTAACACTTATGACGTTATCACCTTATTATGTGTAGGTAGATAAGTGATGGTCTTGTCATCATGTTCAGCATAGACATTGTGGGCCGAATGTCCTTTTCTTGTGATGTACTGTTATATGTTCTAACATAGAAACATAGAAACATAGAAATTAGGTGCAGGAGTAGGCCATTCGGCCCTTCGAGCCTGCACCGCCATTTAATATGATCATGGCTGATCATCCAACTCAGTATCCCGTATGTGCCTTCTCTCCATACCCCCTGATCCCCTTAGCCACAAGGGCCACATCTAACTCTTAAATATAGCCAATGAACTGGCCTCAACTACCCTCTGTGGCAGAGAGTTTCAGAGACTCACCACTCTCTGTGTGAAAAAAGTCTTTCTCATCTCGGTCTTAAAGGATTTCCCCCTTATCCTTAAGCTGTGACCCCTTGTCCTGGACTTCCCCAACATCGGGAACAATCTTCCTGCATCTAGCCTGTCCAACCCCTTAAGAATTTTGTAAGTTTCTATAAGATCCCCTCTCAATCTCCTACATTCTAGAGAGTATAAACCGAGTCTATCCAGTCTTTCTTCATAAGACAGTCCTGACATCCCAGGAATCAGTCTGGTGAACCTTCTCTGCAACTCCTCTATGGCAATAATGTCCTTCCTCGGATTTGGAGACCAGAACTGTATGCAATACTCCAGGTGTGGTCTCACCAAGATCCTATACAACTGAAGTAGAACCTCCCTGCTCCTATACTCAAATCCTTTTGCTATGAAAGCTAACATACCATTCACTTTCTTCAGTGCCTGCTGCACCTGCATGCCTACTTTCAATGACTGGTGTACCATGACACCCAGGTCGCGCTGCATCTCCCCTTTTCCTAATCGGCCATCATTTAGATAATAGTCTGCTTTCCTGTTTTTCCCACCAAAGTGGATAACCTCACATTTATCCACATTATACTGCATCTGCCAAACATTTGCCCACTCACCCAGCCTATCCAAGTCACCTTGCAGTCTCCTAGCATCCTCCTCACAGCTAACACTGCCCCCCAGCTTAGTGTCATCCACAAACTTGGAGACATTGCCTTCAATTCCCTCATTCAGATCATTAATGTATATTGTAAATAGCTGGGGTCCCAGCACTGAGCCTTGCGGTACCCCACCAGTCACTGCCTGCCATTGTGAAAAGGACCCGTTTACTCCTACTCTTTGCTTCCTGTTTGCCAGCCAGTTCTCTATCCACATCAATATTGAACCCCCAATGCCGTAGGATCTTATAGAAACTTACAAAATTCTTAAGGGGTTGGACAGGCTAGATGCTGGAAGATTGTTCCCGATGTTGGGGAAGTCCAGGACAAGGGGTCACAGCTTAAGGATAAGGGGGAAATCCTTTAAGACCGAGATGAGAAAGACTTTTTTCACACAGAGAGTGGTGAGTCTCTGGAACTCTCTGCCACAGAGGGTAGTTGAGGCCAGTTCATTGGCTATATTTAAGAGTGAGTTGGATGTGGCCCTTGTGGCTAAGGGGATCAGAGGGTATGGAGAGAAGGCAGGTACGGGATACTGAGTTGGATGATCAGCCATGATCATATTGAATGGCGGTGCAGGCTCGAAGGGCTGAATGGCCTACTCCTGCACCTAATTTCTATGTTTCTATGTTTCTATGTATGCTTTAAGTTTGTATACTAATCTCTTATGTGGGACCTTGTCGAAAGCCTTCTGGAAGTCCAGATACACCACATCCACTGGTTCTCCCCTATCCACACTACTAGTTACATCCTCGAAAAATTCCACATGATTCGTCAGACATGATTTACCTTTCGTAAATCTATGCTGACTTTGTCCAATGATTTCACCACTTTCCAAATGTGCTGCTATCCCATCTTTAATAACTGACTCTAGCAGTTTCCCCACTACCGATGTTAGACTAACTGGTCTGTAATTCCCCGTTTTCTCTCTCCCTCCCTTCTTAAAAAGAGGGTTACGTTTGCTACCCGCCAATCCTCAGGAACTACTCCAGAATCTAAAGAGTTTTGAAACAGTTCACATGATACTATTACTGTAGCTGCTGAACACCAATCTAGTTTTTAACTATTTAGAGGTGCTGGCATATAGTGCTGGCACATGGCATAAGCATTGTTTATATAAATGTTTCTGAAAAATTGAATGATTATTCTAGGAGTATCAAAATGATTAGTATGTTTCAGCAGCATATATCTATTGCATACATGATAAAATATTTGATTTTATTACGTTATTTGCTCACATATTTATGTAGAAATGTAAGACCTCATTTGTGTTAACTAAGTATTATATCTTTGTGGGCCAATATTTATACAATTATAACATTTTCGATGATCTACTGTTTTATTTTTACTAGGTATTGCCAATTAGAAAAACAAAAAGTAATTATATAATGCCACTGACAGAAATTAATGTGATTTGTGTTAGTCATAGTCATAAAGTAATGCAGCAGGAGAATAGGCCCTCTGGCCCAACTTGGCCATGCTAATGGGCCCCATTCCCACCAAATTCTGATCCTGGATGTGGGGTTGTTTGTTTGAACTTTTTCTTTGATGCACGAAAACTCGACACGGTAACAGTGAAATTTTCACATATTCTGATAGAGATTTACCTCATGATTTCAAACATCCCCTCATCTGTACATTTGATGCATTATTTCTCAATTTTTTTACAAAAATTGTTCACCAATCTAACATTTTTAAAATCTAACACACTGAAGCGAGCTGGATGATGTCACAATTTTGCTCCTCGCTGCAAGCTGCGCAGAGTTTTCAACGCACAGGGGCACTGTTTTCCACGAGCTGCGAGTTACGTGGCCTAGCCACGCTCCCCCGCCCCTCAGTCTATGGATTTAAGCCATTGAACATGTGATCAAGTTATGCAGTGCGCTCTGCTGAGCCCCTTGAAGTCCTACAACATGGCGGCGGCGGCCGTTATCGCAGCGCGGGCGCGGACAAGTGCAGTTGAAAAGTTGTCGTGGTGGCTGTCACAGGGGACAACCTCCTCTCCATTTCCCCCGCCCGTTACGTCTGTTACGCTGGTGTGTGTGCTTACCGTGCAGAAGCCATGATCGGCCGGCCCTCTGCTGCTTTTCACCGTCCTCAAATTGCTCCGGGCCATGCTCTGGTCCATGCCGGCTGCAGCCTAGCTCGGGCCCGGTGCATGGGGAGGCTTGTGCTCTACGACCTGGGTAGGTGCTGCCTCTACCCCCTCCCCCTCCCTCCCTACCCCCTCTCAGAGAAAGAGAGAGAGAGGGCGGGAGGGAGTGAGTGGAGGGAGGGGGGTGGAGGGTGGGATGGAGTGGGGGGATGGAGTGAGGGGGGAGGAGAGGGGGGGATGTAGAAGGGGAGGAGATGGGGGAGGAGATGGGGGAGGAGATGGGCCCTTCCTCTCTGCCACCCACCACTCTCTGCCCCCCCCTCCCTCTCTGCCCCCTCTTCCTCTCTGCCCCCTCTTCCTCTGCCCCTCCCTCCCCCTCTGCCCCCCTCTCTCTCTGCCCCCCTCCCTCTCTGCCCCCCTTCCTCTCTGCCCCCCTCCCTCTCTAGGGAGAGGTGAATATTGGAACCTATGGGTGAGTGGTGGAGTATTGCGTTCGGGAACCAGCCCTCCCCTGTGATGCAGCCCACCCCTCAATCTCTACCCCACCCTCTCTACCCCCTTCCATCTCCACCCCCACCCCCTCTCTAGTCGTGCCTGCACAGTTGGGGGTTATGCGTGAGTGGATAGGGCGGGAAATGGGGTAAAAGAAGCTAATGAATAATATTAATATAATATCAAGGGGGGGGGGGGTTAGTGTGTGTGTGTGTGTGGGGGGGGGGGGGTAATTAGTGTGTATGATGCCGAAGGTAATATGTATTATAATAAATGCATATAATAATATGTATTTTCATATTTTCGTATATCTTTGTATTCAACAAGAAACTTTAAACTTGCAGCATATTGAAACTTGTTTAATTGGAACGACTACATTCTTGGCAAATCATGTTTACAGCGGTTCATAGATCTATCACTTTAAGCTCAGGGATGATATGGTGTTTAATTCTGCTCTGCATGGCAAACTGAGGCAGGAGAATAGGAATGGGAGGAGCTGGGTGATGTATGTTTATTAGTACTATGAGGACATCTGTGAGCTTAGATTGGATGCAAGGTCATGGAGCACATTGCATGTTGCTAGGTAACATTGTCTCTTAGCCAATTTAGCTGTGAATCTGGAAGGCTTATAATTTTGTACAAAGAAATGGGTTGTCTGACTAGTTATATGAATTGTCGTATGCCTAGCTGTGGCTGGTTTAATTTCATGAGGCTTAATGAATCTTATTGTTAATAGGAAGAAGTTGATTCCCAATGCTGTTTTCATGATTGTTCCTTAAATTAATCCGCTGTAATCTCGAGATGGCAGGTAGGAAAAGGGATTGTGCAACTATTTTACTCCA
Organism: Okamejei kenojei; assembly: GCA_035221665.1. Lineage (NCBI taxonomy): Eukaryota > Metazoa > Chordata > Chondrichthyes > Rajiformes > Rajidae > Okamejei > Okamejei kenojei. The sequence continues at coordinate 54,456,074 of CM069139.1, read as the reverse complement.
GAGAAGTAAACAATGTGTCATCTATTCATGCAAAGAATATTCTGTTATTGGGACTAACAGTTCTGTTATCACATAACTTTTTAAAATATAATTAACAGAAGTTAATATATTGGCTAATAAATTATAATTCCAAATGTATATACTTAAGTCTGAAATAATAAAATACTGTTCAACATATTTACAGCTATTCTGATTCTACACCGATTAAATTAGATTAGCATAACCCAGGCAAAATTTGTATATATGTGTGTGTGGCTATATTCTCCCAGATATATATGTGTGTGTATAGGAAGGAACTACAGATGTTGCTTTACACTGAAGACAGACACAAAATGCTGGAGTTACTCAGCGGGACAGGCAGCATCTCTGGAGAGAAGGAATGGGTAATGTTTTGGGTCAAGTCCGTTCATCAGACTGAGAGTCAGGGGAGAGAGAAACAAGATGTGGAAGGGTACACAGAACGTGTAAGGTGTGAAAAGAATGGATCAAAGCAGACAATGCTCAAGGAAATGTACAGTGGTTCATTGTTGGACTAGGGGAAGTTGGCAACAAGGCATACAAACTGTAAAATTAAACTGGAGGACAGTGGAACCATATGTGGAAGGATAGGAGAACTATATAAGTATAAGATAAACACAAAATGCTGGAGTAACAGCAAAAGTGTGGCCAAGCTACCATTAAACTGCAACAATAGGTTCAGATTTTCACAGCTCCATCAAAGATTGCTAGAAGTCACCATTTGTAATAGAAACAAGAATCTGACCTAAAACCTAATCTAATTAAACAGTTGCTTTAAACTATAGGGATGTTTTATATTTAAAAAAATATGAATTTATATAATTGTAAAACAATTAAAAATGAAAAGCAATCTAAGAATAATTATTTGCAAAAATTGTCCATGTTTCTGAAAAGTTATTTAGACCAGGTTGTCAGTGAATAAGGGTTATCCTTCTATTTGTGAAATCTGTTAAATTAAACAAAATTCATGGAATAATGAAAGGCAGGATGGATTTTATCCAGTTTGCACAAGATCGCTTACATTTTAATTATCATGTATTTGTTAGTCATCCTTATGCCGAATAAAATTTGATTCACTGTCTTATTGCCACTTTGATTCACCTGACAATTATTTTTAGTTTCTATTCTTTATATTTTTATTATATTTGCCGTGTTGATATTGCTTCTCAGCCATTTCCCCCCTTGCTCCTGTATTATCTTAATTGGATTGGAACAGCTCAATGGCTAATATCTTTAGGTTGCTTTTCTTGGAAATTCAGTTTTAAAGGGAGGCATAAAGCCTTGCATGACTGAAGAACGTGACATTTCATTCAATTCTCTCAGATCTTAATGGAGAAAAGATTTATTTAGTTTAGTTCCGAGATACAACATGCAAAGAGGCCCTTTGGCCCACTAAGTACATGATGACCAACAATCACCTGTAGATTAGTCCCATGCTACACTCTTGGGACAATTTACAGAAACCAATTAACCTATTAACCTGCAAGTCTTTAGAATGTGGGAGGAAATCGGAGCACCCAGAGCAAACCCACGCAGTCACAGGGAGAATGTGCAAACTCCATACAGACAGTACACGTAGTCAGGATTGAACCCGGGTCTCTGGCGCTGTACCGCTGCGCCACCATGCCACCCAGAATTTGAGAGATGTTAATACCCATTATGTACAAATCAGTGGAAACTGATGAAGTAATAATTGATCAGACATCCTACAGACTAACCACATAGTAATAGCCTATTAAACAGCAATCAACTTGAATTTGGAAAAGGAAGATTCTGCTTGATCATTAACTTGACTTTATTGAAGAAGTGACATCCCAGTGGAATTTGGGACGCCGCGTAAAGTGATGAGCCTTGACATCGAAAAGCTATTGATAAAGTTGTACATGAAAGACTGGTTGTTCAGCTCAAAGCAGTGGGGATTCAGGGGACTCTGTGGGAATAGTTAAGGATCTAACAGTGGAATAGGAAACAATGAGCACTCATTAGTGTAGTTATACCAGACTGGTAATGTTGGTCAAACAGTCACACAAAGTGGAAATAGGTTATTTGGCCCAACTTGCCCACGTCGACCAACATGTCCCATCTACTGTAGTCTCACCTGTGTGCATTTAGCCCATATCCCTCTAAACCTATCTTATTCATGTACCTGTCTAAATGTTTCTTAAACATTGTGATTGTACTTGCAACTGTCTCCTCCGGTGTAGCAGTGACTCCAACTCTCCCGCTTTCGGCGCGAGATCGCCTGCTGAAAGGCCATTTTAGCAAAATCTCCCGCTCTCCCGCTTGAGATATAATTTCTCCCGCCCGGGCGGGAGAGCGGGAGATTTTGCTAAAATGGCCTTTCAGCGGGCGATCTCCCGCCGAAAGCGGGAGAGTTGGAGTCACTGGTGTAGTGTTGAGTAAGTTATCTCAGAGCATTGTGCTGCAATCACTTCTGGATCCACTTTATATTTTAGTTTAGTTTAGAGATACAATGTGGAAACAAGCCCTTCAGCCCACTGTGTGAGCCACATACAATAGTTCTATTCTACACAAAAGGGCCAATTTACAGAAGACAATTAACCTACAAACCTGCACGACTGTGGAGTGTGGGGTGAAACCAGAGCACCCGGAGAAAACCCACGTGGTCACAGGAAGAACGTGCAAACTCTGTACAGACAGCACTCATAGTCAGGATTGAACCCGTTTCTCTGGCGTTTTAAGGCAGCTGTTCTACTGCTGCGTCACTGTGCACATTCTTCCTGTGACTGCGTGGGTTTCCTCAGTGTGCTCTGGTTTCCTTCCACATCCCAAAGACATGTGAGTTTGTGGGTTAATTGATCTCTGTAAAATTCCCCGAGTGTTAGGAGTGGATGCAAAGGTGAGATAACATAGAATTAGCGTGAATGGGTGATCAATGATCCGTGTGGACTCGGTGGGCCAAAGAGCTTGCTTCCATGCTGTATCTCTAAATTAAATTAACAAGAGGCAGCAAATTTAAGCATTAACTTAGAAGTTGCAGAATAAGCTGCATCAAATATATGAGAGCACACAAAATTGTAGACAAAACTTAATAAAAAAGTATACAAAGTGCTGGAGTAACTCAGCATGTCAGGCAGCATCTCGGGAGAATATGGATAGCTGACGTTATGGGTCATGACCCTCCTTCAGGCACAAAATGTCACCTATCCATCTTCTCCAGAGATTCTGCCTGACCCGCCGAGGAACTGCAGCACTTTGTTTCTTTCTTTTGTAAACCAGCATCTGCAGTTCCCCATTTCTTACATTAACAAAAAATATACCTGCTGTGCGAGAAACGATTGTTACCCCAAGAATGACTTTGAAACAGTTAAAGAGGAAGCTTAAAGAGGCCAATGAGTCATAACAGACCTATCATCAAATAGTGTAACCATCATAACCTTTAATCAACAAAAGTGAAAGGTTGTTGAATTATATTGCCAAAAGCTCAGAGTATTGGTCAGAGCAGATAATGATCAAACTTTTCAGAGTCCCAGGCTAGACTCTACATCAAGTATCATCTACCATTAACATAATGACATTCAAACACTGGAGGGAGCGCACCTAAAGGCAGTGACAGTAATTTTAACTCTTTTCTCCCTGAACAGATGACCACAGAACAGATGGTCATCTGTTGAATTTCTCTTCCACTCTTGAAAAGATTAACCTTCTCCTGCCACTCGCCTCCATGACTCGTTATCCATGCCACCATCTTCATCCGCTCCCCAACTGATGGTCTGGGCAACTGAACCATCCTATCACCAACAAAGATGGGTCCTGAGCCTCCATCTACCTCAATGGTGAGTGGGACAAAGTTTAAAGGAAATGTGCGAGGCAAGTTTTTTTACACAGTGGATGGTAAGTGCCTGGAATGTGCTGCCAGGGGTGGTGGTGCAGGCAGATACAATAGTAAGAGATGTTTGGAAAGGCATATAGAAATGGCATGGAATGGAAGGATGTGCATTATGTGCTGGTAGATAAGATACTCTTGGCATCGTGTTCGGCACAGAGAATGTGGGCCGAAGGGCTTGTTCTTGTGCTGCACTGTTCTATGTTCGATGAAAATTGTGTACAGGTCTTAAAGTGATAGTCATACAGTATGGAAATAAGCCTTCGGCCCAACTTGCCCATGCTGACTAACATGTCCCATCTATATGAGTCCCACCTGCCTGTGTTTCGCCCATGTCCCTCTAAACCTGCCCTATTCATGGACAAGTCCAAATGTTTCTTAAACGTTGTGATAGTCTTGTCACACAAACTACAGCAAGATGAATGTGGAATAGAGGAGGTGCAGTGAAGGTTCATCAGATTAATTCAATGCACAGCGGGTGATGGTGTGAGGAGAGATGGAACAGACTAGACTATTCTTGTGTTTAGAAGAATGAGCGATGATTTGATTGAAAAGTATGGGATTGTTCCAGGGCACGGCAGGGGAGAATGGAGCTGATGATTCCACTGGCAGGCATGTCTGGAACTAGCTGTCACAGTCTGAAAACAAGAGAATTGGCTGTTTAAGACAGTTGAGAGGAATTGTTTTCATTCAGAGAGTGGCGAAACTTTGAAATGCACTGGCCAAGGGCAATGTGGAAGCTGACTCTCAGTATTTCCAAGATAGAGATTAATAGATTTTTAGCAATAAGGGAAACATTGGGTTATGCAGTTGGTGCAGGAAAGTGGTGTTGATGCAAAGCTAACAACCATGATTTTATTGGGCAGAACAGAAAACTCCAGAGGCCAAATTGCTACATCTGCTTCTATTTCTAATGTTCTTATTTCTGTGCAAGCTATAGCTAAACATAATCAATTGTACAGAATCGCATTTCACAAACATCATGCCAGATCTCAAACTCGATCCCTCAGTCCCAACGGTGAGAAAGACCCCACATACCTGAACCCCATATCTGAGGAAGGACGTGCTGGTGTTGGAGAGGATCCAGAGGAGGTTTACAAGAATGATCCCAGGGATGATTGTGTTAAAGTATGAGGAATATTTGAAGGCTCTGGGCTGGTACTCACTTTGGTTTAGAAGGATGAGGTGGGATCCCATTGAAACCTACTGAAAAAACAAAAACCTAGATCAAGCTCTTGTTCTTCCACGCCTCCATAAAATTACCACTCCTAGCGTGTCCGAACTTTCCCTATAGCTCAGTCCCGCAAGTCCTGGCAACATCCTCATAAGCCATCTCTGCACTCTACTTTCCAGCTTAGTGAAAAGGCAGAATTTTCAGCCAGTAATATAGACATAATTTCTTGGCTACCATTTTGGGGACAAGATCATGAGGGAAATGGATTGGGTTAATGCACTGTTTTTTACCCAGAGCAGTGGAATCATGGACATTTGACTTAGGTTTAAAGCGAGGGGGGAAAGATTTAATATAAACCTGAGGGGCAACATGTTCACACAGAGGGTCGTGTGTGTACAGAATGAGCTGCCAGAGGAGGTAGTCGAGCAGGTAAGGGCCTGTCCCACTTGCATGCGATTGCATGCGTCTGGCGCGACCAAACGTGGTCGCTTGAGGTGTACGGGCTGCGCGGGACCGGTCCCACTTCCGAGCGCGGAGGCATATGGATTTGTGCGGGGCCCATCCCGACATCGAAAATCCAAAAATCCCAATGTCCGAAAATTTTGCGCGCCAACGGCCTGTCGGCCCGCAGGCACATTGAGGGCGTACGCAGCGTCTTGACGTCGTACACAGCGTCTTGATGCCGTACACGCCCAGCACGTGGCGTGGCGCGATGACATCACTGCCCAGCGTGGCGTTACGTGAAGACGTCACCGACCGATGCCGTGCGACGTCCAAATTCAGTCGGCCCGCCTCCTGCACAGCTGATTAGTAAGTATGACACAAATTACGTCACGCACGAACTTACCGCAAACTTAGCTCGTATTTTGCGGGCACATAGCGCGTGCTTACTGCGAACTTAGCGTGAACTCCACTTCCGTTTGGTCGTGCCAAATGCATGCAATCGCATGCAAGTGGGACAGGCCCTGTACTCTCGCAACATTTAAAATACATTTGGCCAAGTACACGGATATGATAGGATTAGACGGATATGGGCCAAATGCAGGCAGGTGGGACTAGCGTTGATGGGGCAAGTTGGTTGGTGTGGGCAAGTTGGGCTGAAAGGCTTGTTTCGAAGCTGTATGACTCTATGACTATTCACATGAGATTCAATATTCTGAATGTTGTCAGAATAGGTTTCAAGCGGTAAAACCTGGACCTGAAATCCATTGGTGTGATCCCAGGTCTCAGTTCAAGAAGCCAAGAGCCAAGCAGTTACATGTCCTAGAAATACAGTCCTGCCAGTGGAACCATCCATATATCAGAAGCAGAGTGGAACATGATGCTGACATTTTGTATGCGCTCAGCACAATACGATGATTTTCTGGATAATAATGCGTTTTTATTTTGATGGAGAGTACCGCAGATGATGGGAAACATCAAAGGCTTGTGATAATTAATGCAGGTTGGATAATTGAATATTAACAGTGGTATAACAAATTTAATCCTTCGGTAATGTGCCATAAATAATAAATAAATGCTGGTTATAATGTAGCTGTTTGTTTGGAAGTGATTTGTATGACATTCCCTCTCTTATTTTTAGTTTATAAATTAATCTTAGTTCCCAGATGCTGATTTCTTTTCATTATTCTCAGCACTCATCATATAATTGTTACACCCATTTTCACTTTTCAATTATCACTCAGCTTACATTGAATTTCTCACATTCATTTTCAAATTTTAGATTATAAACACTATCATGGCATTTTGCGTGATTTTTGCACAATTTTCGAATCCTAAAATTTCTGGGGGGGGTTTGAAAGATATCTAGGTGTTGTGTATGAAACACAAAAAAAAGTCATCAAACAGATGGATTCAGTAATTATGAAGACAAATGTCATATTGGTCTTTACTGCTGGGGGGTTGGAGATTAAGTATTGAGAAATGTTGTTACAATTGTGCAGCGTGTTGGTAAATGGCCTGTTCCACTTAGGCGATATTTTCGGCGACTGCTGGCGACTGCCATAGTCGTAGCAGGTCGCCGAAAACCAGCGACTGGACCCCCCTACGACAATGTCTACTACAATGTCTAAAAGAACTTACCAGCTAGTCAAAGTCAAGTTATGGCAAGCTATCAACAACCCATCAGGACATACACCTGCGTCCACACCTACGACAACCTACGACAACCTACATCCACCCACGACAAGGTACGACCCTGTCGGTGAAAACCGAAAACAATGTAAGACAATTCAGTCGCTAGTACCTGTCGCTGGTTGGCGTAGGTTGACATAGATACCACAACCTACGTCATCCTGGCGCCAACCTACGACAGCACCAACGTCAGGAGAAGTCAAGTTACGCTCATTGGCGTCAAGCCAACTGTCGCCGACTGTCGCTGAAAAGTTTTCAACATTTCAAAATCCAGCAGCGACCAGAAAAACGCTGCAATTCTTTGGGCGTCTGAGGAGACTACTCACGACCATACAGGCGACACCCCGGTGACCATGTGGCGACAGCCTAGTCGTCTAAAAAATCGCGTAAGTGGGACAGCCCCTAAGGCTGCACCTGGAGTACTGGGTACAGTTTTGATCTCTTTAGACTTAACTTTAGAGATACAGTGCGGCAACAGGCCCTTCGGCCCACTGAATCTGCATTGACCAGTGATAAACCCGTACACCATCACTATGCCACATGTTCGGAACAATTTACAATTTTTACTGAAGCCCATTAACCTACAAACCTGTACATCTTTGGTGTATGGGACAAAACCAGAGCACCCGTGTAAAACCCACACAGCCTCAGGGAGAATGTACAAACTCTATATGGACAGAACCCGTAGTCAGGATCAAATCTGTGTCTCTGCTGCTGTAAGGCAGCAACGCTACTGCAGCGCTACTGTGCTGCCCTTATTTAAGATCTCCTTACCTAAGAAAGAATATACTTGCATTAGAAACAGTCCAAATGGGATTCACTCGACTAATTCCTGGGATGAGAGCATTTTCTCACTGCAAGCAGCTAAAAGATTTAGGTTTGTATTTCATGGATGATCTTTTTTCATTTATTATAAGTCAAAGTCAAGTACAATAGATAGAGCAAAGGGAAAGATACAGAGTGCAGAATATGATTCTCAGCATTGTCGACCATCACTTCCACAGACAAAGTTCAATGTCCACAATTGGGTGGAGGTGAATCAAAGAGTACCTGAGCATATGGAAGACCATTCAGAAGCCTGACGACTGAAGGAAATAGGCTGTTCCTGAATATGGTGGTGCACGTTTGCAAGCTTCTGTACATTCTGCTGGATGGGAGTGGAAAGAGGAAAGATTGACTGGGGTGGGACAAGTCCGTGATTAAAGGTAGACAAAAAATGCTGGAGAAACTCAGCAGGTGAGGCAGCATCTATGGAGAGAAGAAATTGGCGACGTTTCAAGGTCGAGACCCTTATTCAGACTGATGCCGGAGTGGGGGGGGGGGAAAGAAAGTAAGTAGGCGGAGACAGTAGATTTTGTGGGAGAACTGGGATGGAGGAGGGGAAGGAGAGAAAAAGCAAGGGCTATCTAAAATTAGAGAAGTCAATGTTCATACCGCTAGAGTGTCAACTACCCAAGCGAAATATGAGGTGCGGTTCCCTTAATTTGCTCTGGGCCACACTCTGGCAATGGAGGAGGCCCAGGACAGAAAGGTCAGAGTAGGAATGGGAGGGGTGTTGAAGTGCTGAGCAACCAGGTGATCGGATTGAGGAAGGGAAAGTACCCGGAGAGGGGGTGGTTTGGGAAGGGACCAATGGACGTCTTTGGACTTTTTCTTAGGCTTTTTTTCTAAGGAATTCCACCAGCCTTCTAATAAAATTGTTGTAGAATATCAGGGGAGCCTGTATGGAAATGTGGAGCTAATGTCAACAAGATAGTAGTGTGCAACCATCTGCTAAAAAAATGTTCTAGTTTTGGTTTATTATTGTCACGTGTACCGAGGTACAGTGAAAAGCTTTTGTTTGCGTGCTATCGAGTCAGGGAAAAGACTATACATGAATACAATCAAGCTATGCGCAATGCACTGATAAATGATAGAGGATACAACATTTAGTACAAGATATAACAGCAATGTCTGCTGAAGTCCAATTAAAGATAGTTCAAAGGTCTCCATTGAGGTAGATTGGAGGTCAGGACCACAGTAAATTATTTGTTTCAGACACTAATAATTGTTGTAAATCAGTTGTATGTACTGTCTGGGCTACATAGTGAGCTTAATTATTATGTGCTGTTATAATTAGGAACACATTCCTACTTGGTTTCTTGGAAAGAGAATAATTTCCTCAACTCACATTGTGTCAGTGGCATTAGCCATAAATACTACTGGAAATTTGTACCTTTCCATACATTATATCCAAATGTTCTTTGAAACTTAGATATACTAATTGTTGTGCCTTGATTTGTATCCTGAGTTCCATTAGTATAGTTTCATATTGCAGTGTACATCATGACAATTTTTTTGATGACAGATGAAATTGGCGAATGGAATAATCTGTTTCCATTATTTTAATTAATTAATACGTTTCTTGTCACTAATTGTGAATTACAGGCATTTCACACGGAAAATGCTGATGTACTTCAACAAACTGCAAATCTATTTACAAGCAGAGTTGGAGAAATGCATAAAATGTCACAGATGTTTTAATTAAAATGAAGTGCAGTAAATAAATAATCTTCTTCTTAGGCACTCCTTTGGGATCAAGGATGACTTGCATCCCTTCCAGTTCCGTACGATCTGAGGTGGTTAATGAGGCCATTGTGCGAACTGCAGATTCTTCCACGGTTTGTGCAGCTGGTGAGCAATAGAGGGAATGGTTGGGGGGTTTGTGAGGTGGCCCCATTCCTTCCAACAATTATGTGCAGGAAGGAACGAATAGTGAAAGGCCTGGATCGAGTGGATATGGAGAGGATACTTCCACTAGTGGGAAAAGTTAGGACCAGAGGGCAAAGCCTCAGAATAACAGGACTTACCTATAGAACGGAGATGAGGAGGAATTTCTTGAGTCAGAGGGTGGCGAATCTGTGGCATTCATTGCCACAGGCGGCTGTGGAGGCAAGTCAATGGGTATTTTAAAGGCACAGATTGACAGATTCTTGATTAATAAGGGTATGAAAGGTGATGGGGAGAAGGCAGGAGAATGGGATGGAGAGAGAAAGGTAGATAAGCCATGATTGAACGGCATAGTAGACTTGATAGGCCGAATGGCCTAATTCTGCTCCTATAACTTATGAACATGAACTGCAGATGTTGGTTTATACCAAACATTTTTAATCGAAACGAGTTTATTCCAACAATTACACAGGACCTCTGTTTATTCTGGATGAATGATCTCAAGGATCTCAATAGCATCCCAAATTCTCCTTCTCCCCTGAGACTGGTACAGACCGGAAGTCAGTGGGAATGTTGCCTTTCTTCGAGGAGGCTTTGAACACATCCTGGAAGTCCCCCCTATATGTACTTGGATTTCTCTTCCCAGGGAATGCTTAACATGCATTGTCTGTCTGATTATCTTGAAGAAGAAAATGTAGAGCCACAGATTTTTTGAGATTCAAAGAAAAAGCATTGTATTCTAAGCTAAGTTTGTAGCCATTACTATGTTACTTTTCCATAGCATGTTCTTTGCCTTCCTTGTCCTATTATAACATAGTTTAGCTTAGTTTAGTTTCATTTAATTGTTTGGTTTAATTCAGTTTAGTTTAGTTTAGTTTAATTTAGTTTATTGTCATGTATACCGAGGTACAGTGAAAAGCTGTTGTTGCGTGCTGTCCAGTCAGCAGCAAGACAATACATGATCACATTGATACAAAAATTTAGGGGGAAAAAATCACAGCAAAAAGTATTTCTTAATTATTCAATTAAATAATTCAATAATTTAATGATATTTAATTGTCATGTATGCGGCTACTGTGAAATGCTGTGTTTTGCATACATCTTGGTAAAATCATACAGCAAACCTCACCTGGGCAGTACACAAGATTTGCCACATTTTGATGCTGACAAACTTGCAATAGGTTCTCGAACAGTCCTATCTACTGCCTGCCGCCGCACGTGGCAGCAGCCCCCCACTCTCCCAGTCCCCCCTTTGTTCTCGGCATCTTCCCCTCTGGGTCCCCCATTTGTTCTCCGTGCCCCCCATTCACTCCCCCTCTGGGTCCCCCTCCATTCTCGTCAGCCCCCCCACCGGGTATGTTTTTCCGTCCCAATGCAACCCCTTCTGGTTCTTTCCACAAAGAAGTACGTTTGTACATTGTTTCACCCAGAGAGTTGTGAATCTGTGGAATTCTCTGCCACAGAAGGCAGTGGAGGCCAATTCACTGGATGTATTTAAGGGTGAGTTAGATTTAGCTCTTAGGGCTAACTGAATCAAGGGATATGGGAAGAAAGCAGGAACGGGGTACTGATTCTGGATGATCAGCTATGATCATATTGAATGACTGTGCTGGCTCGAAGGGCCGAATGGCCTACTCCTGCACCTATTTTCCATCTTTCTATTTTTCTATGTAAGGTGGCTCAATGATCATCCCCATGAAATCTCATAAACGACAAGGAATATCAGGGCTTTGTGTCCTTGGATGTTGGTTGTTTGCATATTATTTTGTATAGCATAAATATTATAATCACATACAGACAACAGCAGAACTACAATATTTGGAAAACATGTTTCACACCTCGTTATTAAACACGACTATAAAAATTATGACTCATCACTGCACCATTGTTTTTGCATGTTTCTTTGTACTGCTTGTGTAGACACGGACAGCTAGCATTAATACAATAGGCGATGTCTAGAGAGTTAAGAGATGTGATATGTTATACAAAGGTATCTGTCACTTTGAACAATAAGTGCAGTGATACGTGATGTGTGTTTTTGGAAAACTGTGCTCAAATGTGACTTACGTACTGTGTGGATTAGCATTTACTTTGATAAGAAATTAGTTGTTGTTTTTTCTCCATCATTGTCAAGTAGCCTGCCAAAAAATATTGCCTTTCATTCGTCTCGTGATTGAAAATGCGCTGAAGTTACTGGGAGTAGGCACATAACGCGCTTTTTTTCCCCTCCTTGTTCCTATCAAAACAACACAAGAGCACGGCTTGCTCTGGGGAAATTTGTATAGAATCTGACGCCCTGTATCAGCTTTGAAAAAAAAACAACCAAATTACAGTCTGAGGTGATGCAAATGATATCCTTGGTGCATCTTCCCGATGCTCCTACGAGGCACTTGACAGCTGATGCCTGGTTTAAACAAAAAGACCAGTAACTTATGACTATTAGCTCAAAGTAATCATCTCTCATTATTTCAATTACATGGGTAAATGCATGCAATCATGTATCAAATCACAGCTCCCTTTTGAAGAGGTTCTTTTCAAGACCAGGATGCCTGCCAGAAAAAAAAAGTGCAAATATTTACACTGGTCTTTCATCAAACTGCACCTTTGTTTGGCAAAGAAACTTCCCCATGGCCACGGTTTTGAGTGTGATTTTTGCAGAGTAAAAAAAACAAAAGGAGGATTGGAAACAGTGAAAGGTTTCAGTGGCTCATTTGCAATCAGAAAATGAGACACCTTCTGTTACTTATTGCTACCTGAGCTGGCAGCCTGATTATGGCTGCCATTCCCAAATCACACTACCTGCAAATAGAGATGCACTGGCCAATTCAAGGCTCTTTAGGCAACTTTGATTGATGACTCAGTGACTAGGAGAAAATTGCTTTTTATGAATTATTCATCAAGATATCTCTACGCTGCTAAAGTAGCTGACAGGAAAGTTCTGACACAGTCTGGGCACAATTCACTTACAAATCACTTACAAGTAAGTGAATATTAAAAATAGCTCAGTTATAGCCCAGGACTATGATATCAGGTTGGGCCTTTCTGCTGTACAAAAGTGACAATAAGACAACAAGATAACTTGTCCTCAGAGTTACGGTGGTATTGACAAATTTGTATTGTATAATTAAAATCAATTTAGTTTATACTGACAATTTGCAACTTAGTTTAGTTTACTTTAGAGACACAGAGTGGAAGCAGGCCCTTCGGCCCACCGAGTCCATGCTGACCAACAATCACCCGTACGCTAGTTCTATCCTACACTAGGGAACATTTACAGAAGCCAATTAACCTACAAACCCACACATCTTCGAGATGTGGGAGGAAACTGGAGCACCCGGAGGAAACCCATGTAGTCACAGAGAGAACATGCCCGGAGGGCCTATTTCCATGCTGTCTCGCTAAACTAAAAAAACTGGCGTTTTGGATATCAAAGAATCCATCATAAATTCTGATACTTTATAAAATAGGGAACCTTTCACCAGAGCATAGGTTCTATATATAATGTTAAGTAATGCAAATCTATTATTTTATGTTCACCGAATCTCTGTGTGTGGGGTATCAAACTAGGGCAGCTTATGGTAGAATGTCCATAAAAGAAAGCTCTTGTAGTGCTTTTAGTCAAAGGTCAAGGGCAACAGTAAATTAATAGCTTTTTCATTTAGCAGTCTACTAATTCTGTAGGCTGTGGGCAGTTTATGTCCCATACCCTTGTCTTCCACTACAGACACGTTGCAGCGCTGAGTTGTAGATCTATCCGCACCAAGGCATTTATGGATGACACTGATCTTTTGAACGACTTAGGCCTGCCCTACATGCCTGTCACTCTTTGCAAATCTGTTTATTCAAAGTCAGTGTCACTCATAGCATCATCTCTATTTATTTCAATTTGTATTTGTGCCATTCCAATCAGACTTACTGTGAGAGTAGTTGCTTTAGGCTTTGGTCTTTATTGTTTGATGTATGTCACTTTCTACGAGGTATTTGATTAAATGACAACAGCACAGCATTTGACTAAAACAACAATGTTGCTTAAAGAGAATCTGAAGGAAAATTGGTTATAGACAGGGTATTTTAACAAAGTCAGCAAAATGTTATCTGATTTTTCAGCTGTCATGAAGTTTTCTTAACGGAACAAACTAATTACATCTTCAAAAACATTTTACATTGTGTGACAAGCTACTGGTTTGTTTTCCAGATATAAAACTATGGAACATACACAAGTTGTTAAAGGTTTAAGAAAAAATTTCAATCACAAGGCTGCGTACTGTTCAAAATCTAAGTATTATTTTCAAAACTGAAGTGATACTGATGATCATATTAATTTGTCAACATTCTCCCAGAGGCTCGCTGGAAGAGCTCAAGACTGGAGTTGTGCTCAGTTCCAACTAATTCCAAGGAATTTTGGCCAGCGTTGTAAATATTGGGACCCTTTCTTTGCCCGTTGGGATATAATGCAGGAAATATTTCTTGCCACAAAGGTCAATGGAAACTAAAGATACTCTCCCCGAAAGAAACCCATTAAGGTTTGACAAATGAACCTTTAATGCCCGAGGTCTGATAGGCATTAGAAAGACACAAAGTGCTGGAGTAACTCTGAATGGTCAGGCAACATCTCTGGAGAACATAGATAGGCGGTGCTTTGGGTCGGGACGCTTCTTCAGACTGGTTGCAGGAGTAGGGCGGTGAGAAGGAAAGCTGGGAGAGGGGAGGGGTTGAGCAGAGCATGGGCCGGTAATAGGTGAACTCAGGAGAGGGAGGATTTTTGAAAGGCAGATTGTTGGGCAAAGGGCAGGGATGAAAAGACGGGAGTGAGCTCAAAAAGGATAAAGAATTATGAATTGTTAAAACTCGTGGATAGAGCTTTACTGGAAGAGATGGAGAAGAGGAGGGAGAAGCCGGTGCAAGGTCAGCCAGGGTTCAGGGGAGGTGAGTAGGCAGGGGGGAAATAAGGGGGGGGGGGGGGATAGGGAAGGGGCTGTTGTGAGTTAGTTGCCGAAAATTGGAGAATTCTATGTTCATACCATTGGGTTGTAAGCTACCCAAGCGGAATATGATTCCATTTACTACCTCTGCTTCACCACTGGGACCATGAGCAGAGCTCAGACTTACTGAGCTGAGGCTCTGTGAGGTCCTTGGTATCTCTCCCCTCACCCTCAGCTACAGGCTGCTGTTTCACCCCTTTATTAGAATTGATGAGAAAGGTAAGTGAAGCTAAAGGGCCTGTCTCACTTGGGGGTCATTTACGCGAAAGGCCGGTAGTGACTGTCGCGCGAAAACCGTCTAACAGTACGACAGTCGCGTGCCAAGTGCTCTTGATGGCCCTGCTTCTTTTGGCAGCCATTTGCGATGTCGTTCGTACTTAGTCCTATCTCCGTGGCAAGAATTTTCCCAGTGAAAAATGTTCAAACCTACGCGCACTTTATACCCGAGTGGTCACGTGGTACAGTGCTCAAATGACGTGCAAATGGTGCGCCAACGGCGTAGGGGTGGTGCATTGTTACGGACGTTGACGCACGCTGAAGCATAATAAATTAGCATAGGCAACGTTCGTGCGTCACCGCGCACTACACATACGGCATCAGTACGTCCGTGTACGCCATCAGTACGTCAGCATGCGCAAGAGATACGTCACGCAGGTGGCGCAAGGATTTTGAGCATTCCAAATCCTGGGGCGCCGCGCATCACTGCATACATCACCAATTTTTAGGATGTTGTGTAAATGGCGTGCAAATGACACCCATGTGGGACAGGCCCTTAAGTGGTTACACAAGGACCTGTAGATAGAGTCCTAGAATCATTGAATGATACAGTGTGGAAACAGGCCCTTCGGCTCAACTTGCTCACACCGGCTGACATGTCCCACTGGCTACACAAGTCCTACCTACCTGTGCTTGGTCCATATCCCTCCAAACTGGTCCTATCCATGTACCTGTCTAACTGTTTCTTAAACGTTGGGATAGTCCCAGCCTCAACTACCACCTCTGGCAGCTTGTTCCATACACCCACCACCCTTTGTGTGAAAATGTTACCCCTCAGATTCCTATTAAATCTTTTCCACTTCATCGAACCTAAGACGAGGAGTTCAGAGGAAAGAACAAGGGGCCTTTTCAGTGGCTTGTTTTAATATTAATATTTGCAATTGTGATACGTTAAATAATTTGAGTTAAATTATTTTCTATTAATTTATCAGTTAATTTATTTTTTATTAATATTTTGATTATTTTTATTATTTTTAGATATTTATTTCTTAAATTCTCTGAAGATGATTTAGACTTTAGACTTTAGAGACACAGCACAGAAAAAGGCCCTTCAGCCCACTGAGTGTCGACCAGCTATCATCCCGTACACTAATACTATCCTACACACGAGGGACAATTTACAATTTTACTGAAGCCAATTCATCTACAAACCTGTTGGTCTTTGGAGTGTGAGAGGAAACCGGAGCACCCGGAGAAAACCCATGCGGTCACAGGATGAACGTGCATACAGCACCCGTAGTCAGGATCGAACCCAGGTCTCTGGTGCTGTAAGGCAGCAACTCTACTGCTGGTGTAAGGGGTGATCACTGGTCGGTGCAAAATGACATACCGTGAATACTTCAATAAAATACCAATACATTTTGCAATGTGCTCCAGGTACTTCAAGTTTTGCAGCTTTGTAGGACTTTGGTTAGGCTGCATTTGGAGTATTGCATGCAGTTCTAGTTGCCCCATTCCAGGGGGAATATAGAAGCATTGGAGAGGGTGTCGAGGAGGTTTACCAGAATGATGCCTGGATTAGGGGGTATTAGTTACAAGGAGCGGTTGGACAGACTCCGATTCTTTTCCCTGGTATGCCGGAGATTACGGGAAGACCTGCTAGAAGTATATAAAATGATGAGAAGCATAGATAAGGTGGACAGTCATAACCTTTTTACCAAGATGGAAAAATCGAATGCTAGAGGGCATAGCTTTAAGGTGAGGAGGAGCAACGTTTAAAGGAAATGTGCGAGGCAAGTTTTCTTAGCACAGAGGCTGGTGAGTGCCTGGAACGTGATGCAAGGGATGGTGGTCGAGGCAGATATTATAGTGGCATTTAAGAGGCGTATGGATATGCAGGGAATGGAGGGATATGGATTATGCACAGGTCTATACGAGATGGTCTTGGCATCATGTTCGGCACAGACATTGTGCACCAAAGGATCTGTTCTTGTGCTGTACTGTTCCACACTCTATGTTCTATATTCTTCATTATGGTCCTGGAGAGGAGAAGGGCTAGACGATCTAGAGGCAGTGACGTATAAGCGGCGAGCAGGAATCAGAGATATGCCCACTGTTTCCATGCTGAGTAAGTGCCAGACTGGTGGATACACCATTGGGCACCATGCCAGCATAACCCACTAAACTCTGGCCTCTACTTAAGGATCCTAACATTAAACAATGAATAAATTATTAACTAAACACATTACTAATTTTTTTACATTGCGCACTGAAATAACGCCATGCACTGATGATAGAAAGTGATCAAAAATATAATTTGAATACTGTTGACTTTGAAAATAATTTTGCAATTATGTTGTTTCATCAGTCAATGTTTATATACTTTTCAGAAATTTAATGTAGGCTTTGTCTAGATTTTGGAGAAATCATGGTTTCTATTGGAAATAAATGTATTAATATTAATATTAAACTATTTCATAAATGAAGTAATTCTTGGGGATTTTTGTCTGTCAATCAATAAACGAAGCAGGATTTTGCAACTTGTCTTTTACTAAATATACGGCATTACAAGGAGATTTCTGTCCAGGTTAATATTATTTGAAGACTTACATGTAGTCTTTGAAATCACTGTATTAAAAAAACCTTTTTATACTAATTGGTAAAAAGGTAATATACAAGACTTCTGAAACTTTTCATTAGAGTTACCTAAGTGTTTGCCATTTGCAGCCTTGCATTTGGAAACAATAAATTGATTTAAGTTTTTCTTACTGACAAAAAGATGTGTTGGCATTGTATGTGTACAACATATTTGTAACTAATACACTGAACAGAGGTGCTACATTACATTTCTACGACATGAATAGATCAAGTCGCTGAAAACATCTGCTAAATTAAACTTTTTCTTATCACCTTTTTCAATTAATGGAGCTAATGACTAAAATAACTTTTTTTTAAAATTCTGTTTTCTAGCAGACATTTTGAATTTGTACAAGCTCGAACACTCAGGTGCAGCTTTCAGACCAGTCGAGCCCAGGAGATGAGCAAGAAGGAGAGAGAGATAAAAAAGGTACTTCATTCCCTCTTTCCTCTGCATTAGCTCTCCTCAGCTCCGGCTCCATCGACCTGTCAGAAACATCACCCTGATTGACTGCCCTGGCAGATGTGCTCCTGTAACAGGTAACCTGATCATCTAAACCCATCTGTTTCTCAGTTCCCTTCAATTCACACTTTTGAAAAAAAAAAATATTAGAAATTGGGAGGGGTTGAATTCTTTGTTGTGTAAAAATGGAGGGGCTTCACCGTCGTACAATAGATTAACCTCAGGGTAGAAGGATACCGAGCATGAGTGGCGTCTTTTAGAACCACGCTATATCTAAAATTACTGCAGTCATTTTTTTTTAATAACTAAAGCTCCTTGCACATTGGGAACAGTTTGCAAAAGATCTAAACACCCTACTGAGTATTCCTCGTATTTATATACTTAATTAATAATCCATGGCCATTCCTTATGAAAAAATAAGATAAATTGAGTTCAGTAATTAGATTAAAGATCTGAATGGTTAAAATTGGCCTCAGTGCTAGCTTGACAGATGGAGTGATCAGGCCTGTGGAGTGGGAATGGCTGTCGTGTTCAGTGGGAGAGGATTTGGGTTTGTCCCCTTTGGTCCCCACAGTCTGGCAAAAAAAATGTTGTGACATAAGCAAGTAGAATTACTGATTTCACTCTCTCCACGATTGGTCCAGACTAGAGCAGGCAGAGAGGTAACCTTAGTACCATGCTGAAATGTTAACAAATTTACCAGTGTCAGTTTTTCCGATAATTACTTTCCACCAAAACATTTTACTACGCTTGTATACAGTGCTTCATTCCGCCGATCTGCACTCCCACTATGTAGGCTTTCTCTGTCTGTCAACAATTGCGAGTCAGGGAGGAATATAATCTCGAAGATATCAGCGCCTCACACTCTCCCGTTCTAAGCATTAGAGAAGAAAACCATGTTCATGCTTCCAAAGTACACGGCTGGAGAACTGCTTCACTGCTCTCAGTAAAACAATATGCTGTGGAAGGACATAAAAAGGGAGGAATCTGGTGAAATAAATATCAGCAAACCACCCCCCCCCCCCCCCCTCCCCACACCCCCCACACCCCCGAAAGGCAAACCATAACCTTTACCTCCAGCAAAGAACAGTTGTGAAAAGGAATATAAGAATACAGTGCAATTTGTCGTGTGTAAAAGAATATCATGTTCAGTGATGATTATCAGGATTAGATTTGAAAAATTTGCATCACGCCAGATAATCAGACACATTCACACCCATAGTAATTCTTTAAAAATCAAGTCAATTATTTATTGTAGTCCTGGGAAAATGGGAAAATAATGTAAAATATCACTTTAGTGATACATAATAAGCTTAATAATTCAAACATCAATCTTTATAGGTTTATAGTTTACTTCATAATATAAAGCACACATGACATAAACCATTGTTTCTATATTTTTAATCAAGGCATAGTACTGCAGAAGTAATTTATAACAAATTTGCAACTTAAATAAAAATGTCCTAGTTTTATTAGAACTTTATTTTTCAATGAATGACCTTCTTCCGATGCATGTGCTCCTGTTCCTGTATACAGGACTGGATCACTGTTCGTCAAGTGCGCTAATGTGATTCTTGTAGCTGAGGGAAGAGCTGGTGTGTAATTTGCACTTAGGCAGATGACAGATGTTGAGAAAAATTCGAGAGAGATTGCTGGTGAAAAAAAGCACCTTGCACCTTGACTGATTACAGTTCATCTGATAGCATTCAAGGAAAGTCATGTCCAGTGTCAGGGTAATATAGACATCAAAGCACTTGGTAACTAACCGGTCTGAAAAAACGGGATGTGAAAAGTGAATGGGAAGCAGCAATGGCCAGATAGATGACAGTGGATCTACACAAATTAACAATATAATGGCCCTTTTCATAGGCCTGGTTTGATGTGTATCTACATTAACAACTGCTCCCCCTGGTGGCTTCAGTTTCAATAACAGTCCAAAGATTAAAATATCATCAACATTTTAATAAAATTTTACTTGCGCTCTTATGAGTCATGTAATTAATTCACCTCAGATGGAACTTGGAAAACTTTATTGTCATTCAGACCTTGCGGTCTGAACGAAATTCCGTTGCCTGCAGTCATACATATAGTAAATAACAAAACACACAATAAACACATATTTAACATCCACCACAGTGAGTTCACCAGGCACCTCCTCACTGTGGTGGAAGGCAAAAATCTTGTCTTTGTCTCTTCCCTTCTTCCTCTTCCTCTTCCTCTGCGCTGAGGCGACCCGGGCCTCCGATGTAGTGACCGCACCGGGTGATGTAAATAAGTCCCGCGGGTGAACCGCGCTCCGCGGGCGGGCCGGTTCAACTCCGCGGCCCGGGGCGGTCGAAGCTGCCGAAGCTGCCGCCCTCCAGTCCAGCGGACGCAGCTGTTGCCGTGGGAGCTCCGGAAAAACAGGTCACCAGCCTGTGACCTGCGAGCTCCCGACGATGTCGTCCACTGGGCCCACGGTCGAACCTCCGAAGTCGCTGCCGCCGCCACCGCCACCGGAAAGCTGCCACAGCTCCGAGTCGCGCCGCCGGAACGCCTGAACCCGCCGCAGCCCCGAAGTCGGCCAGCCCCGCGCTGGTGAGTCCTGGCTGGCGAAGCCTCGGGTCGGTCGATGAAAAGTTTATTATAGAAAGCATACAATTTCACCCCTTGACATTTGAATCCTACGCAGATTTCTTCACCTTATCATTATTTAAATAGATAAATAATTCTGTTTTTTCTGAAGTGCTGAAGAACTGTGTGTTTCAGAGAACTACACTGTAATATTCTGCATCCAACTTTTTTAAAATGTAATATATTTTTTATCCATTTCATGTTTAAACATATCATGTGCATTCTCAGTGCTGCTTTCATGTCTTGGGTTAGTTTGCATTCAGGTAACATATCCTACATTTAGTACTTTTACTCTACTATAGGGCCGCACAACGGTAGAGTTGCTGCCTTACAGAGCCAGAGACCCGGGATCGATCCTGACTACGGGTGCTGTCTGTACGGAGTTTGAACCTTCGCCCTGTGACCGCGTGGGTTTTCTCTGCGCGTTCCGGTTTCCTCCCACACTCCAAAGACGTGCAAGTTTATAGGTTAATTGGCTTCTGTAAATTATCCCCAGAGTTTAGGATAGAATTGGTGTATGGGGATCGCTGGTCGGCGCGGACCTGGTGGGCCGAAGGGCCATTTTCCACACTGAATCTCTAAAATTAAAAATAAAAAAGACAAAAAAAATTAAAAACTAATAAAATGTTAATTTGAATTATCAGCTGAGAACCATGATTAGTGTTGTGCCTTATCCTCTGCTAATAGTGTTAGTATTAGCCTTCTTGTCTCTACTTTGTTTGAAATTAAGTTGATCTTCTAATCCCATTCTCTTTATCTTTTGTGCTTTCTCCTTCCACTTTCTTAATGTCACTATTTTAGTTGTCTTTGTTCAAATCAAACTGTGCTCTATCAGGCTTATATCACCTGCAATCCATGGCTCTTGTATCTTCCACACTCCACAAACCTCTCATTCGCATACTTTCTATCAGCAAGGTAAGATTGTCACTTGGCATTCATTGCATCCTATAATGGGGATACGACCATTTGTGTATTATCTTCAAGTTTATGGCTTCAGCCATTTGTAATTCTCTCCTCGTCTTCATCCTAACCATAAAGAACCAGGCACGCAAATCAGAAAATTGCTGTTGTTGGAAATCTGAAATGGGAAATTCTGGAAACACTCAGCAAGTGTAGGCGCAACGGTAGAGTTGCAGCCTTACAGCGCTAGGGACGCGGGTTTGATCCTGGCTACGGGTGCTGTCTGTATGGAGTTGGTATGTTCTCCCCATGACCTGCGTAGGCTTTCTTTAGGGTCTCCCGGTTTCCTCTCACACTCCAAAGACGTACAGGTAAAATTGTAAATTATCCCTAACATGTGTAGGATAGTGTGAGTATGCGAGGATCGCTGGTATCTGCAGTTCCCTGTGTCGCTTTCTAATTCTCTCTACCTCATGTTCTTTAACCTTCTTTAAAAGCCTCCTTTAAAACCGTCTCTTTGGTGAATTTTTTGTTAACATCTCTATTATCTCCCCTTTGCTGCAGCTGCTCTTATCCTTAAATGAATTGGTATAGATTAGTGAAACAGCTATTCTTTATTGAAAGGCACACTTTATAAATCTGTACAGTATAACACACCACGGGAAGAAAATATGGTTGGCAAATCAGCAGAATCTATCAAAAGCTGTCATTATAAACCATCAAACGTAAATAAACAAGAACAATTGCACTTCTGTAAATTTTATTGCTTTACACTTTGCATTTCAGCATCCTTAAAAGCTAAACTTAGTAAGATAGGTAGACACAAAATGCTGGAGTAACTCAGCGGGACAGGCAGCATCTCTGGAGAGAAGGAATGGTAAGATATGAGTAAGAAGGAACAGTAAAATATCTCATGATGTTTGTTGTGTTCTTTATCATTTATCTGTGGATGGCATGATTGTATTCATGTATAGTCTTTTCTCTGACTGGATAGCACACAAACAAAAGTGTTGCACTGTACCTTCGGTGCACGTAATAATAAACTAAATTAAACTAAACTAAACTAAACACGTTGGGCCAATTTTACAGAAGCCAACTACCCTACAAACCTGCAAGTCTTTGCAACATAGGAAGAAACTGGAGCACCTGGAGAAACATAACACGGTCACAGGGAGAAGGTACAAACTCCATGCAGACAGCACCTGTAGTCAGGATTGAACACGGATCTCTCATGCTGAAAGGTAGCCATTCTATCGCTGCACCACAGTGCCACCCAGGTGTCATTTTCCTTCTTTGCCAATTGATTCAATTTCATAGTGATTTGATTTAACGTGTAGTTAGGTAAATAGCTTTGTCGTTGTTTTCACAGCAATTCTCACAATGAACTTGATTTTATTTTTGTAACCATGTTGACTTATTGAGTTTATTGTCATTCATAGGAGATAAATGCTAGTTTTGATACTTCACAAGCATTGAAGGAGCATTACTACAGGTGCATTACAATTGGTAATGGTTAGTTGTTCCTGCAAACAACATCACAGTCATATAGCATGGAAAAAGGCCCTTCAGCCATACTCGTCCACACCAATCAAGATGCCCCATTTGGCTAGCTTAATTTGCCCGTGTCTGGCCTGTTTCATATCCACGTATCTGTCCAAGTGAGTCTAGAAGGATGTGGAGGGATCTCATTGAAACTTAACGAAAAGTGAGAGGCCTGGATGAAGTGGATGCGGAGAGGATGTTTACACTAGTGGGAGAATCTAGGACCAGACGGCACAGCCTCAGAAGAAAAGGACGTACATACTTTAGAAAGGAGATGAGGGGGATATCTTTAGTCAGAGGGTGGGGAATCTGTAGAATTCATTGCCACAGATGGCTGTGCAAGTAAAGTGAGTGGGTATTTTTAAAGCAGAGATTGACACATTCATAATTAGTAAAGGTGTCAAGGGTTATGGGCAGAAGGCAGGATAATAGTGTTGAGAGGGAAAGATAGATCAGCCATGACTGAATGGCAGAGTAGGCACAATACTGGGGTGAATGGTCTAATTTTTCTCCAATGATTTATGAACTTATGAACTGTCTTTCAAATGTTGATATAGTGGTAAAACTGGTACACACAGAATGAAAATGATAGGAGCATGCATTTTAATTGGGAGAGTGGTTAGCATGTGGGTAGCAGTGAAGTGGGTAGCAGGTAGATTTGATTGTAATGTTCAGAATTGGATGGGATATATCTAAAAGGAAGGAATGCCCCGGGGTACAGAGAGGGATAGGGGTGGGAGAGGAGGGGGTAGATTGGTCTTACAGAGCTGGAAAGGACACAAAGTACTAGAGTAACTCAGCGGGCCAGGCAGCATTTGTGTAGAAAATGAATAGGTGACGTTTCAGGTCAAGACCCTTCTTCAGACTGGGTGAGAGTAGTAGAGAAGTCAAGATGGTTCATGCCACGCTGGCAGTTGGAAATAAAAAGGACTGGAGAGGATAAACTGGCAGGGGGAGGTGCTAAGACAAAAGGGAATCTTGGAGAGGGGGGAAGGGGCCATCACTGGGAGGTGAGGACTCCTTTCCTTAGTGAAAGGCACAGAGGTGGTGATGGAAAAAGATCTCTGCACTATCATGGATCAGAGCTGGAATAGACTCGGTGGGCTGAATTGCCTCTTTCCTTTTGCAACAATTCTGCTGAAAGTGTTTAGGGCCCTGTGTATAAAATTGCTTGCATTCAAACTGCTGTCACTCACCATTCTCCTTTTTGGTTGAAGTTCATTAAAAGCTGCAAGGAATGATGTATGGAGTTATTTTCTAAAAAAAAGGGGGAATTATGTTCCAAACAATCATTTTGCTCCATTTGCTGTGCAATTCAGCTCAATTTTAAACAAAACTTTTTCTTCTTCTAGGCTGTCAGCTTAGAGGTCTAACAAACACTAACAATCTGAAATTTAACACCGGCCTCTTGTCCTGAAACAACCTTATGTTATGGGAGTTTTGCTTTCATCAGCATGTGTTTCATAAAAAATCATATCTAACGTAGTCATTTGAGAGCCTACACAAATGAAAGAGCCCGTGAATAGGTACTTATTTCCCATATGTGAATCAAGTTTGAGAGGAGTATTCAATGTCACTGCCCTTTAATCTACACACAATGAACCAATATTGTTCCGTGCTTATGTAGACAAACGGACGTTGGATGATATTGGTTAATTGACATTTGGTAGGACATCCTTCCATGATATTTTTTCTGAAGAAGTGTTGGTGAGATAGAGGTTATCCTGTTGGTATAGAAAATAATCAAGATAAATCCTTTATCCTGTATCTGTACACTGTGGACGGCTCGATTGTAATCATGTATTGTCTTTCCGCGGACTGGATAGCACGCAACAAAAGCTTTTTCACTGTACCTCGTTACACACGACAATAAACAATAAACTAAACTAAACTAAACTAATTAGAAGGGGTAAGGAACCAGACAGGTAAGAGGCATCAATGATCGGTGCTTTTGTTTGTGTGAAATTACAAAAGATTACCACACAGATGTCCAGGTAAATACAATATTTAAACCTCAAAGTTAAATCCACTGAAAACCGAAAGGTTCACAGAAGGTTCCATATACGTTGCTTCTGTAAGTGATGGTTAATTTAGCACAATAGCACAACTTTTTCACTTTTCAGTTCTAAAATATTATCTTGTATATTAAAATATTGTAATCACACAACTAACGTCCCATTGAATCCATTTACACCTCACTCTGTCTTGGCAAAGACACCAGCATAATCAAGGATGAGTCACACAATGGCCACGCTCTCATTCCCTCCTCTCCCATCAGGCAAAAAGGTACAGAAGTTTGAAAACACACACCTCCAGATTCATTGGCGATCGTTTCGCCGAACACCTCCACTCGGTCCGCATTAACCAACCCGACCTCCCGGTGGCTCAGCACTTCAACTCCCCCTCCCATTCCGTATCCGACCTCTCGGTCCTGGGCCTCCTCCACAGCCAGAGTGAGCAACACCGCAAGTTGGAGGAACAGCACCTCATATTCCACTTGGGGAATATGAATCCTTTGGGCCTGAACATTGAATTTTCTCAATTCTGTTAACCCTTGCTGTCTCCTCCCCTTCCCACCTCTCCCTCAACCGTCGGGCCCTGGCATTCCCTCTATCTCTATCTCCCTCCCCCACCCTAGTCGCACCAGCTTCTCAGTTTCACAACACTAACAGCTTACAATGGCTTGTTCCCTTTATCATTGATACTTTTTTGCATATTCATTGTTCTTTATCTCTCCACATCACCGTCTATATCTCTTGTTTCCCTGATCCCTGACCAGTCTGAAGAAGGGTCTCGACCCGAAATGTCGCCTATCTCCTTCGCTCCTTAGATGCTGCTGCACCCGCTGAGTTTCTCCAGCCTTTTATGTACCCCCAATTCTCCACCATCTGCAGTTCCTTCTTTAACACCTCCAGATTCAGGGACAGTTTCTTCCCAGCTGTTATCAGGCAACTGAACCATCCTACCAACAACTAGAGAGTGGTCCTGAGCTGCCATTTACCTCATTGAATACCCTCGGACTACCTTTACTGGTTTATCATGCACTAAACGTTATTCACGTTATTCCCTTTATCATGTATCTGTACACTGTGGATAGCTCCATTGTAATCATGTATTGTCTTTCCATTGACTGGTTAGCATGCAACAAAAGCTTTTCACCTCAATGCACCTGACAATAAACTCATGCTGGAGTAACTCAGCGGGTCAGGCAGCAACTCTGGAGATGCGGTATAGATGACCTTTCAGCTCAGAACCCTTCCTCAGACTGAAAGATGGAGAGAGCCAGAATAAATCAGGGTCGGCAACAGATTACCTCAGGAAGGGTGGAGTCCATAATGGCCCTTTGTTGGCTGGGGAAGATGTGCTAACAAAAGGGGTACAAGGATGCGACCAGTGGAACTAGTCGGGCGCTGGGGTGCAGAAGGTGGGATGGGGGAGTTTGAGAGGGGAGAAGGAATGCAGGAGTTACTTAAAATTTGAGAAATCAATGTTCTTACCACTAGGTTGTAAGTTGTAATGTGTTGTAAATATGAATGGACTGGGAATTATGACCATAAATAGAGCCATTTGCTTTAGATGCTGATGGAGTAGGTGAGTTGAAGTGCAGAGCTTCTACTTGGATGGAGAGGTACCTCTACTGGATAATGAGAGGCCTAGATGGTATGGAAGTGGAGACAGGTGGCACAGTGGTGCATCAGCAGAGCTGCTGCCTCACAGCGCCAGAGACCCAGGTTAGATCCTGACCTTGGGTGTTGTTTCTGTGGAATTTGTACATTCTCCCTGTGACCTCGTGGGTTTCTCCGGGTGCTCCAGTTTCCTCCCACACGCCAAAGACATGCAGGTTTGCTGGCTTCTGTAAATTGTCTGTAAATTCTGTAGATTCTAGTATGTAAGATTGAACTAGTGTACGGGTGATCGCTGGTCAGAGGGCCGAAGGGCCTGTTTCCATATTGTATCGCTAATAATAAATCTAATAAATAACAGGAATAATGAAATTTTCCTGTCAGGTAACAGTGTTCAGATTCTTGGCATGCTCCTCCCAAAATACTTTGCAGGTATTTTATCAAAAGCATAAATTCAAAGAAATGTAATTGATAATCAAAAAGCATTGGAAATATAGTCATAGATTCATCCAGCGTGGAAATGGCCCAACATGCCCACGCCGACCAACATGCCCATCTACACTAGCCCCACCTACCTGTATTTGGCCCATATCCCTCGATATCTTTCCTATCCATTTAGCTGTCTTTTAAATGTTATGATAGTACCTGCTTCAACTACCTCCAGTGTATATGGTAATGGTAAACACATAAGTAAATACCAAGTGCAAAACTGCAGAATGGTGCAAAGATCCTTGTGAAATGTAGTAGCAAGGAAGCATATTTACCAGATCCTGTATAGTCATAAAGTCATACAGAGTGGAAACAGGCCCTTCAGCTGAACTATCCAATGCCAGCCAACATGCCCCATTTACCCTAGTCCCACCTGCCCATTCTTGACCCATATCCCTCTAAACCTATCCTATCCATGTACCTGTCCAAATGTCTCTTAAACGTAATGATAATACCTACCTCAACTACCTCCTCCGGCAGCTGGTTTCATACACCCACCACCCTATGTGTAAAAACGTTGTCCCTCAGGTTGCTATTAAAATTGGCGTGTGGTGAGGCGTGGTGACGTATGCAGCGACGAGCCGTAACGCACGGTGCCCCGGGATTTTGTAATGCTCAAAATCCTTGCGCGCCACCTGCGTGATGTATCCCTTGAGTTTTGAGAAATTTTCACCATAGTATCTTTGATTTTCGCTGGGAAAATCCTTGTCACGGAGAGCGGACTAAGTACGAACGATATCGGAAATGGCTCCCAAAAGAAGCAGGGCCCTCAAGAGCACTTGGCGCGCGACTGTCCCTACTGGCCTGTCGCGCAAATGACGCGCAAATGACGCCCAAGTGGGTCAGGCC
Organism: Okamejei kenojei; assembly: GCA_035221665.1. Taxonomy (NCBI): domain Eukaryota; kingdom Metazoa; phylum Chordata; class Chondrichthyes; order Rajiformes; family Rajidae; genus Okamejei; species Okamejei kenojei. The sequence continues at coordinate 54,427,879 of CM069139.1, read as the reverse complement.
CTTTAGGCTGCAGCTTCATGGGAGGGGGATGGCAGGCAGTGGTGCATCGGTAGAGTTGCTGCCTCACAGTGCCAGAGACCTGGGTTTGATTCTGATTACGGGTGCTGTCTGTTTGTAAGTTCTCCCCGTGTAGGCTTTTCTCCTGGTGCTCCGGTTTCATCCCACACTCCAAAGACATACGGGTTTGTAGGTTAAATTGGCTTTGTTAAAATTGTAAATTGTTTCAATGATAGTGCTAATGTATGGGCTAGTCACTGGTCAGCACAGACCAAAGAGCCTGTGTCCATGCTGTATCTCTGAGGACAGATAAAGTAAAGCAACTTATTTGCTGTAAAGTGCCTCAGGATGGAAAAAAGTCATGAAAGGTACTATATAAATGCAAGTGTCTTTTCGTTTGAGAATATGATTATTTATGTCTGCTCAAATGAACTTCATCCATTCCTAGTAATTAGGCTTTTTCATCATTTTTCAAGACAATGTTCATTGATGTCAGTTTACGTTAGTTTGGAGATACAACGTGAAATCAGGCCCATCGCTCCACCGAGACCGCGCTGACCAGTGATCACCCAAAACAGTATCTTACACAGACCAGAGACAATTTACAGAAGCCCATTAGAAACATAGAAACATAGAAATTAGGTGCAGGAGCAGGCCATTCGGCACTTCGAGCCTGCACCGCCATTCAATATGATCATGGCCGATCATCCAACTCAGTATCCTGTATCTGCCTTCTCTCCATACCCCCTGATCCCTTCAGCCACAAGGGCCACATCCAACTCCCTCTTAAATATGGCCAACGAACTGGCCTCAACTACCTTCTGTGGCAGAGAATTCCACAGATTCACCACTCTCTGCGTGAAAAACGATTTTCTCATCTCGGTCCTAAAAGACTTCCCCCTTATCCTTAAACTGTGACCCCTTGTCCTGGACCTCCCCAACATCGGGAACAATCTACCAGCATCTAGCCTGTCCAACCCCTTAAGAATTCTATGAGATCACCCCTCAATCTTCTAAATTCCAGCAAGTACAAGCCAAGTCTATCCAGTCTTTCTTCATATGGAAGTCGTGCCATCCCAGGAATCAGTCTGGTGAACCTTCTCTGTACTCCCTCTATGGCAAGAATGTTTTTCCTCAGATTAGGAGACCAAAACTATACGCAATACTCCAGGTGTGGCCTCACCAAGACCCTGCATCTCCCCTTTTCCTAATCGGTCACCATTCAAATAATAGTCTACCTTCCTGTTTTTGCCACCAAAGTGGATAACCTCACATTAATCTACAAAGCGACACATCTTTGGCATGTGGGAGGAAACTGGAACACCTCGAGAAAACCCATGCGGTCACAGGGAGAACGTACAAACTCCGTACAGACAGCACCCCTAGTCAGGATCAAACCTAGGTCTCTAGCACTGTGAGGCAGCAACTCTACTGCAGCACCACCGTACCAACCAGTTTGTTTTGCAAGATTATTTTTATGGTATGAAGCCCCTGTAGAAAACACTTACTGGAGAAAACGTGTGGCATGGAGGCGCAGCAGTAGAGTTGCTGCTTTACATTCCAAGGTTTCCATTCCACTCACCTTAAATCTATGTCCTCTAGATCTCGATTCCTCTACTCTGTGCATTTACCTGATCTATTCCTCTCATGAATGTATTGCCATTGAGCACTCTAGGCTGATTAAAGGCTGCTTTATTATGTTAGTAAAATGTGTTGTTTCCTGTTAATAACTTTCGCAAAATGTGCTTTGTATCAAGACGACATCACCAATAAATCTGTATTCTTAGACAGCTGCATCATGCTGCAATAAATGAAATTAACTTAATCTTTTGCAGAAAATCTAACAAATATGAGTAAGGTGTGGATCAGGCACCTTTGCCATTCCTTAAAAATTGCCTATCAATTAAAATTTTACATTTCCTTTCGTGAAATACAAAACACAAGGTATGGTTTAGGTTATTTCAGTAATTCATTTGTAATCGACTTCGCAATAACAAGATACTTGTGAATTTAATTTGATTATCGGATTTAAATCAATTTAGAGGAAAGCACTGTAGTCATTCTTATAAATTAATTTATCTCAAATTTCATTGAGATACACAAGTTTTGCTTATGGAAAGCGTTTTGCAACGTGACTGTAAGATATGTTTGTGCACTATAAAGCCTTTAGTTTAGTTTTAGTTTGGAGCTACAGCTTGGAAACAGACCCTTCGTCCACCGAGTCCACACTGATTAGCATTGCACGCACATTAGTCATATCTTACTTACTGGAGACAATTTACAGAAGCCATTTAACCTACAGACCTGCACGACTTTGGAGTGTGAGAGGAAACCGGAGCACCCGGCAGAAACTCACGCCGTCACAGGGAGAACGTACAAATTCCGTACATGCATCTGCGGTTCCTTGTTTCTACACTGAGACTCAGAGCTTCACTCTCATCACTGGCTCACTGTGTCACCATTTAAATTCCTTGATATGATGTTGGCAGTGCCCACTGATAATACCGTGGTCATTAGCGACCATTTTGATGGCTGCACAGCAAAGTTCCACATCCCTCAGCAAAGTTCACCAGCAGCCCAGATAATGTGAAATAATTGAATATATGCTACTCGGACTAAAGCTGGGTGCAAGGGCTAAGGAGGTGGCAGGTGAGGCAGGGTGGTCGGTCAGATGCTGCACAGCCAGGACCTCTATTGAGAAACATAGAACTGCAGATGCTCATTAATACACAAAAGGACACAACGTGCAGGAGTAACTCAGAGGGTCAGGCAGCTTCTCTGGAAAACATAGATAGGTCTATACAGGCGAGGGAGATTTTTGAGAAGTAATTCGTTGGAACCAAGGTCAGAGATAAGAACAAAAGGTGTGAGACAGGTTTGAAGAGTGTAGGATTGTGAAGGAGGAGGGAGGAAAGTGAAAGTAACGGTGGGGGGCGGGGGGAGGTTGTGGGGACAAATAGTGGGGAGTCCATGTGGGCCACAGAGGAGGGAAGAAGGGGGGAAGGATCTATATTGAGTTCTCAGTGAAGTTCCGTAGCTGGGCAAGGAGAGAATTCTTCAGGATTCAGGCCAGAGTATAGGATGTGAAGGAACTGGAAGGTCTGGGACAGGGGGCCAGGGCAAGGTGGAAATTAATGGAAGGATCAGGAGCTTGAGTGGGATCCAGGGGTTTGGGAGGAAAGGAAGCAATGTGGAGGTCAGAATCTGGAGCACTGGGAGGATTGGAAGGACTGGAAGACCAGGGTACCAGCGAGCCAGTGATGAGAGTGAAGCTCTGAGTCTCAGAGTAGAAACAAGGAACCGCAGATGCTGGTTTGCAAAAAAACCCACAAATTGTGGAGTATTTTTGTGGCTCAGGCAGCATCTTTGGAAAAGAGAGTCAGTGTACTCAGTGTAGAACCCGTGTGAAGAAGGGTCCCAACCCAAAATGTCACCTATCCATGTTCTCCAGAGATGCTGCCTGACCCACTGAGTTACTCCAGCACTTTGTGTCTATATCTATCCATGGAAAATGTGGATAGGTGATGTTTCAGGTCAGGACCCTTCTGCAAACCACACCCAAAATGTCACCCATCCACGTTCTTCTGGGATGCTGCCTGACCTGCTGAGTTACTCCAGAGTTTTGTACCTTTCTCTGGGAACGAACATGCAACGCCTATTAGAATTAGAGCGCAGACTGCACTTTGAAAATAGCGGCCAAACCTGGCATCTCTTGCATGCGGGCTCAGTATCTCTGTACACTTTGCTAATCGGGGTATTACGCTTAGGTATGGCAATGGTCTACTGGACTGTCTGTGAGAAACTAATTTCACTGTACATTTGCACCACACAAGTGACCATAAAACACCATTTAATCATTGAACCATTGAACTTGTGTGAATGGGATGTCGTGAAGCATTGGACAGTTCAAAAGGAATACGTTTATTTTAGTGATTTTTCGTACATCCCAACCCAATATTACAGCATCAACATGGTTCTCTGGGGAGTGAGCAGTCTATTTTCCCCCATCATTCTCTGGATGGCATGTTGCAGGGCAGGTGGTGTCATTCTAATGTGACTGTCATGAAGTCATGGCAGCTGTACAAAGGTGAAGTGTCCCTAGAAGAACTCATTTACATTTCCAGAGAGGCACAATAATAAAATGGTCATTCTCCTGCTTCATTGGAGGAAAATTGAAGTTTAAAACACATAACACTGAATAAAACAGTGACTTGTGATTGTATTTCCAGGCTTCTTTAATTGACGAGATTAAAGAATTAAGAGGAAAACAGTGAAAAGGCTAAACTACCAGGGGAAATGGATGGCACCAAAGCCAAGCGACACTTTGTGTGCTGGTCCCAGAAGCAGATCTGCAATCATTCTTTACAATCACACCACTCTTTTAAATCTTTATTTATCTGCACACTGTGGATGGCTTGATTGTAATCACTTACGGTCATTTCGCTGACTGGATAGCATGCTACATAATAGCTCATTGGTTCAATGGTGCCTTTATTGCAGCCTGACCAAACGCCAATAAAGCTGCATCTTGACATTGAAACTTGTACTCAATGCTCCGACCAGTAAAGCAAAGCAAGCCATGTGCTTTCTTTACCACTCTGGAATAAACTAATTTTGGAGCAAGTTAGTCAATGCACCTTGGATTCTGAAGACGTTTCTTGGTCTGAAGAAGGTGTACCAGAACGTCACCTATTCCTTTTAGACAATAGACAATAGACAATAGGTGCAGTAGGCCATTTGGCCCTTTGAGCCAGCACTGCCATTCAATATGATCGTGGCTGATCATCCCCAATCAGTACCCCATTCCTGCCTTCTCCCCATATCCCCTGACTCTGCTACTTTTAAGAGCCATATCTAGCTCTCTCTTGAAAGCATCCAGAAAACCTGCCTCCACCGCCCTCTGAGGCAGAGAATTCCACAGACTCACCACTCTCTGTGAGAAAAATAATTTCCTCGTCTCCGTTCTAAATGGCTTACTCCTTATTCTTAAACTGTGGCCCCTGGTTCTGGACTCCCCCAACATCGGGAACATGTTTCCTGCCTCCAGCATGTCCAAAACCTTAACAATCTTATATGTTTCAATGAGATCCCCTCCATCTGTTCTCAGAGATGCTGCCTAACCCATTGAATTACTCCAGCATTTTGTGTTAATATTTGATATAAACCAGCATCTGCAATTCCTTCCTACACATCTTGGATCCCTTGTGCCCTAGCTTTCTGGATTTACCTTCCATGCAGGACCTTGTCAATTAAATTCTTAAATTCCATGCAAACAACATCTACCAGCATGCCTTCATCCATCTTCTGAGTAACTGCCTCAAACAAACTCAAGACAAGTTAATAAGGCCGGATTTTCCTGCCACAAAACTATATTGACTATCTCTGATCATCCCCTGTCATTCCAAATGCTCATAAATCCTATCCCTCTGTAGTTTCCTCAGTAATTTCACTACCACCGACACGAGGCTCACTGGCCTGTTGTTATCTGACATATAATAGTAAGATTAAATGAGAACTTACCAGTTTGAAGTTTGATATTTATTTTATGAGGTGTTACGATGAGGGATTATGTGAAGAAGCCCCACCAGGCGCATGCGTGTCATACTTCAAAGCAGCGGCATGAAAACACAGAAACTATAGTCGAAGTGATATAGTAAGACTCAGAAGACTAGAACTACCAGATGATCTTTGCGATTATGAGGGCCGGGAGCGGAGGGCACGTAATCCCTCATTGTAACCCATCATAAAATAACGATCAAACTTCAAACTGGTAAGTTCTCGTTTAATCTTACTACTTTACTTCGGAGTCACGTGAGTTACTACGTGAAGATTTCAAAGCTCTGTGATTTCATGCCATAGATCCATTCCATACGACACACTGCTTCAGTTGACACAGTAGTGAATAAATAATGTATTGAACATTGCTTCGAATTATCCAATAATCATTTTTAATAATAATAACAAACAAAACAGCAATAACCCCTCTGTCCCAGGGGGAAATTACAAATAAAATTTAGAAAAAAAAAAGAAATCAAACCGAAACCCAAAACAGCATGCCCAAAACCTTGCACTGTCAGGACAGGTTTATCATAAAATTTGGAAGAAGGTCGCCTCCTTAGACCATCCTGCGGCCCCGAGGATTTGGTCTAGAGGCAAGTCCTGTGCCTTCGCTGCGGATGTTGATGCCGCCCTGGTGGAGTGAGATTTAAACACATGAGTGTCTACTCCAGCACAATCCAAAACCTGTTTTAACCATCTAGAAATAGTTTGTACTGACACCTTTTTGTGTTTTTTTTGTGGCTGATGAGCATTGCTGTCTCAGAGCCTCTGAGACTCTTAGTTACCTTGATATATTGACTCAGGTGCTTGACTACACATAACATTTGGTCAACGGGGTATGCTTTAAAGCTTACTTTGGTTCCGGCCATTCCTGACCTGCTTTGTTTGATTAAATCATACACATAAAACGTAATGTTATCTGCAGAAGAATACATGCTATCTAGTCATAGCTTTTGCAATGTTTGAACTCGTTGCGCTGATACTAGCGCCATGAGATAACCACTTTCAGTGTTAATTTCTGAAAAGACAGTGACGTAATTGGAGCCCATTGCCGAAGCAGTTTGTGAACTATACTGACAGCCCAGATTTCTGTATATCTAGGCTTAGGAGGGTTCTTGTTAAAGATTCCTCTCATGAATCGGGATACTAACGGATGAGACCCGATAGATTGTTGTTTTGAAAACTGCCCTAAATAGGAGGACAAAGCACTCCGAGCACTATTAATGGCACTATAGCTCAAGTTCATCAAAATGCAATGTAGCAAGGAACTCCAATACATCCGGTATGCTTGCAGTATGATAGGATATATCTGACTGCGAGCAAAACATCTCTCATTTCTTATAATGAGACACATATTGTTTTTTAGTGCTGTCTCTCCAAGCTGCAGTTATCACATCCATGGTCCTACTCGACAGTCCAAGCCCTTGGAACGGTCTGGTCAGAACCTGTAGATTAACAAATTAATACGATCTTGTAACGGATGACTTTCTCCTGTTACTGGATGCACCAAGGAATGGCTGAGTCATCATTCTCAGCACCAATGGAAACCATGGCTATGTAGGCCAGTCCGGAACCACCAAAATGCCTGAGGCGGAGTCCTGCTCTATTTTGGTGAAGCATTGCCTAATGAGGCAGAACGGGGGAAACGCGTAAAAAGAACGCACGTCCCCAATGTAGTGAGAATGCATTCTCCGCTACTGCTCCTGGATCTGGTTCCCACGAAACGTATTTAGGCAACTGGTGATTTAGCCTGGATGCAAACAGATCAATATCTGCCAAACCATAGCGGCTGACAATCATTTTAAAAACATCAGGATTTAGCATCCATTCTATGTTGTCATCAAATTTCTGTGACCTGTTGTCTGCCACCTGGTAGGTAGATAGCTGAGACCCAGATATTTCTGGAAATACACCAGTCCCAAATGAGGTTAGCCAGATTATCACATGATACTGACCTGATTCCTCCCATGTGATTGATATAGGCAACAGCTGTGGCATTGTCAATCTGGAGCTGAACATGTAAATTATTCATTGCTGAACAATAAGCTTTTAATCCATAGAATGCACCCAACAATTCTAAGTAATTTATACCATGCCTGTGCAGGATTAAATCCTCTTGCACACTCCATCTACCACCATAGCTAGACTCGCTGTCCGTGGCTCCCCATCCCAAAGCACTCACATCTGTTTGTAAAACAACTGAAGGTTGCTGAACCAAAATGTTTTTGGTAGTTTGTACAATATTGATAATTCACCATTGTAATTCAGCGATGGCTCTGGCTGGCAACTGCATAGGTTTATCAAAAATGACCTGCATGTTCTTTAAGTGCTTGTTTTCTAGCCCGTTGCAGACTTTGATAGTGCAGGGGTCCAAACTCCACTGCAGGGAAAGCCGCCACCAATTTGCCAATAACACTGGCTACTTCCCAGATGGAGGGGTGTTGTTTTTCAGCGAGACTGGTACAGACCTCCCTGATTTCCACAGCCGTGGCTGTAGGCAAAGTCACTGACATATCAACTGAATCAATGACAAACCCCAAATAATCAATTTTTTGGGATGGCTCTTGGATTTTGTTGGATGGACCAGAAACCCTAACCTCTCAAACAGGTGTTTGGTTGATGAAACCTAATCCTCAGCTGTTTCCTGAGTGTTGCTTATGATTAATATATCATCTAGATAAGCCATTACAATGTGATTCTGGGTACAAAGTAGTGCCAGCACTGGTTTTAGCAATTTTGTGAATAACCTAGGAGCTGAGGTTAACCCATTGGGTATGCTTTAAATTGCTACAGCTGTCCCATCCAACTAAATTTCAAGTATCTTTGGTACTGATGATGAATTGGTACTGAATAATATGCATCTTTCAGATCTATGGTTGCCATATAACAACCTTCTGATTGCAGCTGTTTAGCAGTATTGAAGGTATCCATTTTTAAATGTCTATACTGGACATAGGAATGTAACTGGGTTAGATCCAGAATGACTCGACATCCACCATCTTTTTTCTGTCTGGGGAATATATTGGACACAAATTGTTGAGGATGGTATATCATCCTCTCAATTACCCCTTTTTGGAACGAAACCACAATTTCTTCATTTACCTGCTGGTTTCTGGTCCAGAAAAAAAACCAATACCCGACTAGGCATATTTTGTGCAGGTGGATGGAATTCCTGACATAAACTCTATTTGAGACCCTGAGACAGTGTCCAGTATAAACAGATCAGATGTTATGCAGCATCATTCATCATAAAATAACTGCAACCTACCCACAACCAGAGGTTGTTTCCCAGAAGATTTATCCTGGTCTGAATGAATCACCCAAAGCTCTTCAGTCGACCTTGGAGTTCTTGTCCTTTTCGCCATACTGGAGTTGTAGTTGGGGTATACAGGTGGGTAATACAGCCGTCCCACTGGCCCCACTCTGCTTGGCCCTGCCCCCGGATCTGACCCCCTTCGTGTTGAAAACGACCTGCGAGGTGGCATCCTGGCGGAAGGGATATAAGTCTTCCTGAGGCCTATTGTCTTGGCCTCTTCCTCCAGGTCTTTGACTTATTTGAGCAGGTCCTCCCCAAATAAATAATTTGGCACTTGAATATTGGTCGACCTGCATAAAGCTGTAAATCGCAGGTTTAGTGTAGGCTTTATGGCTATTTTCTGGATGCAATTCACTTCGAAATATGCATTACACAGCAGGGCCAGCATATCCTGCTGTGTGCTGGACATCGGTGCCCCTCAGAACATTTTGCCAAAAGCCGTGATGCCTGCTCCCACCAATTTGAGGACCCGCTGGAAACAGATTTCCTGTCCATGCATCGTTGCACTCATTTGTGCCCAGATAGCAGAGTCCACAGTGGGCACTTTGAGCGATGCACAATTCACAGGTGTTATGTATCGGGTGGCTGTTTGTTCCATTATTGTATCTTGTAGCTGGTGAGAGGCCATGTAATTGATGTTGGCCGCCAGGTTTTCCTCCATGGCTTCACCAGTACCTTCCGGAATAGCAAAGTTCCTTGCTACATCCGGGACACCTGGAGCATGGCTCATGTGCTTTGGTGTGTGCCCAAAAGCAGTGACACCAACTTCAGGGTCAGATTCCTCCTGCCCTGGCTCTCCCGAGTCTTGCTCCAGGGAGGTCTCTTCCAGCTCTAAACAAATGCTGGAGAGGGTGATTCCCACTGATATTGATAAGCGGTGTAACCTTCTTCGCTGTATGGGCCTCTATGTGAGGCTGTCTGGAGAATCCTAGGGGCATTAGACCCTAATTGAAAAAATTCATGGCTCATTAAAGTTTGGAGCATCTTCTCCATCTGGTCGAAGCTGTCCCCATACCTTTTTATTAGAAGGAGGGGAGTCTTCCTCTTCATCAGACCCGTCAGATAAGACGGGCCTGAGGGATTTCTTTTGGCCTTCCTCCCTGGTGGAGTGGCCTCAGTGCCTTGAAGCACTGGAACTGATAGAGGCAGTTGAGCTGCCGGTAGAACAGCAGCCAGTATCGGAGCCGGCGTTACTGCAGCCGGTATCTCCCGACCCGATCTGTGAGCGATAACTGCGGGCCCGTGCGTTACGCTCCTACTACTGACAAGTTTTTTTTCCAACACACTCCATTATCACCAACTCCCACTGGCTCCCGAGCCTGACTAACGGAGGTTAAATGCTCGCAGGAAAAGTTTGAAATTGACTTACCTGCTGGGTATATTACTTACCGCTGGTGGAGCTGCGCTCTCCAGCCCGTCGGTGCGCCATGCGTCGGACGTAATGACGCGCATGCACCTGGCGGGGCTTCTTCACATAATCACTCACGTGACTCCAAAGTAAAATTGCTGTCTATTTTATGGAAAAAACAGATGTCCCACAATGTTCTGGCACCTTACCCTTAAGGGCCTGTCCCAGCTGGGCGTCATTAGCGCAATGTCCTAAAAATTGGGTGGAGAGTGGTGACGCGCGAATGGCGCGTGGTGAGGCGTGGTGGCGTATGCAGTGACGCGCGGTAATACGCGACGCCCCAGTATTTTGTGATGCTCAAAATCCTTGCGCGCCATCTGTGTGACGTATCCCTTGTGCAAGCTGACGTACTGATGGCGTATGCTGACATACTGACGCTGTACGTGTAGCGCGTGGAGACGCACAGTGATGCACAAACATTGCCTATGCTAATTTATTATGCGTCACCGTGCATCAACGTCCGTAACTATGCGCCGCCCATACGCCGTCGGTGCGCCATTTGCGCTCCATTTGAACGCCACATCACGTGACCACCCGGGTATACAGCGTGCATAGATTTGAAAATTTTTCACCATAGTATCTTTGATTTTCACTTGGAAAATCCTTGCCATCGCAAATGGCTGCCAAAAGAAACATGGCCCTCAAGACACTTGGCACGTGACTGTTGTACTGCTAGAGGTTTTTCGCGCGACAGTCACTACTGGCCTGTCGCGTAAATGATGCGCAAATGACGCCCAAGTGGGTCAGGCCCTTTAGGCTGCAACTTCAGGGGAGGGGGGTGGCAGGCAGTGGTGCATCGGTAGAGTTGCTGCCTCACAGTGCCAGAGACCTGGATTTTATTTTGATTATGGGTGCTGTCTGTTTGTAAGTTCGCCCTGTGACCATGTGGGCTTTTCTCCTGGTGCTCCGGTTTCATCCCACACTCCAAGGACATACGGGTTTGTAGGTTAAATTGGCTTTGTTAAAATTGTAAATTGTTTCAATGATAGTGCTAATGTATGGGCTAGTCACTTTTCAGCGCAGACCAAAGGGCCTGTTTCCATGCTGTATCTCTGAGGCCAGGTAAAGTAAAGCAACTTATTTGCTGGAAAGTGCCTCAGGATGGAAAAAAGTCATGAAAGGTACTATATAAATGCAAGTGCCTTTTCGTTTGAGAATATGATTATTTATGTCTGCTCAAATGAAGTTCATTAATTCCTAGTAATTAGGCTATTTCATCATTCTTCAAGACAATGTTCATTGATGTCAGTTTAGGTTAGTTTGGAGATACAACATGAAATCAGGCCCATCGCTCCACCGAGACCGCGCTGACCAGTGATCACCCAAAACAGTAGATCTACAGTACACAGACCAGAGACAATTTACAGAAGCCCATTAATCTACAAAGCGGCACGTCTTTGGCATGTGGGAGGAAACTGGAACACCTCGAGAAAACTCATGCGGTCACAGGGAGAACGTACAAACTCCGTACAGACAGCACCCCTAGTCAGGATCAAACCCAGGTCTCTAGCGCTGTGAGGCAGCAACTCTACTGCAGCACCACCGTACCAACCAGTTTTTTTTGCAAGATCATTTATATGGTATGAAGCCCCTGTAGAAAACACTTTCTGTAGAAGACGGGTGGCATGGAGGTGCAGCAGTAGAGTTGCTGCTTTACAGCACTTGCAGCACCGGAGACCCGGATTCGATCCCGACTACAGGTGCTGTCTGTACGTAGTTTATATGTTCTCCCCATAACGCGTGGGTTTTCTCTGAGATCTTCGGTTTCCTCCCATACTCCAAAGACGTACAGGTATGTAGGTAAATTGGCTTGGTATAAATGTAAGTTGTTCATAGGGGTGCTCAAGGGGTCACAATCTAAGGATAAGGGGGAATTCCTGTAGGACCGAGATGAGGAAAACATTTTTCACACAGAGAGTGGTGAGTCTCTGGAACTCTCTGCCACAGAAGGTAGTTGAGGCCAGTTCATTGGCTATATTTAAGAGGGAGTTAGATGTGACCCTTGTGGCTAAAGGGATCAGGGGGTATGGAGAGAAGGCAGGTACAGGATACTGAGTTGGATAATCAGCCATGATCATATTGAATGGCGGTGCAGGCTCGAAGGGCCAAATGGCCTACTCCTGCACCTATTTTCTATGTTCCTATGTTTCTATAGCATGCGTCGGATGGTGTTAGTGTGTGGGGATCACTGGATGGTGCGGACACGGTGGGCCGAAGGGCTGTTTCCGTGCTGTATCTCTAAACTTCAGTAAACTAAACTTTACTAGCTGACTAAAAGAACATGCAATTGTTACTTCTAATAAGAAATGCAGAGAATATACCAAATGATAGTTTAAAGAGCAGCATAGATGGAATTAAATTGAACATTATGAAAAATGCCATCATTATTGGAGCACACGTCTTGTTGAGGGAATAAGAGGACACTTAGATCTTAGTGTAAACAATCATAATTTATTTATCATGACATCTCTCAAACATGCATGAGGAGGTGTTTTACGTGCAAGCTACATGTTGAGCAGGTTGGTGACTAATGGCTAATAATGAAATAGCTCAGTTAAAAATGCCACACTTTCAAAGATAAATTAGTTCAGTTTAGTTTTAGTTTATTATTGTCATGTGTACTGAGGTACAGTGAAAAGCTGTTGTTTGTGTGGTATCCTGTCAAATAAAAGAGTGCACAATCAAGCATTTACAGTACGCAGATAAAGGTTAAAGGTACAACATTAGTGCAAGATAACATTGATTAGATATATAAATTAGAGTTTGCATGCTCTTTGTTTACTGTGGAAATACCATTATGTAAATCGTCATGTAAGCTATATCTTGTCCTCTCAGTGCAGTTTTATAACTAGGCACTGTCTTGGGTTGTAAATATAATAGACTAAATTGGCACTGCCCTGCCTTTTGATGAGCACAACACAATATGCACAGCTTTTCTTCTGTCACTTATATTAGCAATGCATCTTAGACCATGTTTGTCTATGTATGTTTATAGCACCTGTCAGATGAAACAGAAGAAACAAGAAGAGAAATGTAAATTGATCCCTCCCTTTAGTTGAATATTTAATGCAGTCTACAAGGAAGAAAATCACAGTCTACATTTCTGTTGCCTTTCTTTTCTTGAAATGTTCTAAATATCTCAGGGGAGGGATGTTTTTCGGTCTTGGTCACTACCAGGACCCATTTATTGCAGGATCCTTGCTCCCCGATCTTGAATTTCTTCCTGTCTCCCGAAACTAAATTTACTTCATTTTAGCCACCTCAAAGCAGACTTGTGTGTATATATTTTCAGGGAAATTTGATTGCTTGTATGGATTTTTAAATCAGTTTTCAGATCAAATTCAGAAATATGTAAACTGTTGTGTTATTCCATCATGCCGGGTTGGAACGAATACCTCAGACACTGAACATCCAATACTATAAAGTGATCTTTAACTGAGACAACTAGAACATAAATGGATTAAAGTGGCTAGTAATGGAAAAACAAGTCCCCCTTCAAAGTGCAATTGGAAGAAATTTAAGACAAGGAAAGTTGCATTATAAATGTATTCACACTTACTGCTCTGCTGAAATATGAGCCAGTACTCTTTTCCTCATTTTGTCTTCCCTACTATGAAATTATTTAATGTCTTCCCTTAATGTGCTTAATATGTAATGCATTTATATCAAATAACTGTTGTAGGTTTGTAATCCAGTCTAAAAAGTTGTGATTTAATTGTTATCGACAAATATGCACTAAAACCAGTGTTCGTTGATGTAAAATCTGATCTGAACTTTAAACAAATATTAGCAATCTTCAGATTTGTAAACCTTTTATAATTAGTCATACCAGTATACTCTCGCTCAATTACTAAATATATTTAATTAACAGATGTTTACCAGGTCAGGCTTATTGAACTTTATTACTGTTCGACATTTTTAATTCATAATAGCTTATTTCTAAACCAGAATTTTGCTTTAAGTTAACTTTAATTTAAATTTAACTTTAGTTAACATTTAAGTTAACATTTTAATCAAACATTTTGAACTGAAAAATAGTTTAAAATATAATAGCAAATATTTTTCACGAGAGATATAACATTTTTCATTTGTACTAATTAGTTATTATTAATCTAAAAACATTTTACATTCGAAGGCAAGCATCGATATTTGTACAATAATCATTTTGGAGTGAAAATATTAACATACATATTTCATGTGAAAATAGGTGTTCGCTTTGCAAGCTTTTTGATTATTGGGGCACACGATTTTGTAAAAACAGATATTGTGCATTGGAAATATTTTTTTCACGCTTGCTGTAATCTGTTGTCATTAACTAGTGAATTAAATCTGAGAAACAAAATCATACTTTGTGTGTGTTATGCATCATCTTAAAAGTAGTCTTGAATTTAAGATGAATAAACTCCAAATTTTATAATGTATAAATAAGGAACTGTAGATGCTGGTTTACTCAATATTCGGCACAGAGTGCTGGAGTAATGCCCCTGTTCCACTTAGATAATCTGAACGGAAACCTCTGGTGACCTTGCCAGTGACCCAAGGTTTCCATGAGGTCGCCAGAGGTTTTAGTCATTCTCCCTAATGCGGTCTCGACTAAAAATAGGTTGCCGTTTGGTCGAAGCCAGTGGAGTGGGGTCGCTATTTACTTACAGGCAGTCGAAGGCCATCTCCTTCGCTGACCGCCCATTTCGATTAGCTCATTGGAGTTTCACGACCTAGAAGACCCACCAGAAGGTAAAATACCCGCTAAACTTTATTAAACTTCTTAAAACTGTCTCCACTCCTTCTCCCCCCCTCCTCTCCCCTTCTCTCTCCCCTTCTCTCTCCTTCTCTCCCCTTCTCCCCCTTCTCCCCCCCCCCCCCCCCCCCCCCCGCTCTCTGAAGGACTTAAACTGAAGGAAGGTAAATGACTGTGGCAGCCGTTTACCTTCCTCTTCATCGCGCATATAGCGCTCCCCCACTCTCCATGGCCCCCACCTTCGCGATGTCTGTGTGTGTGTGCGGTTGGTAGGAAAGATGCTATAGGATCTTTGGACGGTAGATGCAGCTCATGCTTCGGTCGATCCAGCTCGAGGCTTTCCAGGCGAGTGACCAAAACCTCCGGCGACCTCATGGAAACCTTGGGTCACGGGCAAGGTCACCAGAGGTTTCCGTTCAGGTTTCCTAAGTGGAGCATAACTCAACAGGTTTCTCATTTTTTTTTTTTTTTTTAAAATTAGAAGCAAGTACATAATAAAAACATTTCATGTGTAACAGTCATACAGTTACTAATATTATCAATATTGTCAATTATTTAATAATTCTGCTTCTATATTTTTTATTTTTTTATACAGATAGAAAATAATAAGGAAAGAGAAAAAAAACAAGAAGGTATAATAAAAAAGAATGGAATAATTTATTAATAATACATCATTGGACATATGTTCGTAAATTATAAAGTATAACTCTTCATCTAATCCTTAATTCGAGCATCATTCAGGTTTTCGTGCCAAACCAGTTTGCCCCTTCAGATAATCAATAAATGGAGACCATATTCTGATAAAAAATTCTTGTTTGTCCATTAAGACAAATCTGATTCTTTGCAAATGTAGGGTCTCTGACATTTCCATAATCCACATTTTAATCCATTTTGCTCTTTTGAAGAAGGGTACCAGATTTCTGGAAAAGTCCTTATTAAAGATAGTCCGAGGGTCTATCATATAGGAAATCCTCAGACTATCTTTAATCGGACCTTTCTGGAGTTTACCTTGCACTAGCCGTGTTCTCTTTATCATGTATCTGTACACTGTAGATGGCTTGATTGTAATCATGTGTAGTCTTTCCACTGACTGGTTAGCATGCAACAAAAAGCTTTTCACTGTACCTCGGCACACATGACAAGGTACCAACTAAACCAAATTAAAGATCTGAAACATCACCTATCCATGTTCTCCCGAGATGCAGCCTGACACACTGAGTTACTCCAGCACTTTTTTTGTCCTAATTTTATAACTTTCTCTTCATTTATAATACAATGTATAAAATTACCTGGAGCCTGTTACACAAAATTATAACCAGTTTGAAAGTATTTTTAATGTTTACATTTTGAAATTGATATGCCTTTATTTAATGAATTCATGAAGACGCCTAGATTAGAATTTGTTATTTTAATTGTTCTTTACAACATGTGAAGTGTCTAATGCTAGGGAACTGCAGGTTTGAATAAGAAACTGTGGCATGGGAGATGATAGCTGTTTTGATGAACATATTTAATTTGAACAGCTTGCATAGCAAATTAGGTCCTAAAGTGTTTCACAGGAAGTGGAACCATATCTCACAGAATGATATAAGAAAAGTAAAGTCCAAAAGCTTAAACAATTGGCTGATTTTAAGGGGAACCTAAAAGATTAAGATGCAGAAAGTTTGATCCAAGATGGCAAGCCAGGCGACTCTGAGTGTGCTGGTCACAGAAATGGATCTGCAATCACACTTTAAAATCGCTCCACTCTTTAAATCCCTACTCCAACACTAAACGTTATTCCCTTTATCCTGTATCTGTACCCTGTGGGCGGCTTGATTGTAATCATGTATAGTCTTTCTGCTGACTGGTTAGCTCGCAACAAAACCTTTTCACTGTACCTTGGTACACGTGACAATAAACTAAACTAAACCAATAAAAGGGAACAATTTCAGTATGTTGCATCCCACAAGACTTATCATTTAGAACATAGAACAATACAGCACAAGCATGGACCCTTCAGCATACAATGTTTGTGCTGAGTATGATGCCTGGCTGAACTTATCTCATCTGCCTGTAAGTGATCCATATCCCTCCAATCCTATCTAAACGTTTCTTAAACATCACTATCATATCTGCCTCCACCACCACCCCTGGCAATGCGTTCCAGGCCCCCGCCACTCTCTGTGTAAAAAAACATGCCCCGCACTTCACCATTAATATTTCCCCCTCTCACCTTACAGCTATCCCCTCTAGTGTTGGACATTTCCACCCTGTGAATAAGGTTCTGACAGTTTACCATATCTATGCCTCTCATAAATTTTTTATACTTCTAACAAGTCTCCCCTCAACCTTCAACGTTCCAGAGAAAACTAAATGTCTATCCAACCTCTCAGTGTAGTTAAAACCTTCTAATCTATGCACCATTCTGGTAAAAGATTAAATTAGAATTATGAGTAGAAATATTTGCAACAGTTCCTGTGATCATATAAGAATAATAATTTTGATTATATTGTAATTGGGACTATGCATCAATCAGTGTATTGTAAATAGAGTCACAGAGACAGAGTCATAGAATCACACAGCATGAAACTGGCCCTTTGGCCCAAATTGCTCATGCTGACCTAGGTGCTCCATTTACACTAGTCCCATCAAAATTAATTGAATGTCAATTATGGGGGAAGTACAGATGTACTTTCCAAAACAAAAAAATAAGAATAGTCAACAATGATTTCCAATGTAAAGTCTTCTTTGACAATCCTGCCAAAAATCTTCACCTGCACCTCCTCCAACCTCATCTACTGCATCTGCTGCTCCAGATGCCAGATGATCTATATCGGTGAAACCAAGCGGAGGCTTGGCGATCGTTTCGCCGAACACCTCCGCTCGGTCCGCAATAACCAAGCCGACCTCCCGGTGGCTCAGCACTTCAACTCCCCCTCCCATTCCGTATCCGACCTCTCGGTCCTGGGCCTCCTCCACGGCTAGAGTGAGCAACACCGCAAGTTGGAGGAACAGCACCTCATATTCCGCTTGGGGAGTCTGCATCCTCTGGGCTTGAACATTGAATTTTCTCAATTCTGTTAACCCTTGCTGTCTCCTCCCCTTCCCACCTCTCCCCCAGCCCTCGGGCCCTGGCATTCCCTCTATCTCTATCTCCCTCCCCCACCCTAGTCGCACTAGCTTCTCATTTTCACACCACAAACAGCTTACAATGGCTTGTTCCCTTTATCATCGATACTTTTTTGCATATCTTTCATTTATTGTTCTTAAGAACTTAAGGCTTTAGACTTTAGAGATACAGTGTGGACTCAAACCCTTCAGCCCACTGAGTCCATGCCGACAATCGATCACCCCGTCCACTGGCACTATCCTACACGCCAGGGACAATTTACAGAAGCCAATTAACCTACATACCTGCATGTCTTTGGGATGTGGGAGGAAACCGGAGCACCCAGAGGAAACCCTAAGCACTCACAGGGAGAACGATCAAACTCCACACAGGCAGCACCCGAGGGCAAGATCGAACTTGGGTCTCCGACACTGGGAGGCAGAAGCTCTACCAGGTGTGCCACTGTACCGCCCATCTCATAGACTCAGACTCATACAGCACGGAGACACGCCCTTTGGCCCAAATTACCCAGACTGACCAAAATGCCCCATCTACACTAGCCCCTCTTGTCCACATTTAGCCCATATTCCTCTAAACCTTTCCTGTCCAAATGTCTTTTAAATGTTGTTCTAGTTCTTACCTGAGCTACCTCCTCTGGCAGCTTGTTCTATGTACTCACCACCCTATGTATAGTAGGCACGTTTATTGTGGAATACAAAGGAAATTACTGCAGATAGTCTTTAACAATATATACTTTGGAAGATTAAGCGGAGGATTAATTTTTGTATATTACATTTTTTATTTCCATGACTTGTGTCTATCTATATCTATATATTATTAAAAGTCTTGTCTTGTTTGGACGTCTGTCTGTCTGCATGCATGCAATCTCAAGGGACTCCGCCAAAATGGGACATAATAGCGCAAAATCTTCTGCACTGCCTTACCATTGACCTGTGTTTGTTTATATCAAGTTTCATTAACATTTATATTATATTTCACATTATCACATTTTTAAGTTTACTAAATCCACATTGATAATCACTTCAACACTTCAATGCTGGTAGTTGCAGCTATGACGTCACAAAGGAATCTCACAGTCCACCACCCGACATTTGCAACAATGTTGCTATCAAAGAACTAGTTCGTTGTGGTCCTGGCAGCAAGTAATTGAACAGGAGGGGAAGGGGCCAGGGGAAGTGGAATTGGAAAAAAAGAAGTGCTAGGGGAGGCAGGGGACGTGCAATTCGATTTTTTTTGTCCAGTGCTGGGGCAGGCAGGGGAGTGGTTGCCTTGGGGGACCAGGTCTCACGTCGGGGCTATGGGTGAGTGATGGAATATTGCGGTGTGTGTGTGTGTGTGTGTGTGTGTGTGTGTGTGTGTGTGTGTGTGTGTGTGTGTGTGTGTGTGTGTGTGTGTGTGTGTGTGTGTGTGTGTGTGTGTGCCATCTTACGCACCTTTGTGGTCATTCGTGTCAAGTTTCCTTCAGATTTTATGTAGAATTTTACATGTTTTTGATATTTAAACTTAAATAAAGCCACACTTCGAGAATAATATCTGTGACTGTGCTGTGAGATTGCTAGCAGCTTCCAGGTACGACGTCGCAATGGCATCTCACAGTCCTCCAATCACAAGGGTATCTAATTTACATACGTTGACATGAACATTCCGCCAGACCACAATGACATCACAATGGGATCTCAGCTGCCAATCAGCAAGCTATGAGAGTTTTCTTACATTGTTGTAAGGAGAGGGACGTAGTGGGAGAGATTTAAAAGTTTTAAAGTGATAGTTAAAAGTTTACAAAACCCCACTTTGAGAAGGTTTTCTTTAAATCTGCACTGGCATTGGGGAATGAGTTGCGTTGGGGGACAAGGCCTCCCATGTGACAGTGACCCAACGGGTGAGTGGTGGCATCATACGTTTGGGAACGTGTTGCATTGGGGAACCAGGCCTCCCGTGGGGGCGATGGATGAGTGTCGGAATATTGCGTTTGGGGAATGGGTTACGTTGGGGGAACAGGTGAGTGGTGGAAACTGGTGGCGTTGGGGGAATGGGTGAGTGGTGGATTATTGCGTTGGGGAACGGGGCTCAACGGGTCCCACTTGGTCTAAGATGTGTGTGTGTGTGTGTGTGTGTGTGTGTGTGTGTGTGTGTGTGTGTGTGTGTGTGTGTGTGTGTGTATACACATACATACACACATATATATATATATATATATATATATATATATATATATACACATATATAAATACATATAAAAATGCATACAATGTCCAGAGAATATTGATATTTTACCTAAATTGTGTATTTTAATATAAATAAAATTCACAAATAATTTGCCAGACATTTTTTTATAAACTTTTAAATTTAATTGAAAACTTAAATCAATTTCAAAATAAACTGAAAGGATGCGGCAAGTTTAAACTATCAAACTGTCTCTTGAAGTCAATTATTCTTGATCCCTGCCCAATGTTGGGCTTAACAAGTTAAAAGTAATCAATATTTGAATTAAACTCTCCCGCAAAGTGATCAATTAAGCTACCTTCTAAAAGCACTTGGTTTAATTTTCATAATTTAGTTCCTGGTGTAGTTATTGTGTTGCTTTTACTTCAGTGGAATGAATGACTTTGCTTGCAACAGATGTTGCACTAAAGAAATACTTCACACATTAGACTCAGAATTTTAAATGAACACACCCTTTAATGATTGACTCAATCCACGAAGACACTTAAAAATTGACACTGAAACCAAGAAAAATTACTTAAAGGATCAGTTACATCTAAAATGATGGAATCAATATCAATATTTTCCCTGAGAATCTTTCTCCCTGATAAGCAAAATCTTTACTTAAAAGGCACATTAAAATTTAATAGGCAGGCATGTGGTTTGGCAATTGATCATTTCTGGACAGCTGTTCTCTGCGATGTTTTAGCTTAGTGCTTCTATCCATTTGAGTGTCATCTTTTAATGGCTTATTTTAAGGACATTTTGTCCCACTAGACTAGATCCTACTCAAAAGAGACAAAATGTCAATTTATGGAGTGAGACACAAAGATTCTGCAGAATTAAACAAAACAATAATAGCTACATATTAGGTGTCATACAAGTGACAATTTGTTCCAGGTGTTCTTTTATAAGTGGGAAAAATCATGACCCATAATTCATAAGTAGTGCAGACACAATATGAAGGTGTTTCAAACCATTTATTGTACATTATTCAGTTTAAGCATGCTTTCCAAGTGAGGAAATAGTCTTGTCAAGAGACATATAGAAATGGTCTGATTCTATAAATATAGATCTTGCAAATATTCTCATAGATTTATTAAATAATTTTGCTGGTGTGTTCAAAGTCATAGAACATAGGACAATACTGCACAGGAACATGCCCTTCTGCCCACAACGTTTGTGCCAAACATGATGCCAAGTTAAACTGATCTCATCTGCCTGCACATGATCCTTCTCCCTCCATTCCCTGCACTTTCATGTGCCCATCCAAACGCCTCTTAAACCAATGTACAAACTGCTGTGATATTTTGGTCACATTTAATCAAATACTGAAAAAATGCAGACTACTTTAAAAGTGAAAGGATTTTTATGCAATGGTTAAAATTATACCACACATTTTACTAACTGCCGTACGGGCTTATGATTTGACAAGAGCCTTAAGAGTGGAAGTAGATTCTACATTTCTACAAGCACAATTTTGAAAACCAATGTCCTGATTTAACCATTCTTGTAAAATATCCTTCTTAAAATTAAGTTAGGGTATATTTTTCAGGCAACTTTAGCAACTTTGATGGTTCACTAAAACAGGTAATAGGCCCCTTATCCATTTGCCTATCACCAAATGAGGACCCCACTGTGCATAGACACTATGGGTCCTTAGTAACAGTAACCAACAGGTGGAAAGTTCCATTAAAACAAAGTAAAGTTTTATATTTAAAATTATTTTGATATAGGAGAGTATGAATGTTACAATGCAATAACTATTTTAATGTTTTCTAATCCATTTCTCAGGAAATAGATTTCTTTAATTTTTTTTATTTGCTGTACAGATTTACATTTCCCAGTAGAACAAGATTCTAAACATAGACACAAAATACTGGAGTAGCTCAGCGGGACAGGACGCATCTCTGGAGAGAAGGAATAGGTGATGTTTGTTGAAGAGACCCTTCTTCAGTCTGAAGAAGGGATTCATCCAGAAATGTCACCCATTCCTTCTCTCCAGAGATGCTGCCTGTCCCGCTGAGTTACTCAAGAATTATGTGTCTATCTTCGATGTGAACCAGCATCTGCAGTTCCTTCCTACGCACGATTCTAAACATTTTATGCTGTGCATGCCTGTGGTATGCACACCACAGGTAAAGAATAACCTGTTCAAAGAATTTCAGACCTTGGCGATATACATAATTTTTCTTTGATCAACACTTTGGCGCAGCAGTACAGCTGCTGCCTTACAGCACCAGAGATTGGATTTGATCCTGACTACGGGTGCTGTCTGTGTGGAGTTTGCACGTTCTCCGGGTCACCTCGTGGGTTTTCTCCCGATGCTGCGTTTTCCTCCCACACTCCAAAGACGTGTAAGTTTGTATGTTAATTGGTTTCAGTATAATAGTAAATTGTTCCTTATGTGTAGGCTAGTGCTGCGGTATGGGGTGATGGCTGGTTGGTGTGGACTCGGTGAGCCAAAGAGCCAGTCTCCATGCTGTATCTCTAAACTAAACTAAACAACTGTTTTTTCCTCTGAGGTGGACATAAAAATATCACTATCCTTTATTTTTTTAATTATGGTTTGTGCTGATAAATGCACCTGCCCTGCTTGCTGCATGACAGCTATCACCAAAGAATAACTCCCTGCTCTTCTATAGTTAGTGCACAAAGATCTCCTTATGTTCACCTCAGAAGCTTAGAAAAACAGTTGCTTAGTTGTAGTTTAGAGATATAGCATGGAAACAGGTGCTTTGGCCCTCCGAATCTGTGCTGTCCAGCAACCACCCCATACACTAGCACTATCACACACATTAGGGACCATTTACAATTTTACCAAACCTAATTAACCTACCAACCTGCACGTCTTTGGCATGTGGAAGGAAACTAGAGCAGTCACAGTGAGAATGTGCAAACTCCGTACAGACAGCTCTCGAGGTCAGGATCGAAACTGGGTCTCTGGCGTTGTAAGTCAGCAGCTCTGCCGCTGCGCAGCTGTACCGCCCCTTGTTTGATAGGTTGATTATTTGAAGGCAGCACTTGTGACAGTGTAGGGCTTTTTCAATACTACACCAGAGTTTCAACCCGTGTATTTGTGCTTGTTTACTATGAATACCAATGTCATAAACAGTAAATTTAAGATTTCTGCTTTTTAAACCTTTTTTTATTTATGATTTTTGCTTTACTTTCTTTTGTGCATTTGCCGAGAATGCAACTGTGATTGCTGCATTGCACTTTTTTTTTTCCATCTGTAGCTCTCACCGGAGGTGAATGAACTGCGATCAGCTTTCATACTACGTGCTCTGATTACACTTGCTCTCCTAGCTCACCTAACATGACTGCAGAGATTTGTAGTGATAATGTAGTATTTATCAAAGACGGACTTTTTAAATGAATCAATACATTCGGTTTTGCCTCGGAGTTCAGTTTTGAAGCCTGGAATAGCTGACACAGTGGTCATACTATAGTGGCTTGTGGTAAAACATTCTTCACTATGCTATTTTAATGTGCTTATCTAAATCAATAAGGTTAACTGCATTTGCCAGCATTGGGGTCAATAAAATTTGTACATGTTCAATACCATAGCTCACTTCAGCGTTGGATTGTACTTCCAATTGGAAGGTGCTACCACGATGCTATTCATAGGAGATCTCATAATATATCAAAGACAAATCCTGGTAGCTAAAACATTCTTTATGTTTAGTGTAGGGGAGAAATTAAGTAGTTCTGTGCAGTCTGATAATGATTCAAGTTTTACACTTAAATTTCAGGCTGGGTCTACTTGAATGTTTATTAGTCAAAGTATGTTGATATAAAATATGCAATGCTGTTTCATGTAAAAATATAAATTTTTGTCAGAAAATAACCTACCTGGTTTGAAATGTAGTTATGTTTATTATTGTCATGTGTACCGAGGTACAGTGGGGAAAAGCTTTTGTTTACGTGCTATCCAGTCAAAGAAAAGTCTATACATGAATACAATCAAGCTGTCCACAGTGCACAGCGAAAGTATACAACATTTAATGCAAAGCTATAATATTAAAGTCTGATTAAAGATAGTTCAAAGTTCTCCAATGAGGTTGATGGGGGATCAGGACCACAATCTAGCTGATGAGAGGATGGTTCAGTTGCCTGATAACAGCTGAGAAGAAATTGTCCCTGAATCTGGAGATATGTGTTTTCACACTTCTGTACCTCTTACCTGATGAAAGAGGGAGTGATCAGGGTGAGACTCATCCTTGCTGATGTTGGTCGTCTTGCCGAGGCAGCGTAAAGTGTAGATGGAGTATATGGAAGAGAGGTTGGTATTTCTTTGCTTAATATGATTTGCATCTGTTTTGGAGACATGTACATTATAACGTTAATCCTTCACTCAGATAAATTAATCACAGCATAGAGTGAACAAGGAAAAAACACAAATTATTGAGACTGTACCCTTCCACTACATTCCATAAAGAAGAAACTAGCCATGTGACAGATGCCTCCAGAGCATCCAGTGATCATGAAATGAACATTTGCCCCCTACCCACTTGGGCAATAAGATCAAACCCCTCATACCAATGTCAAGGAGGATTGGTTTAATGTAGGAGGAGCATTTAATGGGTCTGCGTCTGTACTTGCTAGAGTTTAGAAGGATAAGGGGGGATCTCATTGAAACACCGAATAATGAAAGGCCTGGATAGAGTGGACGTGTAGAGGATGTTTCCAATTAGTGGGAGAGACACAGCCTCAGAGTCAAAGGATGTACCTTATGAATGGAGATGAGAAGAAATTCATTTAGTTAGAGGGTGGTGAATCTGTGGAATTTATTGCTGTAGACGGCGGTGGAGTCCAAGTCATTGGATATTTTTAAACTGGAGATTAATAGGTTCTTGATTATGAAGGGTGTCAAAAGTTATGGGCAGAAGGCAGGAGTATGGGGTTGAGAAGGAAAAATAGATCAGCCATGAATGGCCTAACTCCACTCTTCATAGTTTAATATACACCTCCTAGTCCTCAGTCTTGCTCCGATCCAATGCCAATCAAGTTATAGCCAGAGACGGACAGTTAATGCATGAACACAGATCAATGAACGAACATCAAGTTCAGAATCTATACCCATTGCCTCAGCAGATAGTCCAATATGTGGCTTGGCTGAAAACCATTGATGCTCCTAAAAGATGAGGCACTTACTCCGCCAATGTGCAATATGGGCAGATGCTCTCTAATGTTGCGACTAAGGTTGGTGGACTCTATGGTGGATGGACCAACTAAGGTTGGTCCGTGACAACTCAAGTATTGTGTCGTGTAGTTTGCGGTAAAAGTGCTTCGTGTTATCTCCTCCCTCTCCAACTTTTGCCGCACGATAATGCAGCTGGATTGCACTGATGACGGAGCAAGATTGCACTGACAATTTTTAATCTCTATTCATGAAATCGTCTGAAAATGTGGTTGAGGTTTTTTTTAGGAACCTTGATTATAGCAGAACTTGATTTATTTACATTTCATTTGGCCGCAGTGGATGTCAGCAGATCTAGGCTGGGCGCAAGATTTGTGCCATTAATGCAAATGCTACTTCACCAATGCAAAGCATTTTACTCATCTGGTTGATCAGATTTACGTTCAATCAGCTGACGGCATGAATTATCATCATTGCAGATAATATCCAATTACAGTAAATGGCTAAGTGGCTGACCATTATAGTGAGAGCTGGCTGCAAATCAAGTAATGACTGAAAATAATTCTCCTCGTCTGTTTTATTGCTGGCTACATTGCAATGGAAATTGCCAGGGCTGACATATCTGTCAATGCAGGTGCCTTCAAGGCCTTTTAATGAACACATGTGATTGAAATCTCAAACAGTATTTAATGGAAGTAAATGATTGCAATAAAATTTACATCTACGCTTCAAGCTGCCTCGGCAAGGCCACCAGCGTAATCAAGGATGTCTCACACCGGACACTCCCTCTTTTCCACTCTCCCATCAGGCAAGAGTTTGAAGTTGGTACGTTCTTCCTGTGATCACGTGGGTTTTCTCCGGGTGTTCTGATTTCCTCCCACATTCCAAAGACGCACAGGTTTATAGGTTAATTGGCTTCTGTAAATCTGTAAAAAGAACCTAGTGTGTAGGAGAGAAGTAGTGTATGGGTGATAGTTCGTCGGCATGGACTCGGTGTGCCGAAGGGTCTGTTTCTACACTATATCTCTAAACTAAAATAAACAAATGAATGGATGACCACTGGTCAGGATGGACTTGGTGGGCCAAAGGGCATGTTTCCACACTGTATCTCAAAAGGAAACTAAACAAAACTAAATCGGTTTGGACTTTTCAGAGGCTTTCAACAAGATGCGAAAAGATAAATTATTCATCAAAATGAGATCATATGGGATTGGGATATTATGTGCTGTGAATTGGGGATTTCTGGAAGTGGGCTTTGTCTGACGTGGAGAGATTAAGCAGGTCAAGCTTATAGTCACCTGAGTTAGATGACTGAGAGTTGAACTCATAGAATCATTCAGAATTCTTATGGAGCTTGACAGAATGATTGTAGAGATAAGCCCTCCCTGGGATGTCCAATTGGGGTCACAGTGTCTACATTGAGGGTCAGCCAACCAGAACTGAATGAGAAATGAAATCTTCACTCAAAGTCTTTTAAGAAGATGTTGCCAGGACTCGAGGGTCTGAGCTGATGGGAGAGGTTAAGCAGGCTAGGACTTTATTCCTTGGAGCACAGGAGGATGAGGGATGATCTTATAGAGGTGCAAAAGATCATGAGCAATAGGTGGAGTGAATGCTCAGTATTTTACCCAAAGTAGGGGAAATCAAATAACAGAGGACATAGGTTGAGGGTGAAAAAGGAATAATTTAATAGGACCCTGAGGGGCAACCTTTTTACACAAACGGTAGTAAGTATATGGAATGAGCTGAGGTAGGGAACCAGAGTAGGTCGTTGTGGCAGCTACTATCACAATGGTTAAAAAAACATTTGGACAGGTACATGCATAGGATTGTTTAGAGGGATATGGACCAAATGCAGGCAAGTGGGACTAGTGTAGACGGAGCATTTTGGTCAGCGTTGGAGAGTTGAGCCGAAGGGCCTGTTTCCACATTGTATGAACCTATGACTCAGTGACTCAAAGAGTAGATGCGTCTTTGAACTTCTCTACACTTGTGGGCTGCTGAGGCATAGTCAGTGGTTTACTAAGACAAAGATTGATACACTTTTGCATGTTAAGGAAATCAAAGTGTGTGGGGCTAAAACAAAAAAATGGAGCTGAAGTAAAAGATTTACCACTACCTTATTGAATGCAGCGGATGCACTGGGGTCTGAATGGGCATTCTCTTGCTGCTATTTCTAATGTTCCCATGGTTCTCTCTAATGCTGCTTTCATTTGTGATTATATTCCATTTATGATTTTAGGGCGGCACAGTAACACAGCAGTAGAGTTGCTGTCTTATAGCACAAGAGACCCGGGTTCAATTTAGACCACGGGTGCTGCCTGAATGTAGTTTGTATTTTCTTCCTGTGATCACGTGGGTTCTTTCCGGATGCTCTGTTTTCCTCTCACATTCCAAAGACGTGCAGGTTTGTAGGTTAATTGGCTTCTGTAAATTGGAGTGATCTCTGATCAGCGTGGACTGAGTGGGCAGAAGGGCCTGTTTCCAAGCTTAATCTCTAAAGTGGGGTTTTTTCCGGGTGCTCCGGTTTCCTCACACACACCAAAGACGTACAGGTTTGTAGGTTAATTGGCTCTGATAAAAAATTGTAAGTTGTCCCTAGTATGGATTATGATAGTATTAGTGTATGGGGTGATTACTGGTTGGCACGGACTCGATGGGCCAAAAGGCCTGTTTCCCTGCTGTATGTCCAAAGCCTAAACTAAACTATAAACTTCTTTCTGTCTGGGTATTTCCAAGTCATAATTATGCCATATCGACATCACATGTTGATCTACCTCAAAATAGATTCAGTCCTTAATATTTGGCGCCTGAACAGTCAGCATTGCATTCTCAGACAACATCTAGAATATGGGTTTTTTTTCGGAGTGTGAGTCTCTCATAGATTTGGTTTATTGTGCATGTTGCATGTCCCTGAAGAAGTTAGTGAGGATGAATGTTCTTACAAGACTTGGATGCAAGGGAGCAAGCTTATGGGATATTCCAAGCTGCGTGTGGCTGTGGAGGCCGAGTTAGTAGGTATTTTTAAAGTGGAGATTGATAGCTTCTTGCTTTGTACGGCTGTCGAAGGTTATGGGGAGAAGGCAGGACAATGGGATTGAGAGGGAAAGAGAAATCAGCCATGATTGAATGGCGGAGTCGATTTGATGGGCCAAATGGCCTAATTCTACACTTACGATTCATGAATCGTTCCATATCCATCCTTGGCCAAAAGACATGGGCAGTAACCATTAGGAGATAGAGCTAGCTGGTGCACAACCTCCAAGATTTGAAACATTATAGGTGTGAGTTTTAGGAAACAGTGTCGTACTGATACTTTCAATCCTCTGGTGGAATGTGTCTACACATAAGGATACCAGATTGGCCAGGAGTCCAACTAATCAATAGATCTTTTAGATTTTACTTTTACTTTAGTGATACAGCACGAAAAACAGGCCCTTCGGCCCACTGAGTCCACACCGACTAGCTGCGGTCACACCATACACTAGCACTATACGAGGCACTCGGGACAATTTACAATTTTACCAAAGCCAATTAACCTACAAATTAACCTGTACAGCTTTGGAGTGTGGGAGGAAACCAGAGCACCCAGAGAAAACCCACACGGTCACAGGGAGAACGTACAAACTCCATACAGTCAGCACCTGCAGTCAGGATCAAACCTCGGTCTCTGACGCTGTAAGGCAGCAACTCCACTGCTGCGCCACTGTGCTGCCCTATAGGAAATAGTATTTCTATAGGCTTTATCTTTAATGGTTGAATGGTTCTTTATTATGACAAGTACCAAGGTACAGTGATGTTCTTTTTTTGCATATAATTCAGTAATTATTACCGTACTTAAGCATAATCCCAGATTAAGTACAAAGTGTATAGAAATAGTCCACTGAGACCATTCACAGGAGTCGCCACGTTTTCAAAGTCCAAGCTGCAGCTTGCCATAAAAGCCGATTGCAGCCATCATTTCCATCTGGATCGTGCAGCGAACCGTTGTCCCTCTCATTGCCCGATCTACAGCCTTTGTGCCCCGGGTATGTCTCCTGCAGCCGACCTTGAAGGCACAGAAGATAAGATCCCTCGTTCTTCTCACCGTCCCCTTGTTGTTGTGTCCGCCTCACTGACTCCTTCCAACCTCCTCTCTGGTTCTCTGGTCCTCTGGGATGAGCAGGGGCCGGGCTTGGTGGCGTCCCTCTCTGGGCGGGTTTCACGTTTCTGCGGCAGGCGAGTCAGGCCTGTTGCCAACGTATGGCCACGGCCCCACATTCCCTTCTGCCGCGCGGCCCGACTCAGTTTCCATAGGCCAGGAGAACATAGCTTACTTTATGTTTAACATTTTTGACGTTTTTGAAAACTAGAATATGCTGAATATATGCATGTCATTTATTCACTTACTTATTGTTTCCTAAATCCTGAACCCAAAATGTTGACGACCAATGTACACAATTTACAGAAGCCAATTAACCTGCAAACCTGTATGACTGGATAGCAAGCAACAACAAAAAAATCACTGTACCTCAGGACACGTGACAATAATAATAAAGAAAACTAAACTAATTTTTAAAGAACAACTTTTAAATCTGAGCTTCACCGCGTATGTGAGACATGTCAAATTGTGTGTAGCTAAATTTCAGGCATATTGCTCTGTCTTAAATTGACAGAAAGCATAAGGTCTGGAGTGTCCTATATAAATTGAACAATTTCTTAGGAAAACATAGTCAAACGTGCTCCAGTGATCACAGTTCCTTCAACTCCAAAGATGAGTGGACTGGGTCCACCTGGTTAACCCCTTCCTGGAAAATATCAATTAATCTTCTTCAGTAGTATTGAAGCATGAGTAATCCTCTCATTAAATTGTTTGACCCATTCTCTCAGTAAACAAAAGAGTAGAGAAAAACTGATTTGTCATTCCTTGTTTTCATGGTGAATCTTCAAGAGGCTTAAGTACAAGCCCTGGACACTGTCAGTTCTTTCAGTCAATGGTCACTAATGACTGATTTAAGGCAAATGCAATTAAGGCAGATAATTGCCGCTAAGAGGCCTATTGTTAATGTGCAGATGCGTGTATTTCTAAGAGTGTAAACGTATCTTTATCTTTTAGAACCATCTTAGCAATTAGCTCTTTGGGAAGTCAGTGGTGGAAATGAAAAGTTAAATGCTCTGTCTGAACCTTAAGTCAGCACAATTTATTATATCATTGAATATAATGAGAAAGTCATTGACAGACATAGAAGTAAGTATGCACTGCAAAGTTATTTTTGACCTCCATGTATCTTAAGAAGGTGAAGTTTGTTTGGACATTTTCTTAGGCTTAGAATTGGCTGGACACAAACCAATTCACTCAGTCAATAGATTCTATGAACAACTTTTTAGAACAATTTAGTTTAGTTTGTTTAGAGATACAGCGTGGAAGCAGGCCCTTTGGCTCACCGAGTCCACACCGACCCATACACTAGTTCTATGCATCCTACACGTGAGGGGCAATTTACAGCAGCAAATTAGCGTACATACCTGCACGTCTTTGGGATGTTCGAGGAAACTGTCTGCGTGGAGTTTGCATGTTCTCCCTGTGATCTCATGGGTTTTTTTTCGCGTTGCTAAACTAAACAAAGAGAAAGCATGGATTTTCATAATGAGATGGTTGGTAGTGCTCGGGTGGTGAATATGAAAATCATCAGGAACCATGTAAATAATTAAATAATAATGAAGGGGCATTTTGGCAGCTTAATGTAGCTGGTGCATGTATTTGCTGCAGGAGCTCCTATCAGCAGGGGATGGGCAATCTACGCAGGGAGCAATGTGTAAAACAAAAATGGGGATTTGGGCTTTAGAGTCAGGAAGTAAACTAGTGACTGCTCTTGAAAAGTCACAAGGAAAGAAGGGCACTCACACAAATCTACTTAATGACTGGTTATAAGTTCCTGACTCCATGGGACATGGGTTACGCCCCTTATATCCAACTTCCATTTCCACTCTCCATCATAGGCTTGCATGCATTAGATGTAAGAAATGGACTTGAATTAGATGTAAGAAAAAGTATGAATTTGTGCAGGCATCAGTACTTCTTGAATGTGCTATCTGTGTTTTCCGATATAATGGTAACATTTACACAGAATGCAATTGACTTTTGAACCTTGAAATACTTTAGCAACTTTAAAACCATTTACTTTAAATGGTACAGCTTTGCACCATTAAAAGTACCCTGTAAACACTGACGGTGAGTTGATATTTAGAAAAAAAACCTGTATTTATATCGAACTGAACGATATTTCTCTTGGACACCATACGTGTTTAGCCATTTTATTTTTTGAACAATCTCTACCATTTTCTGCACCTGGCTAGTTATCTATGGTAAATCCGCTGTGCATTTCCAACATTTGGACTTAAGATTTTCATCAGCCACTAATTATTTTGTGAATTCCCAATTTCTTTCTCATTTGGTTTAGTTCTGTTCATTGTCACGTGGATCGACGTAGAGTGCAAAGCTTTTTAGTTGCGTGTTATCCAGTCAGTGGAAAGACTATAAATGATTACAATCAAGCCAACCGCAATGTGCAGAAACATGATAAAGGATAATGTTGGTGCCAGACAAAGTTCAGTAAAGTTTTATTTAAGATATTCCAAAGGTCTCCAATGAGTAGATAGTAGCTCAGGGCTGCTCTCTTGTTGTTGATAGGGTAGTTCAGTTGCCTGATAACAGCTGGGAAGAAACTGTCCCTGAATCTGGAAGTGTGAGTTTTCACACTTCTGTACCTCTTGCCTGATGGGAGAGGCGAGAAGAGGGAGTGACCGGGGTGAGACTGGTCCTTAATTATGCTTGTTTTCTCTTCAGTGACATCCAACTTAATTATATAATATTTTCCAAAACTCCCTTTGCCCTGTTAATGAATCACAGGCATAATTTGTATGCCTACCAACTTCCAACCACAACTGCCTTGACTCTAAGCCTTCATGTTTAACAGCACAGCAGTGTTGCTTTTGTCTTTTAGAACTATGTGATACATTTTGAGCCCCCTCTGTCTTCCAGCATTCCTGATTTCATGTTTGGCTTATATTGTATTTGTCTTTGGTGAAATTGAACTTTTTGTGTTTTTGTTTCCTTGATGCCAACATGCCCTGTCCAGTCCAATTACAATATTATAACTCGGCTACAGATCATATTAACATCAGTAATCGTTTGTGCATGATGTAAATAGCTTCCTCCCCAGACGTAATTCTGTTTCAGCATCGGATGAATGATTAGCAATGCATCCAACAGCTGTATGCATCGTTTAATATGCATGCATATTAAATGGGGGATGAAGTTAAATAAAAATGGTGGTTGCAGGAAATGTACTGATTGCACTGCTGAGGACTATGATTTGATTGAAATGTCAAAATGTTGCAATAAAATGGCTATTCAATAGCGGAATAGGTTGATGATAAGTGCGGCACAGAGGTAGAGATGCTGCCTCGCAGTACCAGAGGCCCGGGTTTGGTCTTGACCTGGGGCGCTATCAGTTCTTGTGACCGGGTGGGTATTCTGTACTGCAGAGAAGAATCTGAGGGCTGGAAATGTCTTCTGTGACTTCAGACAGACCCAATCTGAAGAAGGGTCCCGACACAAAGCATCATCTATCCATGTTCTACAGAGATGCTGCCTGACCCATTGAGTTACTCCAGCACTTTGTGTTCTTTTGTGTAAATGACTGTCTGAAGTTCCATGTTTCTAGACTTTCAGTTTAAAATGTTTGACCTACCCGATTGCTCACTGTTTGCAAGGGTCTAGGAATGTGCTCCTTTAAAAATAGGAACCCCCATTTCTGATAAGGTGAGATAAGCAGGTTGGACTCCAGTGCTGGATACTACACTGGAGCCTCATTTGTTTGGTTTATTGTCATGTGTACAGGGGTGCAGTGAAAAGCCTTTGTTGCATGCTATCCAGTCAGTGGAAAGTCTATACATGATTATAATCAAGCTGTCCACAGTGTGCAGATACAGGGATAAAGGGAATAACATTTAGTGCAAGATAAAGTCCAGTAAAGTTCAATTAAAGATGGTCTCCTTATTAGGTAAATGGGAGGTCATGACTAATTTAGTTTCATAAACTAAAGCTAAACACAAACTAACTCAGCCTGAAGAAAGGTTCTGGCCCGAAACATTGCCTATTTTCTACGCTCCATAGATGATGCTGCACCCGCTGAGTTTCTCCAGCACTTTTGTCTACCTAAAACTCTGGAATCCTTTACTCTGGTGTTGGTTGATTGAGAATTTATATAAAATAAATGCATTTGAGGAATATCAGAGAACTAGAGCTATGGGAATGAGGCTTAAGAGAGGAGACGGGGCCTGTACTGGTAATATTGAATTACCGAATATAGAAGGAACTGCAGGTGCTGGTTAACACACAAAAGAAGACAAAGTGCTGGAGTAGCTCAGCGGGTCAGGCAGCATTTCTAGAGAACATGGATAGGTGACGTTTTGGGTCGTGACCCTTCTGGAGTCTAATTGTTGTGGGGGGAGGAGGGGGGGAGAGAAAAAAGGGGGTTTTGATAGGCAGATATTTGGAACAACAGCCGGAGAACGGAATAAAGAGTGGGGAATTGTGAAGCCAGAGGAAGGAAAGTGGCAACCATCTGCCTATTGAATGACAGGGCAGGCTTAAAGGGCAGAGTGGCTGCCCTTGCTCCTATGTATTTATGTTCTTAAGTGGCTGCAAAACGCTTTGTAACCTCCTAGAAGGAAGGTGAAATATTAAATTGTTTCAAGCCTTTCCTTTTTACTTATTGTGTGGAAAGAAAAATGACAGAAACAGCATTTAATGAATTTTTATCTTTCCTTTGCTATTGTGAACCTTTTTTTTAAATCAGACTGTGCTATGGGTTGTTCTCGTTTTATAAAACCTGGTTTGCAACTAAGCATAAAAAGGGCAAAATGTGAAATCTGAGACTGTGCCAAAATAAAACAAAGAAGTTATATCGTATTGCACATACTTAAATGTGAGCAAACATATACGCCATTTATTTTAACTGAATGCATTTAATGCCGAGAGTTCACGAACACATCTTACTGGAAACGATAGTTGTGTGTGTGTGTGAGTGGTATTGATTTCAACCTCTTGACTGGTGCAGAACAGAAAGCTACAACTACAAATTAAAGCTAAATTACAATTTACAATGAAAGCAAACATGCTAATCAAGATACTTTGAGAGAAAATTGAAGGGCTTCAGTTTTTCCCTTTTTGAGTACTACCAGACTTTATGCAGTATTATTTAGTTTAGTTTAGAGATACATCATGGAAACAAGCCCTTTGTCCCTCCACGTCGACCAGCGCTCACCGCACACTAGAACTATCCTACACACTAAGGCCATTTTACAGAAGGCAATTAACTTACAAACATACACCTCTTTGGAATGTGAGAGGAAACCGGAGCACCTGAAGGAAACCCATGCGGTCACAGGAGGAATATTTAAACTCCACACAGACAGTACACGTAGTCAGGACTGAACCCGGGTCTCTGGCACTGTAAGGCGGCATGTCTACAGTTGCGACACTGTTTCCTATTTTTAAAATTGGTCTGTGGTGCGGATGATAACTTGAAGCTCACCTCAACACCAGGGGTATCTAGTGTTTAATTGTCATATGGTGCATGTTGAGGTGAGGGCATATTATGTGAATTAATGTCTTGGGCATGTTGCTTCAAGTTCCAGAGATACACATCTGGATTGGATGCACCTCTGCAAACTTTGCAACATTTTCCACCCATGGATGAAGCTTTCAACCTGGAGAAAGAACCTTGAACGTTGAGGTTTACAGACTGGAAGGGTCCCAACCCAAAACATCACCTACCTCCATATATGTTGCCTGACTCGTAGCTTAAAAAGAAGTGGCAGCAAGTTTCAAAAGGAACTGGTTTCATGTACTCAGGTAACTGCCACCAGGTTTGGGGTTGTCATGCATGTGCAGATGCAATTGTAAAAGTCCTAAACCTGCTGACTCCTCGGCAACCAACTGATGTGAGAAATAACTATAAAACTCTTCAACGGCATGGGTTTGCTTTGAAGAATACTTAAGGGTCACAGAATTATATAACATGGAACCCATCCATAATGCCCGACCAAGATGCCCCATCTATTCGCTTTAACTAAACTAAACTAAACTAAACTAAACTAAATTAATAGGTGCTCCAACTAGTCCCACCTATTCACACTTTTCCCATATTTCTCTCAACCTTTTGTATCCATGTACATATTTTAAATGTTGTTATAATACCTGCCTCAACTACCTCTTCTGGAAGCTCGTTCCATATTCCCATCACTCTCTGTGTGAAAAAGTTGTCCCTCACGTTCCTATTAAACCCTTCCCGTCTAACCTTAATCTTATGTCCCCGTATTCTTGATTCCCCTATCTTGTGTAAAATACTCTGTGCATTTGCCCTGTCTATTCCCCTCGTGATATTATATACTCTATAAGATCACCCCTGCAACCTCCTGCCCTCCAAGGATCGTAGGAACTCCAAAATCATAGCCTGCCCAACCTCTCCATATAGCTCAGACCATAAGTCCTGGCAACATCCTTGTAAATCTTCTGTGACCCTATGACCCTCTCTGGATTCTTGTCCCAATAGATTTGTGATGAATGTGTTTCATTTTACTTTAAATTTTCTGTGAAACCAAATGCCACAACCGCATTGTTGATGATCATGCCCTTCACTTGCACCATTGAGTTAATTCATTGATGATACATGGGCATCACTGGCACATTTCTAATTGTTCTTGAAGATAATAGTGAGCTGCCTTCCTGAACTGCAAAAAGTCTTCTGGGGGAAATAGTCCCACAGTCCTGTTGGGCAGAGGGATGGATTGAGACCCATGATGAAGAAGTAATGACAATATATATATCTAATGGTCCTGTCTCACGGTGCAAGTTGACCCACGAGGTACCCCAAGTGAAAGACTCGTGGTTGTGTACGAGACTTCAAGTTTATGATCAAGTGTTTAACCGAGTTCCCACGGGTATGTCATTCCTGCGATGTTCCAACTTCCTCTCCCGCGTTACCAAGTCCTCTCCCGTTACTCGTGAACGAAGGTATGTTTTAATAAAGCAACAATGTTAAAGAAGACATCTCCATCCTGTGGCTTTGAGTTATTTCAGCGCGGCGGCATCTATTGATATGACCTACAAAAAGAAAATGCGCACCCTCCAGTAACCAATAACGTGGTAAATGCATTTCTTGGTGCTTTATGTTTTTAAATACTGTATTTCCCGGGATGGGGGGAGAGCTCAGTTCACAGTGTTTGGGGAGTCTGGCGTTGTGAAGGAGGGGATTGGGGTCAGTAACCCACTTGCCACGCTCCGTCTGAGTGCAGGTAGATGGGACTAGGTGACAGTAATTCAGCGGGACAGGCAGCATCTGGAGAGAAGGAATGGGTGACAGTTCGGGTCGAGACCCTTCTTCAGTGTTTTGTTCTGGTGTAGAGCTGCACGGGAACACCAATGTGTTGCGTGTCACTAGAATATGGACGACGGCAGCCTGTCCCGCTGAGTGACTCCAGCATTTTGCGTCTATCTTCGGTTTAAAGCAGCATCTGCAGCTGCTTCCTACAGCCTGACACCAGGTTGGCCCGAGGATGGTGCCCTACCTATTGTGTAGCAGATTAGAAACCCGACGTTCATACTATATTGTGCGGGAAGGGAACTGCATATGCTGGTTACACCGAAGATAGACACAAAAAGCTGGAGTAACACAGCGGCTCAGGCAGCATCTCTGGAGAAAAGAAATAGGTGAGGTTTCGGGTCGGTTCTTCAGACACTATACCATCTTATCCCTTTCATGTGTGTAGTTCAATATAAATAGAATTTCGATTCAAATGTTTTAAAGAGCAAATCTCTCCCCGAGCACAACAGCCAACTCGCCCGAAACGAAACTCCGGCCGAGTTGCGCAGGTGTTTTTCTAGGTCACTGGGAGAATGTGCAAACTCCATACGGACAGCACCAGTCGTCAGGATTGAACTCGGGTCTCTGGCGCTGTGAGGCAGCAACTCTACTGCTGCGCCGCCAATGTGACAATCCAATTTTGTGAATGAAGTTAGCCGCTTCACCGAGGAGCGGGTGCAGTAGAACGAGAATGAACGGATTTGCCAGCGGTGACATTGCAGCCGAGGTCTGGGGAAGACAGAGAGGGGAACAATGAGGACACGGAAATTTAGTGGGGAATCTCATTGGTTATTGTGTGGGAAGGACGTCCAGATGCTGGTTTAAAGATAGACGAAATGCTGGAGTAACTCAGCAGGACATGCAGCATCTCTGGGTAGTAGTCTAAGGAAGGGTCTCGACCCGATACATCATCATTCCTTCTCTCCGGAGATGCTGCCTGTCCCGCTGAGTTACTCCAGCATTGTGTGTGTGTGTGCGAGTTACTTCAGCATTGTGTGTGTGTGTGTGTGTGTGTGTTACCCCAGCATTGTGCATGTGTGCATGTGTGTGTGTGCGTGTGTGTGCGTGTGTGTGCGTGTGTGTGCGTGTGTGTGCGTGTGTGTGTGTGTGTGTGTGTGTGTGTGTGTGTGTGTGTGTGTGTGTGTGTGTGTGTGTGTGTGTGTGTGTGTGTGTGTGAGTTACCCCAGCATTGTGTGTGTGTGAATCATGAATTGCCAAGACACAAGGCACTGTAGATACAAATAATTTCATACACAAGAAAGGGCAGATGCTAGTTGAAAAAAGTGAACACATGGGGCTGGAGAAATTTGGAAATGTCATCTCGCCACCCATTCCTTCTCTCCAGAGATGCTGCCTGCCCGCTGAGTTAAAAGAGTTCCCACGGTAGACTCACGAATCACTAAGGTAAACGCACGGGCCACCACGTTATAAACGAGTTTAAAATGTTTCAATTTTTAACTTGAACTGTAAATTTGACTCGTGGAAAAAATCAAACATGTTTGATTTTTTTCACGACTTACCAAGTTTCACGGGTACCTGCCGTTAACGCCATGAGTCGCTAAGTTGCTCGCAAGAGTTCCGACATTCCCGCTACGTTTAGTGTACGTGATTACCACGAGTGACAACTCGGGGTCACTCGTGGGTCAACTCGCACCGTGAGACAGGGGTTTAAGTCCATTGCAGGCAAACCTACAGGTGATTCCTGGACCAGCTTCCCAGCTGTTATCAGGCAACTGAACCGTCCTCTCACCAACTGGAGACCGCTCCTGACCTTCGACCTATCTTTAATCGGAATTTATCTTGCACTAAACGGTGCATCCTTTAACCTGTATCGGTACACCGCGGACGGCTTGATTGTAATCATGTGTAATCGTTGCACTGACTGGATAGCGTGCAACAAAGCTTTTCACTGTATCTTGATCCATGTGAAAATAATAAACAATTTTGTTTTTTAATGACAAAGAAGCCCAATTAGGCCATTTGGCCCATTGAGTGCTTTGCCATTCAATCATGGCTGATCTATTTTCCCCGCACAGCCCCATTCTGCTGCCTTTTCCCCATAACCTTTGACACCCTTACTAATCAAGAGACTATCAATCTCCGCTTTAAATATACCCAATGACTTGGCCTCTACCGCTGCCTTTGGCAATGATTTACCACCCTCTGGCTAAAGAAATTCCACTTCATCTCTATCCTAAAGGTACGTCCATTTATTCTGAGTGTGTACCCTCAGGTCCTAGACTCTCCCACTACTGGAAACATTCTCTTCACATCCACTGCACATTTCTCTGTACCTGTGGGCCTTTGTGCCTCTTGGTCGCAGAGTATCTGGGTTTGGAAGGTGTTGTCAAAATAGCCCAGGCAATGACTGCACAGTGTTTTGTATAAAGTATCACTGCGGCCTCCATTGTGGAGGGAATGCATGGTTGGGGTAATTTGGGCGCATTTGCGCGTTGTTCACGCAACATCATTTACCCGTCACGCACGTGATGCGTGCATGGTGCACATTATGTGCGCATGGTGAGTGGTGACATACGCAGTGACACGCGGTCGCGCGCGGGGCCCAAGGATTTTGGGATGTACAAAATCTTCGCGCGCCATCTGCGTGACGTGCAAATGACACCCAAGTGGGACAGGCCCATTAATCAAGTGCACTGCTGTACCCTGAATAGTGTTTTGAGAGCTGTTGGAGGTGTGCTCATCCAGGCAAGTGGAGAGCATTTCATGAAGGTCCTCCTCCGTGCGTTGTCGATGACAAAAAGGCTTTGGAGTCTGGAGATGAGTCACTTGCTTGGGCCCCATTTCCTTGGTTATCAACAAATTGGCTCTGATTTGCACTGTACCTTGTCATACCTCTAGTTTCTCTCTCCCTTGACTCACAGTCTGAAGAAGGGTCTCGACTCAAACATCACCTATTCCTATTCTCCAGAAATGCTGTCTGACCCATTGAGT
This sequence comes from Okamejei kenojei, assembly GCA_035221665.1. Classification (NCBI taxonomy): domain Eukaryota; kingdom Metazoa; phylum Chordata; class Chondrichthyes; order Rajiformes; family Rajidae; genus Okamejei; species Okamejei kenojei. The sequence goes on along the minus strand of CM069139.1, from coordinate 54,388,041 downwards.
TACTCCAGCATTTTGCGTCCATTTTGATTGTTCTTTGGAATGTTGATGTTGAGTTTAGAGATACAGCATGAAAACAATCCCTTTGGCCCACCGAGACCACGCCTTGGCACTAGGGACAATTTACAGAAGCCAATTAACCTACAAACCTGCATGTCTTGGATTTGGGAGGAAACTCAGAAATGATCCCTGGAATGAGTAAGTTAACCCATGATGAGCATTTGACAGCACTGGGCCTATACACGCTGGCGTTTAGAAGAATGAGGGGGGGCCACATTGAAATGTACAGAATAGTGAAAGGCTTGGATAGTGTGGATGTGGAGAGGATGTTTTCACTAGTGGGAGAGTCTCAGACTAAAAGTCATAGCCTCAGAATTAAAGGACGTTATTTTAAGGAGATGAGGAAGAATTTCTTTAGTCAGAGGGTGGTGAACCTGTGCAATTCTTTGCCATGGAGGCAAAGTCAGTGGATATATTTAAGGCAGAGATATATACAGTAGATTCTTGATTAGTACGGGTGTCAGAGGTTAGGAGAAGAAGGCAGGAGAATGGGGTTAGGAGGGAGAGATGGATCAGCCATGATTGAACGGTGGAATAGACTTGATGGGCCAAATGGCCTAATTCTACTCCTCTCAGTTGTGATCTTATGAAACCGGAGCACCCGGAGAAAACCCACGCGGTCACAGGAAAAACATATAAAATTCCTGCAGACAGGCCCCGTAGTCAGGATTGAACCCAGGTCTCTGGTGCTGTACAGCAACTGTTATACCGCTGTGCCACTGTGATACTGGGAATCGCATGGCCCTGTCCCATGGTACAAGTTCATTCCAAGAGCTTTCCCGAGTTTGCCCTGATTCGAACTCGGAGATTTACGGTAATGGCCGCTCGTCGGTACTCGGGGCTCTTGTGGACATTTTTCAACATGTTGAAAAATCTTCATGTCTTCCTGAGCTTACCTGCCATTAGCGAGTCTTCCCGAGTACCTGCCGTTAGCGTTACGAGCCGTTAAGAGACGTCCCCGAGCTCTGACGTACCCGCTACGTTCATTCTCTGTGCTTACCATGAGTTTGATTTTTTTTTAAACTCGGGAGAGCTCTTGGAATGAACTCGTACCGTGGGACAGGGCTATTAGTGATATTCATGTCTTTCAATGTCAAAGATAGGTTATGAGTTTCTCTCTTGTGGGTGATGGTCATTATCTGACAGTTCTGTGGCGCACACTGCAAACGTACTTTCTCCAAGTAAACATGGTGCAGAAGCCCAATCCCAGGCACCCACCAGATATGCCAAAGAATTTCAGTGGAGCAAAAAGGTTCTCAGTTCTCAGTCCTCAGCACCTCTCACTGCCAAGAGATCTGGGCTGTAACTCACACCCTCACACATCTTCATCCTCAGAAGTGGATAAGATCAGGTTTCATTTGTCCAGTACTCTGTCAGCTGTCTAGACTCTCAAATGAAATACCGGCCACTCCAACAATACATCAACCAATACTCATGAAACAATTAGAGCAAGAATTAAACCCTTTAGGATAAGAGGGAAGAAGAAAATTGATTGTGAAACCATTTCAACGACCACCTCTCCTTAAGTACTTTGCTATGTGGTATTCAATTGAATTTAGATTGGCAGTGCGTGAGTTATACCGAAGCAAGACTCAGGCACTGTTGAAAATCCTGCTGTTATCTGCAATTGATCACTGTGCAGTTGCTCTGTACACATGTTCTCTTCTTTGCTTGAAAAATGTGCTCATCAACCACCCAACTCCCGAAAAGAAATGCAAGTGGATAATATAATAAAGAGAAACTTCAGAGAACAGATTCAGTGAAACAGTGCGGCACAATGGCGCAGTAGTAGAGTCGCTGCCTTCCAGCGTCAGAGACCCCAGTTCAATCCTGACTACCGGTGCTGTTCATACATAGTTTGTACCTGCTACCTATGACTGCACGGGTTTTCTCCGGTACCCCGGTTTTCACCCACGTTCCAAAGGTGTGCAGGTATGTAGGTTAATTGGCTTCTGTAAGGATAGAACTTATGTATGCAGTGATCATTGGTCAGCACGGACTTGGTGGGCTGAAGGGCCTGTTTCCACATTGCATCTGTAAACTAAACTAAATAAAATTTTAAGGAAGTGCAGAAACTGACTGACAAAAGTAATTAGAAAACGAATAAAGAAAAATAAGAATTAAGTTAGAATAAATCTCTGATTTTGGGATTATGTATTTTGTCAAAAGCAAATGCAGGTGCCATTATAAGAATACAAGGAACTGCAGGTGCTGGTTTACAAAAAAAGACATAAGGTGCTGGAGTAACTCAATGGGTCAAGAAGGGTTTCGGCCCAAAACGTTGCCTATCTCCTTCGCTCCATAGATGCTGCTGCACCTGCTGAGTTTCTCCAGCATTTTGGAGGGCATGTTTTCCTAGAGTAGCACAATGGGTCAAGCAGCATCTCTGGGGAGCATGTTTTCATGGAGTAATCCAATGGATCAAGCTATGTCTCTGGAGAGCATGTTTTCCAAAATAAAACACTTCACCTATCCATTTTCTCCAGAGATGCTGCCTAACAGGTTGGGTTACTCCAACACTTTGTGTCTTTTCTTGCAGGTGAGATTATAATCATTGATGATTTAGAAGCTACACATAAGAAAGTACCAAAATAATGTAATCTGTGTAAAGGATAGCATGGGAAGATAAGATTATGATTACAATTAATCTTCCTGAATGAGGAATCTTCTTTCACACAGAGGTTTACTGGGCTGCTGTTTCAGCCAAGTTCACTTGCTCAGTCAATATAACCTAGCAGGACTTGAGGGCCTGAGCGATAGGGAGAGGTTGAGCAGGATATGACTTTATTCCTTGGAGCGCAGGAGGATGAGGGGTGACTTATAGAGGCATACAGGATCATGAGAGGAATAGATAGGGTAAATGCACAGAGTCATTTACCCATAGTTGAGGAATTTGGAACTAGAGGAAATAGGTTTATGGTGGGGGGGGGGGGGAAAGATTTAATAGGAACCTGAGCGGTAACTTTTTTACACAAAAGGTGGTAGGTGTATGGAACGAGCTGCCAGAGGAAGTAGTTGAGGCAGGTACTATCACACCACTTAGATATGTATATGGATAGGATAGGTATAGAGGGATTTGGTCCAAACATAGGCAGATGGCAGACTAGTGTAGATGGGGCATGTTGGTCGGCGTGAGCTAGTCGTTCGAAGGGCCTGTTTTCACGCTGTATGACGCTGACTCTGAGACAAGCAACTTTATCCTCTGGAGTGGTGAGAGGATGAGCCTTAGTTGCCTGGCAAGCACATTGCTGAACATAATCAGATCATGTTTAGTACATCGCTTTGTCATAACGGTTTCCCAGTTGAGTTCACATGCCAGTTTAGTTTGACATTTTGGGTAGCTCCCTCATGGTGGCCAAATAAAATAGCATTTTAGTTAATTTACACTCTGCCAAGTGCACATTGTAATGAAATAAGATCAACTCCTTCACTGACTTATTCTCACCCCATCTGCAAGCTTCTCTTCTGTTTTGTTGTAGCAATTATCTAAGTTTCATCTGAGCAACTGTCGGGAACCAGAATGGACTGAATTCACTGGAGTCAGATGAGCTTAATTTGTTTTCATTTAGTTTAGAGATGCAGCATGGAAACAGCCCCTTTGGCCCCACCACATCTGCTCCGACCACTGATAACCAATTCACATTATTTCCTTCATCCTGTATCTGTTAACTGTGGACGACGGCTCGATTGTAATCATGTATAGGGGGAACTCCTGAAGTGAAGTCTTTGGGCTGGAATGATTGACTTCCATCAATCACATACAACATGGTGGCAGGTTCATTGATGTGAAGACAGGACCTTGTCTCTATAAAGACTATACACTGGGCAGTTCTCTGATGTCATGTCAGTCAGACTCGTTTACTACATCTAAACCAGTGGGCACAGAGTCAGGATGTAGCAACAAGGAACTGTAGATGCTGTTTTTATAGCAAAATTAGACACAAAGTGCTGGAGTAATACTGAGTTACTTCAGCACTTTGTGTCTATCTTTGGGAACAAAGTCAAGTGGATTTATAGGATTTGTATTAGTTTACTCTTTCCAGTCACATATCCAAAACACAAAATGGCTGGAGCAACTTAGCAGATCAGGCAGAATCTCTAGAGAACATGGATGGGACACGTTTCGGGTCAGGACCCTTCTTCAGAAGATGCAGCGTCTGAAGAAAGTCCTGGCCCGAAACATCACCTATTCATGTTCTCCAGAGATGCTGTCTGATCAGCTGAGTTGCTCTTTGTCACTCTCTCTGGTATAAACTGTCATCTGCAGTTCCTTGTCATTACAGCCATAGATCTAATCTGACCTCCATGTCCTTCTGGATTCTGTTAGTTTGGGCAGGGACATTGCTACTAAGTTCGTGGCGAGGCGCATTTGATCACCTGCCTAGAGAACATCTGGTGCCCTTGTTATTTTCAAATCTTCCTCCAAAATAGACCACGGATGATTCTTCAGCTGAGAGAGGACAGTAGGTAGAAATTAAGGCGAGGTTTCCTTACACATGATGGGACAGGTTTTCAATGGGACTGATGCCAAGTGTAGAATGACTTCCAGACCTTCCCCTCACCTCTGTACCACTGTGTTACCTCCTCAGGTGGTTCTGCCCTGCTGGTAATGAACCCAAGGACTGTGATAGGGGACTCCCATGTGTTGTCTATGAGCAATGCATGTCAGCCTGCTGCTGGACTGGACAAAGGGACAGCATTCCCAATGGAGACACGCAGAGCCCAAATGTTGTTGGCAGCGACTTGCAAGGTCAAATGGACTGGGAATAACTTTGCCATTTTAGAATATGGTGCCTTGGTCATTGTGGGTAGTCATCTGCGTGAGGCGCCCCCAGGGTATAGACTGAAGGTAACTGGGTGAGGAGAGAGACGATAGTCCGTGGGACAATCCAGGTGGAAGCAACGGCTACAATGTGCCTTTATGGCCAGCTGCAGCTGGAACTTTGAAAATGGCGCCAAAACCAGGTGACTCTTGCATATGGACTCTGGGGTGTATTATACATTCTGTACTTAATCAGGGATTATACTTACATATGGCAATAATCTTTCTTTCTATTTTTTGTTTATTTTTGTTAGAAGTAAGTACAATAGTGTGGTACTTGAGTACCTAATACATAAATACATATTTCCATTCTTGTACAACTTCGTATTTTTAATTTAATAATAAAAGAACAGTGAGAGAAAAAATAAATAAAGAGTGTCGGAATAGATAGACAAGCGAGTAGAAACAGATCGCAAAAGAAATAAAGGACAGAGAAGAGAAGCTAAAAAGATTGAAAAAAAAGGGAGAAAGTAGAGAAAAGAGAGATTAGGAGAGATCTACCAATTTCGTATTTTTGCCCATCCGTCACCCGGTTCTAAACCATTTAATTTCTAAGGTTATGTTATGTTGCACCATCTACTTGTAAAAAGTTGATAAAAGGAGAACAAGTCTTTAAGAATTGGTCTACTTTGCCTAGTAGGAGGAATCTCATTTCTTCAAGATTGAGCGTTTCCGACATATTTGAAATCCACATTTTGAATGTTGGTGTGGTTGCGTTTTTCTAAAATTTGAGTATAAGTTTTTTTGCTGTTATTAAACCGTAATTGAGAAAAGCTTCTTGGAATATAGTTAGTTTACTTCCCTCTTCCATTGATCCAAAGATAATCAGTTCTGTACTGGGGTTCAATTTTGTGTTAAATAGTTTTGTAAAAATTCCTAAAATTTCATTCCAAAATTTATGCAGATTTGTACAAGAGACAAAGGAATGTGCTATAGCGGCATTCTGAGTTAGACATTTATCACAGATGGGGGAAACATTTCAAAATACTTTATTCAGTCTAGTTTTCGAATAGTATAATCTATGTAAAATTTTAAATTGAATTAGGTTATGTCTTACATTAATTGAACATTTATTTACATATAATAGATTTTTTTCCCATCTATCGTTCGGAGTTTATATCAATAACTCTTGTTCCCAGTCCCTTCTAATTGCCTCTGTCATTGGTGCTTCTCTCTTTAGAATTATACTATATAAGTAGGATATTAAATTGCTTGATTCTGCCTTTCTATTCATTCCTTCCTTTATAAATCTGGGGTTAAAGTTTGATATCCTTGTATATATTTTTTCAAATAATCTTGAATTTGAAGATATTTGAAATATTGATTACTTTTCAAATTATATTTTAGTTGTAATTGTTGGAATGATAAAAGTTTTCCCATTTCATACATATCTCCCATCATTTTAATTCCTATTCTTTCCCATTGATTAAACGTTTTATCAATAATAGATGGTTTGAATGAGGGACTATTAGCTATTGGAGAAAGAAACGATAGTTTTCTTGATTTTAAAGTTAATTTTATTTGTTTCCAAATTCTTATTATACTGTGAATAATTGCATGTTTCTTATATATTATATTGTTCAGTTTCATCGTGGAACAAAGGATCGCTCCTATATTATAAGGGGAACAATCTTCTTTCTCCATTCTTATCCAATCTACCTGTTGGGCAGAACTGTCCAACCAGTAGATTATATTTTTAATATTCACTGCCCAATAGTAATACAATAAGTTAGGGAGTGTCAGTCCCCCTGATTCTTTAGATTTACACAAGTGTTTTCTTTGAATTCTGTGTGATTTATAATCCCATATGAAGTTTATAATATCAGAATCTAGTTTTTTAAAGATTTTTTCTGGTAAGTATATGCATATGGCGATAATCTTACTGATCTGTATGCAAAAAAAGAATTTCACTGTACCATGGTACATGTTATAATGAAGCACCATTGGAGAAATTTTGTTTCAACTGTTTCAATGTAATGATAATGGTAAAACTGAGTGGCTTGTTAAACTGTTTCTGAGTCAACTCGTTAGTGGTCCTGGTGTCACATAGATCAGACTGGTTAAGGATAATGATTTCCTTCCATTAAACAATTTGTGAACCAGAATGACAGTACAACCAAATGTGTTCCGTTGGTTGCAAGGATGTAGAGTTTAATGATAATTTACGAATAATAAGTATTCTATTAAATAACTGAAGAACTGAAGGACACACCTTCCCAGCCATTATCAGGCAACAGAACCATCCTATCAACAACTGGAGAGCAGTCCTGAGCTACTATCTACCTCATTGGAGACCATCCGATTATCTTTGTTTGTTCTTTACTGGACTTTATCTTGCCCTAAATGTTATTAATGTTATTTCCTTTATCATGTATTTCTACACTGTGGATGGCTCGATTGTAATCATGCATTGTCTTCCCGCTGACTGGTTAGCACACAAAGCTTTTCACTGTACCTTAATAAACTAACCTCAAATTCAACAGAGCAGGCTGAAGCATCCATTACACTAAACATCACTCCACCTACTAGCTACAAATTGTGCCATTGTAAAAAGTGTCAACCTTGTCACATCCCAACCCCAGGACTTTACCACAATCATGGACAAAGATAGCAGGTACTTGGGAACATCACCATCTACTGGTTACCTTCCAAACTGCATGGCATGTCAGCTTCGAGATACTTCTTTGTTCCATCATCAACTTGTTTCGAACTAACCTAACCCCCCTCCCATCTCCCCTCTCCCACTTAAGTACTGTTGGAGTACTTAATACGAATACTGCAGCAGTTCAAGTCATCAGCTCACCAACACTTTGTGAAGAAGCATCAGGAACCAAAACGCCACCTTTTCTTTTTCTCCAGAGATGCTGCCTAACCTGTTGAGTTACTCCAGCACTGTGTGTGTCTACCACTTTCTCAAGACCAGTTAGGTATAGTAGAAATAAGGAACTGCAGATGCTGGTTTACAAAAAAAGACACAAAGTGCTGGAGTACCTCTTAGTACAGCACAGTGGTGCAGCGGTGGAGCAGCTGCCTTACAGTGCCAGAGTCCCAGGTTCAATCCTGAATATGGGTGCTGTCTGTGTGGAGTTTATACATCCTCCCTGTGATCATGTGGGGGGTTTTTCCGGGTGCTTCAGTTTTCTCCAACATTTCCAAGTCATAGAGGTTGGTAGATTGATTGGCTTCTGTAAATTGGCCTTAGTGTATAGGATATGAAAGTGGGATAACATAGAACTAGTATACAGGTGATCAATAGTCTGTAGACTCAGATAGGCAGAAGGGCTGAAGGGCCTATTTTCACACTGTATCTCTAAACCAAACTAAACTAAATTAAAATAAACTCAGTGGGTCAGGCAGCACCCCAAGGGAATGTGGATGGGGGATGTTTCAGGTCAGGACCCTTCTCCACATGGATAGGTGACATTTTGGATCGGGTGCCTTTGGTCACCTATTAAGAGGTGTATTAGCAAGGAAGTGACAAGTGGGCTTGCTTGGAACGGGCACCACTCATAATATCAAGAGTGTGGACTGGACTCTGAAGGTGCCAAAACATGGCGCCTCTCGCACGCGGGATCAGTGGATTATTTCTATACAATTGGAGATGTGCTTGGGTATGGCAATAATCTACTGCACTGGTTGTAAGAAAATAATTTCACATGCATTTGCACTGACACTAAAAGCACCATTGAACACCAAAGAAGATGGGAAAGATCAACTCCATTACCAGGGGATTGATGGTCCAGGAACTGTAGAAACGTCAGCCAAAAGACTGTTTCTGTGGAGCATTAAATCCATGAACAGCTCAGGTGGTGTGATGATATTCGAATGACACCCACTCACCAACCTCCCTTTTCCATCGGAAGCATCTAAGTGTCGCCTCTTTGTCAGTTTTCCAAGCATTTTCTAAATCCCAAAGAACACTTAAATTCATGTCAACAGTGGCCCTTCACTTCCAAGCAAATATCCTCTGAAATTATTCTGGAGCTGCTCACCATACATATGAATAGAACATCGAGCAGTACAGCACCACAACAGACTCTTTGGCCCACAATGTCAGTGCCGAACATGATGCCAAGACATCACATCATGTCTGAAAAAGGGTTCTGACCTGAAACGTCACCCATCATTTTGTTCCAGAGATGTTGCCTGACCAGCAGAGTTACGAGTTACTCCAGCACTTTGTGTCTACCAGCACTTATCTACCTGCATATAACACCTACCCATCCATTCCCTGCAAATCCATATGCCTATCCAAAAGTCGTTGAAATGTCATTATTGTATCTAGTTTAGTTTAGTTTAGAGATACAGCGCAGAAACAGGCCCTTCGGCCCACCAAGTCTGTGCCAACCAGCGAACCCCGCACACTAACACTATCCTACACACATTAGGAACAATTTTTTTATTTTTACCAAGCCAATTAACCTATAAACCTGCACATCTTTGGAGTGTGGGAGGATCTCGGAGAAAACCTTTGCGGGTCACGGGAAAACATACAAACTCCGTGCAGACACCGCCCGTAGTCGGGATCAAACCCGGGTCTCCGGCGCTGCATTCGCTGTAAGGCTGCAACTGTACCGCTGTGCCACCGTGACCATATTGGCTTCAACCATCAACCCAGCTATGCATTCCAGGCACTCACCATCCTCTGCATACAAATATTTGCCTCACATATCTGCTTTAAACTTTCCTCCTCTCTATACCCTCTAGTATTTAATTTTTCCACCTGGGGAAAAATAGTCTGGCTATCTGCCTATGACTGATCACATCAATTCTGTTAAGCAAGTATCTTAAATACTGGCAGATGCTACTCAATTCAGTCGAGTAATATGTACTTAGGAAGATTGTTTTTCCATTGAATTTAACCTATGATGTAAAACCACTCACTCTTGCCTCAAGATTACTCTCCCAAAAATCTTTTTTGTTGGGTTGAGAAAGAATCATGAAAATCGTATATAGTCTAGCTTAATTTCTATTTTTATCGGTTTTCACATCAAGATGAGGTTGATTTGTTTTCTAACTCAACTTGGCAATGATCATTAGGAAACCAAGGATGACCTGATCATGATTGAATCACCGTTGAAATTAACAGAGGTGAAGTCAAGGGCTGAACTTGATGAATGCATTTTATAATCTCAAAGACTGTGGCTGCAATATTGACTTGTAAAAGTTCCCTTTTAAAATGCATAATTGAGCCAGACACAGCAATATGGAACTCAACCCAGTTTGCACTGGCGAAAATGATGCCGCAAATGGAATGTCATTATCTTTGGGACTAGCGTTGCACATCTGTCAAAATTAAAACTGAAGAAGGCAATCTGTTTAAACATGGGGTCATTAGGAGCACTCTGGTTAAAATTGGAATGGTCAACATTGTCATTTTCTAGTTATCCAGATGAAGACTGGCTCCCAGGCAGAAGGCTCTCGGGATGTACTGCTGAGCTGGAAACGCCCAGGAGACCCAATGGGTGGACAAAGGAAGAGCCGGTGAGCCGCGGCATGTAAGGGGAAGCTGCCAAGGCCCCCGTGGTCATGCGTGGTGGCAGGCCTGGCTCACCGCTGCGAAGAAAGACCTGGCAGACTGCAGCCTGCAGGGGGAAAGCTCGGAAGCTGATGAGGTCGGCCCTGAAGACCGGAGAGTCGAGGAGGAGGGAGCCGCTGGTGACGACTGACATGAGTAGGAGAGGGACCAGGGTATTGCTTCTAGTGGTTGCAAGGTTGGCTGCAGGACGCACCCCCGGAACACAGAGGCGGTCGGGCGAGGAGAGGGACGTCAGTTGGCGAGCTGAGCCGGTCAAGGGCAACGGCGACGGAGGAGGCCCTGCAGCAGCCTGGGGCTTACTTGGATTGGGAGCCACTCCAGTACATCAAGCGCATGGCCCGGACTTTGAACATCTGTAAATGGTGCCAAAATATAGCAACTCGTGCATGTGTGATCTATGCAAAAAGGATTTTCACTGTGCAGTGCACGGATAACAATAAAGCACCATTGAATAAGACGTTGGAAACTAACTTTGTCAAGGTTTCATTGGTTCTAAGCCTAGAGCAACTTATCAGGGAATCCACTGAACATGCTCTGACCATGTCTGTGCTAATGCTCCACTCTCATTTTGCTCTGATGATGTCCAATGCATAAACTCCCATTCATTTATCACTGCCCCCTATTCTCTCTGACCTACCTTGGCTGTCAAATAAATAATATTTTGATTTTAAAATACTCGTCCTTATTCTGCAATCTTGTACTTATCAACTCTGTACTTTATCTCAAAATACAATTGAAGAAGGTATTTGAACATATCAAAATCCAGCTTACTGACCGTCCCTTTATTTATTCATTTTGTTTTGAGTTTAGAAATACAGCGTGGAAACAGGCCCTTCGGCTCACCGAGTCCGTGCCGACCAACAACCACCCCATACACTAGTTCTACCCTACACACTAAGGACAACTTACAATTTTACTGAAGCCAATTGCCTACAAACCTGTACGTTTTTGGAGTGTGGGAGGGAACTGAAACACCTGGAGAAAACCGATGCGATCACAGGAAAAACATACAAACTCCATACAGACAGCTCCCGCAGTCAGGATCGAGACCGGGTTTCTGGCGCTGTAAGGCGCTGTAATGGCGCTCTACCGCTGAGCCATTGGTTCACCTATTCTTCCTCCCCAACTAACATTCATTGGAAAACTTGTCTAAAGCTTTTATAGTGCTAAAGCTAAATAGAATACAATTTTAGTCTAAGCACAAGTACTTAATGTAATGCCAACATTTCATATATGTAGCCACCAATCATGCTTACTTTAGAAATTAACATTTTAAAATGTATATACCTCATATGGCTATGTGTAACTAGCCATTATGCAGGTTGGTATAATATATGTAAAAATATGAGTGGAATAGTTTTAGTTGTGGATGAACACTTTAGCCGAATTACTGTAGCCTTTGCAAGTCCGAACCAATAACTAATTAAAAATTTACACTGATATAGTCTTACTGCCTGTCCTCAACTTAACTAATAGAACAAAGTTGTTCCTGTGATATTGAACTATTGCAGATCAAGTGAAAATAGGATCCAGACTTATTGATGAATTTATTGATCCTTCTCTGACTTGTAGTCATTTTACTGAGTGTTTCATGATCAGAAGTAATTTGACCTTCAGCGTGAGCTAAACAAATAGCAGATGGTCAAGATGCAGCAGATCATTTCTTTATTTTCTTCTGAGCCATTGCCACCATGTTGTGTCCCACTGAGTCTTTATCCCTTCCTTGTCATAGTGCCAGAATCCGAAGAACAGTATTTGCCAACCATTGATGTTTGGCCCACTTGGCACTTTGTTTTTTTTTATCAAGACTAAACAAGAAGTATTTAGAAGTACTTTATACAGTTAAGAAAACCTGTTCATGGGAACTTGGAAGGAGTTCCTGTCATGCTGAGACTCAATCGACTGATCGTACACCTATTTCAATTACTTGGTTTTAGAAGGTGCGGCGTTCATTAAAAAAAATTGGCAAACTTTACTTGTTTCCCAAACACTTGTGTTGTAATTTGTTTTAAGCCATGTCATTGCATCACAAAAAAAACATTAAATAGTTTGCACATATCCTTCCAACAGAGTGGAACACAATTGTTTTTGAAATTTCTTAGTGAATTAGACAAGTTTTGTTTTAAACTGTGCCACCGGAGAATCGTGCTTTATTTTCCTACGTCTACCAAGACATAGTGGAGTGTTGGATATTAGTTGCTGTGGTTTCAGAAGTAAACCTAATTGGGCCTGGCACGGCATTTTGAAGCCTTAATCCAGTGCGACATGTAGCATAGGTCACCTACACAAAATGTGACTGATCTTTATATGAATCTCCATGCTGGAAGAGAGGAGAGGAGGGAGGTAACTCTTTTTTTTTAATTTTGAAACAGACCCACGGGTTTCCTAGCTGTGATCTGCCATCCTGAACATTCAAGGAACCCTGAACTAAATGCCAGCATCCCACCTAAAACAGCTGAGTTTTTCTTATTTAAACGGAGATTCGAGACTCTTGATCAGATGATAGTTATGGACTTGCTCATTCCCCATAATCACCAACCCTCTGTGACACCGCTGTAGACTACATTCCACTCTATCTTGGTAAAGATAGGGAAATAAAACACGGTTCCCTGGCGGTACAGCTTAAAGCAAAATTTGTCTAAGTTACCGAGAACAGAGAAATGAATGGTTTTATTTTTATTTTTGGGGAGCCAGGATAAAGAGACAGGCTCTGCCAGGTCTCACAACATCCTCCAGCATCCAGCTTGCTGACTAGCACTGTGTTCACTTTACATCATATTCACACACACTCACACACACAAGAATAAGAAGATTCAACGAGAACTTACCAGTTTGATCTTTATTTTATGAGACATTACGATGAGGGATTACGTGAAGAAGCCCGCCAGCCCGCATGCATGTCAACCTTCAAAGCAGCGGTGTGAAATCACAGAAAACAGTTGCTGAACTGATTGCAGGAAGATTCGAGAAACTAGAACTACCAGATGACTTTTATGGGAAGGGTTGGGAGCGGAGGGCACGTAATTCCTCATCGTAACTTCTCATAAAATAAAGATCAAACTTCAAACTGGTAAGTTCTCGTTTAATCTTCCTAATATACTTCGAAGTCACATGAGTGACTATGTGAAGATTTTAAAGCTCTGTGATTTCATGCCGCGCAAACGCGTCCATGCAACACACTGCATTAGTTGACCAGAAATGATTGAAAAGATACTGCATTCAGACATGACATAGATTTAAAACATGCTGATGCTTTTAATAAACAAAATAAAAATAATAGTGCCCTTCACATCTGGGAGCAAATTATAGAACAGAACTTAAAATTGAGTTGGCAAACAACCCCGGCCTGGCAATCGGTTAATTATAAAAAGTTTGGAACGTTCGCTCTTTCGACCATCCTGCAGTCGCTAGGATGTGGTCCAGTGGAACCTCCATAAACCTCGCTGCTGATATTGTTGCAGCCCTGGTGGAGTGAGATTTAAAAATATCAGTGTCCACTCCAGCACTAGCCAATACACGTCTTAACCACCTGGAGATGGTCTGCGCTGACACCCTCTTGTGTGGCTTTTTATAGCTAATAAACATTGCCAGTTCGGTGCCTCTAAGGCTCTTTGTAACCTTAAAATATTGTAGCATATGTGTGACCACACACAATCTATAGTCCATAGGGTATGCCATAAACTCCAGTTTTAGACCTAATACCCCTGGTCTGCTCTGTTTAATTAGCTCATGTATATAAAACGTTATCTTGTTGGTAATGTAACCATTCTGTCCAGCTGCAGCTTATGCAACGACTGGACCCGTTGCGCCGAAACCAGCGCCATGAGCATAACAACTTTATATGTGACCTTGACCAAAGAAAAGGATTTAGCTGGAGCCCACCGGCGAAGCAGCGTTAGCACAACGTTAACATCCCATACCTCCGTGTACCTGGGCCTGGGGGGGATTTGTGTTAAAAATACCCTTCATAAACCTGGATATCAGCAGGTGAGACCCGACAGAGTGGAGTCCCGATCCCAGCCACAAGTATGATGACAAGGGACTTTTGGCACAATTAATAGCACTATAACTCAATCTTTCGTCAAAGAATAGTTTTGAGAGAAACTCCATGACGTTAGTTATATGTGCCGTATCATAGGTTATGTCAGACTGCAAACAAAACTCTTCCCATCTCCTGATGTAAGAGATGTACTGCTTCTTAGTGCTATCCCTGCAAGCTGCAGTGATCACGTCCACAGTTCAGTCTGACAATCCGAGCCCCAGGAAAGGTCTTCTTAAAGTCAGCAAATCAATAAATTGATTCGATTATGCAGCGGGTGGCCTTCCCGGGTTACGGGATGAACCAGCAAATTTTTGCATCTGGAAACATCATATAAGGTTCTGTTACCATTCCCAATATCAGCGGGAACAATGGCTGCGTAGGCCAGTCAGGCACTACCAAAATGCCTGAAGCGGAATCTTTTACAAGCACCGACTGATGAGGCAAAATGGAGGGAATGCATAAAAGAACATTCCTCCCCAGTGCAGTGAGAATGCATCTATCGCCACTGCCCCAGGGTCTGGATCCCATGCAACATACTTTGGTAACTGGTGATTGAGCCTAGATGCAAACAAATCGATATCCAGTGTTCCATACCGAGCAACAATGTCGTTAAATACTTAATGATCCAACATCCATTCTGTGTTGTCATTAAATTTTTGTGACCTGGTGTCTGCCACCATATTAAACCTACCTGGCAAATAGGTAGCTGAAATCCAAATGTTTCTTTCGATACACCAGTGCCAAATGAGGTTAGCTAAATTATCACAGGATACTGACTTGATTCCACCCATGTGATTAATATTTGCTACCGCTGTAGTGCTGTCAATCTGTAGTTAAACATGCAAGTGATGCATATTCCCACAATAAGCTTTCAACCCACATAATGCCCCCAGCATCTCTAGGTAGTTAATACCATGTAACTGAAGAATTGATCACTTATGCACATTCCATCTGCCACCGGAACTAGGGATGGTATTAGTAGCTCCCCATCCTTGAGCACCAGCATCAGTTTGTAATATAACTGAAGGTTTACTGACCAAAGTGTTACTGGAGCAATGCCGAATATTGGTCATCCACCATTGTAGTTCTGATATAGCTTCAGCTGGTAATAACATAGGTCAGTTGAAATGACCTAAATGGTATTTTAGTGCTTACTCCTTTGCACGTTGTAAATTCTGATAATGCAAAGGCCCAATTGTGCAGCTGGAAAGGCAGCCACTAATTTGCCAATTACACCTGTCGAATAGATGGCTGCGCCATAACAACAAGGTTGTTACAGGCTTCTATTAACTCCAATCTCTTGACCCAGGGCAGAGTCACAGACATATTGATAGAGTTAATGGTAAATCCCAAATAGTTAATCACTCTAGTTGGTATCAATTTGGATTTAACTGGATGGATGAGAAACCCCAATTTCTTAAATGTGAGTTTTGTGGCTGAAATAGCTAATTTAGCTAATTTCAGCGTTTTCCCTATGATTAGAATATAATCCAGGTATGCCATAACAATGTGTTTTTGAGCTCTAAGTAGCCCAAGCCCTGGTTTCAATCAAGGATGATTCGACACCCTCCATCTTTCTTTTGTCTGGGGAATATATTAGAGACGAATTGGTGATGTTCATGACTCGACTTCTCGATTACCCCTTTTGTGTATAATGTGTTAATTTTAGCTGGTATATCCAAACATTCCTGTTGGGAATGAACAAGCATCCGGCTTGATGTATGCTGTGGGGGTGGCAGTGAATTGGGAAGAAATTCAATTTTGTACCCTTGTATTCTGTGCAGTATAAACGGATCTGATGTTATCCAATGCCATTCATGCAAAAACAAGTGTAATCTACCACCAACTTGTAACTGGTCCACACACCCCATGTATGTCCACACACCATTGTAACTGGTCCACACACCCCTTGTAACTGGTCCACACACCGAAAGAACCAGACCCACCTACCTCCATGGTTACCGGTGGTCTGACGGTAGGCCGAAAGGGCCTTGATGTAGGTTCTATTTCCGCCCTCGAGGTTTGGAGGGTAAGATTGCTGGGGTGCGTGGATTGCGCATTTTCCATGAGGGCCGGCTTGGGCCTTGGCCTAAAAAAGATCTCTGCCCAGAGAATTCAGCTCTCGAGCTGCCACCAGCTTCAGTGAACCGCTTGTTGCTGATGGAAGCGTAGGTGTGCTGCCGCCGAAATGGTGAAGCTTTGCTCGTCATTGGCGCCTTGATCAGCACGTCAGCTTTTGCTTCTTCGTCCAGGTCTTTAACCTGCTTTGGTAGATCTTCCCCGAACAGAAGATTCGGCGGCTGCACATTGCTGCCTTACATAAGCCTGCGAATTTGGGGTTCAAGGCAGGTCTAATAGCATTCTTCAGAAAACAGTTTATTTCGAAATGTGCTTTGCACATCAATGCCAAGGCATCCTGCTGGACGTCCGATAAGGGTCTTCCATCCGTAATGCCGTAATGCTTGACGCCAGCAATTTTAAGATTCTTTGGACTTTCATCTCCAGGGCTTTGATGCCCCTACCAATATATCCCTAGATAGAGCTGTTCACAGCCGGCACTTTCAGGGACGCACAATTTATAGATGTATGATACTTTGTAGTTGTTTCCACCATCACCTGTTCCTGCAATTGGTGCGACGTGAGGTAATTTATGCGAGCAGCTAGCTCTTCCTGCAGCGGCTCCCCTGTTTTGGAGGGCTTCGCAATTCCTGAACCTCACGTATGTCGTCCATCCCGGTATGTTCCCCAGACATACCTCCGAATTTGGAGTCAGTCCAATACTGACCCCGTACGCTCCCCTGCTCAGAGTGGGAGACATTATGCAGCCCTGGGTCAGGCGCTTCCGGAGGCCCCCGAGGAGACCTGCACTGATATGGTTCCATTTCATGGAGCATATCATGATGGAGCATCCTTTCCATAAGGTGCTCTATCCGGGATAAACGCCCAAAGACGTTATCCATAACTGTAGGAGGCGACTCCTCCTGGCCTGACTCGATTGAGTAAACTGGCCTGTCAGACTTCCTATGGCTTTCCCTCCTTTTGGGTTGCCAAGGTGCTTTGGGCCAGCACCTGGTCTGAATTTGCTGACCGCAATGTCAGCGACTCGGATGGCAAACCCGACGGCCACCGGCAACCCGCACTCCCGCGGTCCTCCGTAGCCGGTTTCCCCTGTCTGGATTTCGCCCTGGATTCCATTCCACAGTAAACTCTGTAAAAGAGATTTCCCAACGAAAAATACGACCTCAGAATAAGTTTGAAACTTACCTGCAGGGTTTTTAAACTTACCGCTGGAGGAGTGATGCTCCTCCCAACCAGTCGTGCGCCATGCGTTAGACGTATTGACGCGCATGCAGGCTGGCGGGCTTCTTCACATAGTCACTCACATGACTTTGAAGTAAAATAGACATTCACACATACACACACATACATACACAAGCACAGGCATTCACACACACACCAACATAGATATGCACACACAAGCATAGACATTCTCACACACACAGACACAAGCATAAACATTCACTCACAAGCATAGACACACACACACACAAGCTTAGACATTTACTCACACACACACACACACAAGCATAGACATTCACTCACACACATACCCACACATGTACACGGAAATAGGCAAAGATACAGACACACATATACATACACACAACTACATACACCGCACAAACATGTGCACACACCACATGCGTTCAGACATGAACACCACTCTCGCACATATATGCACACCATTCTCACACACATCACACACACTCACAACACACGCCGCACATCACGCGCACACAACACACATGCTGCACATCACGCACACACACACTCGCATCACACACATGCACTCACATTCACACCACACACACACCACAAAGCACACAACACACAAACACACACACTCACATGCATACGCACTTCAATATCCCATCCGCCACTCACCCAGAGCTAATGTTAGTCATGGGGGAGGAGGGGGAGTTGTGGGGAGGTGGGGGGTATACCCTCTCCCACAGATAGCAGCTTGGGGGCAACCACTCAATCCATGTAAACGAATTGTAACTGGTGCCGATTATAACTGTACTGGGAAATTCCCTTCAACTTATTGTTAAACTGCACCTTGCTTTAAAATTGAATTCAATATGGGGTCTTGTGGTCCAAGTCCATAACTCCCTGAAAGTGGCAACAGAAGTAGATAGAGTGGTAAAAAAGTCATATGGTATGCATACCTTCATTGGTCGGGTATTGAGTATTAGTCAGGAAGTGATGATGCAACTTTATAGGACTTTGGTTAGGGCACATTTGGAGAATTGTGTGCTGTTAGTCGCCCCATTGCAGGAAGGTATGGAGGCTTTGGAAAAAGTGCAGAGGAGGTTTACCAGAATGATGCCTGGATTAACGGGTATCAGCTACAGTGAGAAATTGCACGGATTGTTTTTTCTACAACCAGAGGTTAGGGAAAGACTTATGTAAAATTATGAGAGGCAGAGATAGGGTAGACAGTCAGAATCTTTTTCCCAGGATGGAAAGATCAAATACTAGAGGCATACACAGAGGATGGTGAGTGCCTGGAATGCGCTGCCAGGGATGGTGGTTGAAACAGATATGTTAGTGACATTTAAGAGGCTTTTGGATAGACTCATGGATATACAGGGAATGGAGGGATAGGTGCAGGTAGATAAGTGATTGACTTGGCATCTTGTTTGGCTCAGACATTATGGGCCGAAGGCAATACTGTACAGTATGTTCTATTCTGTAAGTCAGGAAGTAGATACCATAAATATAAATTGTCTTGCCTTGGGTCATTTTCATCTCAATGTAATATTCTGTCCTTACTTAAAGGGACATATTTGTATGGCCCTTGCACTCTGCTTAATGTCTGGGCAACATAGAGACTGTTCTGAGATAAGTCAACTGAGAGTATTTTAGGTTTTAGTTTTAATTTCAGCCCATCGAATCCACGCTGACCATCGATCACCCGTTCACGCAAGTTCGATGTTATCCCATTTTCACATCCACTCCCTACACACCTGGGGCAATCTTTAAATCAGCACGCTTTTGGGATGTGGGAATAAATCAGAGCACCCGGAGGAAACCGACAGGTCACAGGGAGAACATGCAAACGCCACACAGACAGCACCCGAGGTCAGGATCGAATGCAGGCGCTGTGAGGCAGCAGCTCTACCAGCTGCCACACCCACACCTTAGAACATGCCATTTCCTTTACATTTGTTTCAGTGCTATCAATCTGGCCACATGTCAGTTGTGGATTTTCCTTTTCAATCTCTGTTCCCTTTTTTGCTAAATTAGAACAAACACTTGGAAGATGGTTCAAAGCAAAGACACAATTCATGAGGGGCTTTTCTTTGAGCAATTACCTGGTGATAATACAACATAACTGACTATGGATCAAAACAAATTAAAGACTGGTTGTTCCAAATGCGTGCTGTCAAACTCCCGTTAATAGAATGAGCAAACTATCAATCATTTAAACGATGAGGGAATCATAGACCAGTAACCTGACTTCACAAGGAGGAAATGACTTGCACTTTCTGGGGAATGTAGGCTGGAGAAACTGTAAAGTGGTCCACTTCACCTAAAGGTGACAGACAGTTTACATTTTAAGTGGCCAGTCATGTTTGACCGTATCAATCATATTAAACTTTCATTTGTCACTGTTATGTAGTAGGTCATTAATTTACTGATGGATGAAGAGCTGATCTCTTTTATACAATACTGTATTGTCAAGTATTGTCACCAGGAGTGATGGAAGAATCCCCCACATGGGTGCCACACACTGTCCCCTGTTAAATCCATCTAAATATATCAGCGAAGAATTGTATTCCGAGAACTGGAATTTGCTATATGTGACATTTCTCAATTTATTTACGGAATTGTTACTAGCAATAAGTGTAAGGCTTGCCTATGTTATGATGAGGAGTAACAGATCAGAAATTGAGTTCACCGTCAATTTCCTTGCTACCTTGTGCTTCGAAAACCTTCCCATTTATGGATAAGCAAGCTATTAAAGAAACGTTATGTCTTGATGCATACCTGCTTTAAACCTGACATCTTTATCAATTATGTATTATTCATAAAGTAGGCTGAACAATACTCCACTATTTGACACATAGCTATTTTATAAAACAGTTAAGATTCTTTTATACCAAAGATTCATGTGTGTAAATATGCATGTATTCATTAAATACTTTGGCAATGCGCCTTATATTTTACAAAAGGAATTGACAATACAACAGCGGTTGTCATCACTAATCAATCCTTACAAACAAAATGTTTTCTTACAAACAAAATGTTTTCTTTTCTTTCATTGCTATTTTTCATTCCATTCAACTTTCTAATCAAGGTGGCTCCAGGCTTTGGCTGTCTTGCTGTGAATCACACAAAATATATAAGCAGAGTTCAATGGTTCAAACTCTTAGTTCTCAATGGTCAATGGTTCTTTATTATCACATTAACAGACACACAGCGTAATTCATTTTTGCATAAGTTCAGTAAAGTATTGCAATTCCTAAGCACAATCCCTCATTAGTACACAGTGCACAGTTAACTTAGACTGCATGCAAATGTCGCCAGGTTTCGGTGCCATTTTCTAAGTTAAGTCCAGTTTACGTACTCGGTCTCCTGGAGTGGTGCCCAATCCAAGCGAGCCCCAGGCTGCTGCAGGGCCTCCAGCCGTCACCTCCTTCCGGATCTTCCAGCAAACCGTCGTCCCTCTCCTCGCCCGGCCACATTCAGCCTTTGTGCCCCGAGGGTGCCTCTCCCAGCTGATCTTGAGGGCGCAGAAGGTAAGACCCGGTTCACTCTCTCACCGGCCCTTGTCCTTCGCCAGCTCCCTCCGCCCTCCTCCCCGGTTCTCCGGTCCTCGGGGAACGAGCAGGAGCTCCCACCACAGGACACGGCCCGCTGACATAATCACTGTCCAAACTGACATTTTTCCACCTTGCACTCCTTCCAAGTGATCTATTCCACCAAAGCTCCCTCCAGAGACTAATGTTAACAAATTTATAAATCATCGTTTACATTTCACCTCATCTGCTGAAACTGGGAACACAAGTCGGATCCCACCATTAGTCACAACTTTCCATCTCCACCCCTTTCCGCCTTCCACAGTGACCGTTCCCTCCACAACTCCCTGGTTAACTCATCCATTCCCACCCAAACTGACCCCTCCGCTGTCCCTATACCTCCTCCCTCGACTCTGTCCATGGATCCGACAGTCCTTTCAGGTTAGGCAGAGGTTCACTTGAACCACCTCCAACCTCATCTACAATATCCATTGTTCAAAATGTGAACTCTTATACATCGGGAAGACTAAACATAGACTTGGCGATAATTTCGCTGAACACCTGATATCTCGGTTGCTAAATACTTTAATTCTCCTTCCCATTCTCACGCTGACCATTCTGTTCTAGGTCTCTTCCATTGTCAGAGTGAGGTTAAATGCAAATTGGAGGAACAGCATCTTATATTTCACTTGGGCAGCTTACAGCCCAGTGATATGAATATTGATTTCTCTAACTTCAAGTAACCCCGAAATTCCCTCTCTCTCTATCCTTCCCCCACCCAAGTCGCACCAGCTTCTCGTATTCAACCAACAGCTAACAATGGCCTGTTTCCTTTATCACAGTTACGTTTTTGCATATCTTTCTTTCATTGTTCTTTATCTTTCTACATCTTCATCTATAGCTTGATTCCCTTTTCCCTAACTAGTCTGAAGAAGCGTCTTGACCCAAAACATCACCCATTCCTTCTCTCCAGAGATACTCCTGTCCCGCTGAGTTACTCCAGCATTTTGTGTCTATCTTCGGTTTAAACCAGCATCTGCAGTTCCTTCCTACAAATTCCTTTAGTTTGGTTTAGTTTAGGGATACAGGGCTGAAACATGCCTTTCGGCCCACAGAGTCTGTGCCGACCATCGATCACCTCATACACAAGCATTATCCTACACTATAGGGACAATTTTTACAACTTACCGAAGCTAATTAACCTACACACCTGTACATCTTTGGAGTGTGGGGGGGGGGAACCGAAGCACTCAGAGAAAACCCATGCGGTCACAAGGAAAATGTACAACCTTGTCGTGATCGGGGAGCTTGGTGTCTCAGTGACCCCTAGAGCTATGCCAGCAGGAGATTCGTCTCCTGTTAGGGTCTCCCATGCTGGACAGGTCGAAGGGTAGAGGCGAGACAAAGAGCGATCCACTGGTCCTCCAGGTTGGAGGTTGAATACAGGGCTAACAACCCTGTCTCGTAAAACAAATATGTTACGGAAACAGCAACTGAAGGAATCAACACTACTGGACGTGATGGACTTCCAGGGCTATCGACAGATGCTAGGATGAGAACCAGACAGCATCGCAAGCCCTGCACTGGACATCGGAAGGGAAAAGGAAAAGAGGGCGACCCAAAACCACCTGGCGTCGAACTGTAGAGGAGGAAATGAAAACAATGGACCTGACCAGGGGTAGTGTCCAGAAACTAGCCCAGAACAGACAGGAGTGGAGGACCTTTGTTGCTGCCCTACATGCCAGGAGGCATAATAGGCAGTAAGTAAGTAAGTAATACAGACAGCAGCATAGTCAGGATTGAACCTAGGTCTCTGGCGCTGTAAGGCAGCAAATGTACCGCGCGCCACCATGCCGCCCCTGCATTGGCTTCAACGGGGAAAGGTCCTTTCATTCACAGAAAGGGATTAAGATTGGGTGTGAAGAGAAACAGTTTATGGGACCAATCCTAAGAATGTTTGGCAAGACGCCAACTATATTTTCAAATCTCTGCAGGTTTTCATCATAAATCAGTCTTCACATTGCGCTGTGATATGTGGCCTTTTGTCAGCTAATGTCAGCATTGGTTGGGTGATGACAGCATCACACCGTTCTACACTTCAGCTGCCAGAATGTCTTTCATTGTGCCAACACTCGTGTAAGCTTCAGAACAATTGCAGAGTGACTGGGCAGCACGATGGCGCAGCTGTACCGTGTAGAGTTGCTGCCTCACAGCGCTGGAGAACCCAGGTTCAATCCTGACCACTGCCTTTGTTGGTACAGAGTTTGCATGCTCTCCCTGTGACTGCTTGGGTTTTCTCCGGGTGCTCCAGTTTCCTCCCACACTCCAAAGACGTACAGGTTTGTAGGCAATTGGCTTCGGTAAAATTGTAAGTTGTCCTTAGTGTGTAGGGCAGAACTAGTGTATAGGGTGGTCGCTGGTCGGCACAGACAAGGTGAGCCGAAGGGCCTATTTCCACGCTGTATCTCTAAACTTGAAACAAAACAAAAATTCAGGGTTGGTCAGTAAGCCGGATTTTGATACGTTCAAATACCTCCTACAGTTGTATTTCGAGAAAAAATTACAGAGTTGATAAGTACAATAATGCAGAATTTTAAAATTAAAATATTATTTAATCGGCAGCCAAGGTAGGTTAGAAAGAATAGGGGACAGTAATAAGTGATAATCCTGACCACTGCCTTTGTCGGTACAGAGTTTTCATGCTCTCCCGGTGAGCGCGTGGGTTTTCTGCTGGTGCTCCGGTTTCCTCCCACATTCCAAAGACGTGCAGGTTTGTAGGTTATTTGGCTTTGTCTTTAGGATAGAACTAGTGAACAGGTAAACGCTGGTCAGTGCAGACTTGGTGGGCCTCAGGGCTTGTTTCCACACTGTGTCTCTAAACTAAAATTAAAACAAAGGGGGATTTTCCACTTCCCCATGTGAAGGTCTATACAGTGCACCATTCCTCACCTCATCTCACCTAACAAGGCATTGACCATAGATAGGGCAGGTGGAGTCTGAACCCAATGAGTAAGGGTCGAGAGCCATTGTCTTTTGTCCCGGGCCCAGAAGCACACATATTTTGTAAAGGTAATGCATCGGAGCATTGGGCATAGCCTAAGGTGGGATCCAGTGGGCTGCGGGAACAGAAGGTAGGACCGGCGGGCTGCGGCCTGTAGAGGGAGCCGCCGAGCCTGGCCCCTGCTCATCCCCCCCAGAACCGGGGAGAAGTTCGGAGGGAGCCAGCATCGGCAGACGCAAGGACAAGGGCCGGTGTGAGATTGAACCGGGGCCTTACCTTCCAGGCCCTCAAGGTCGGCTGCTGGAGGTGCCCCCGGGGCACAAAGGCTGAAGGTGGCCGGGCGAGGAGTGGGACGACGGTTCAGTGGACCATCCAGGGGAGGTGACAGCTGGAGACCCTGCAGCAACCTGGGGCTCGCCTGGATTGGGCACTGCTCCAGGAGACTAAGTGCGCGGACCGGACTGGACTTTGAAAATGGCGCCATAAACTAGTGACTCTTGCTTGTGATCTCAGTGGACTATTTCTATACACCTTTTACTTGTTGGGGATTGTGTTTAGGTACAGTAATGCTTCACTGAACTGCATGCACAAATAAATCACACTGTATGTTTGTACATGTGATAATAAAGAACCATTGACCATTGAGAACTAAGGGCAGATCGTAGGTGATGCTGGGATCTAGCCCAGTAATGTTCAATGTCAGATTGTGGTGAAAATACCAAGAACTTCAGTGCATTACCACAAACAACCCTTTTGCTTTTAACCCTCTGTCGTTGGCTAAACCCATTGTGTTTTATTTGACAAGCAACAGGGACTAATTGATCTATCCACATGCATAGTTTCACTACAAATCTGATAACCATGGCGATATTCTAAGTGCAAATGGTGCTCTTATGTGGGTTTGAGATGACCTGCAATTTTCTGCGTGTTCCCCATTAAAACGTGAAAGAAAACGTAGAAGAAAAAAAAAGTCTTTCTTTTCAATTCCAGATTGCCTTTGCGGGACGTATCAAATTCTTTCCACGGTAATCCAGATCATTCTCCTGAAGCTTTGAGGCTAGTGTGTGGTAGTTTATTGGAGCGCTCACAGAAACTCAATCCTGACAGAGCTAAGAGGCCTTCGACTGTCACTTTATGTCATTAACAATTTGCTGAACCCATTACAGATGGGACGGGCTGATTAGAACTGAAGAGGGAGGATCTTTTTTCCCAGCCAGAAGTGTCTCCTGGGACTCTCTTAGCGTGTGAAGTTTCTCCTGATTAATGGGAGCGCAACAAGGAAGGCTGATCTGCAGTTGCTTATGAAGCTTATTAGTCAAAGGCCTGATTTTTGCTCCAAATCTGCAATGGACGATCTCTCTGAAGCAGCAACTGTAAAGAGAATTTAATTCAAGAGAAATTCAGAGAAATGCTGAATGCTAAGCAACAAAACATGTGCAAGGTATTTGCACCATTGAGTTCATACCAGTGGCAGTGTTCATTCAGCCTTTTTATTAGCAGCTTGATCGTGTTAGAACGGAAGGCAAAGGCTGCCAAAGGGCAGGAGATTCTTATCAGTGCTCCTCACCTCTGTCATTGGTTGCATTCGGTTTAATTAATGACACGACGTTATATTTCCCAAGAAGACTGAAGAAGGGGTCCCGACCCAAAAGATCACCCATCCTTTTTCTCCCAAGATGCTGCCTGCCCGCTGAGTTACTCCAGAACTTTACGTCTATCCTCTTAATATTTATGCTTCACAAGTCCCTTGCAAACAGCAAACGTATCTATCAGATGATTTGTGACAACTTCAGATTTTATCGCCTGAGAATTATTGAGCGTTCAGCCATTGTTCAAATGCGCTGAGGATGAGAAAGAGTTCACTGAGGTACATCCTGCACTCCTGTCCCCATCAACCGATCCCAGAAACCCAACTCCATTTTAAGCTGACAAAATGTGGAGGAAGGAACTGCAGGTGCTGGTTTACACCAAAGACAGACCACAAAATGCGGGAGTAACTCAGCGGAACAGGCAGCATCTCTGGAGAAAAGTTATTTTCTACAAGGTCATCGATCACTGCTGCCCCTGCAGAGTGTTAAAGGCAACGAAAAAAATCACTGGCACCATGATTTTTGTTAACATAATAAATCTAGTTAGCTTAGCTTATTATTGCCACGTGTACTGAGGTACAGTGAAAAGCTTCAGTTTGTGTGCTATCCAGTAACGGAAAATATTATACATGAATACAATCAAGCCATCCACAGTGTACAGATAAAGAATAAAGGGTACAATGTTTAGTGCAAGATAAAGTCTGATTAAAGCTAGAAGTCTCCCATGTGGTAGATGGGACTCGACTGGTGAGAGGACGGTTCAGTTGCCTGATGCATAGTTAATTTAGTTTGTTATAGGTGCTTCATAGCTTTAGGCCCAATTGACAATATTGCTGCTTGCTGGCAAAATTGCACAATCTTATTTTTAAGATCTTGTTTTGCAAGTACATTTATTTCATCTGTTTGACGTTGTTTTGTCCATAACGTTGAAACCAAAGGCACTTTGTTTCACTGGTTTTCTGATGTTTCTTCATTATACAGAGGTGGGTTTATGATCTTATAATATCAAAAGAAATAGGAACATACTAACTACAGTTTTTCAATCTCTGAAGTATCAATAGTAATCTAATTGTCTTGCTGGGATGAAAAGCCAAGGAAACCTATCGTCGTGAACTACAAGCGTTACTTTAAACCCTCTGTTAGCACAGCTCCTTATTGTATGGAAAATATATTGGCAAGAAGTATGGGGAAGATGATTATGAACTGCCAGTTGTTCTGTCTGTGTTCAGTTACAATTAAGTCAATTCATCAACACAGGTTAACACCGCAGTTCAGCTTAATTGGATATTCTATGCAAAACAAAATTGAATTAGAAACTCATGTTTCACAGACTCTACAGAATTATTGCAAAGCACAAAATTATGCATTGATATTTTTAGGTTTTTAATTATACAAAATGTGTTTTGTGGTAATCTGCTAGTCATATTGAGCTAGTCATCTGCTGGACGATTAGTGCAGCTCGGGGGCAACACGTGGCACAGCAGTAGAGTTGCTGCCATAAGGGCCTGTCCCACTTGGGCGACCTCTACCGCGGGTTTGGGCGAGTTTGCCCTCGACCCATACTCGCAGCATGGTTGCCACGAGGTCGTAGGAGGTCTTCGTAACTCACCTTCATGCTCGAGAGTGGTCTCTGCATACTCGAGGCCTCAGCTAGGTCGCGGCACTTTTTTCAAAATGTTAAAAAATGCCCGTGAGTAAAAGAAGGTTGCCATGGAAAAAATCAATACTTTTTTTATTCGTAGGTTTAGTCGTAGTAGGTCGGCATGTTAGTCGTGGGTAGTCGAGGGTAGTCGAAGATAGTCACAGGTGTTCTTCATCATAGTTGAAGGGAGGCCGAAGGGAGGTCGTAGGAGATCGAATGAGGTCATCTTCACTCTCCACTATTCGGTATCCAACTTTCCCGAAGTTAGTCGTAGCTAGTCGAAAATGGTCTTCAACATAGTTGAAGGAGGTCTTCTACATAGTTGAAGGAGGTCTTCAACATGACATTTTTTTCAAACTCTCCTAACCTCTTCTAAACTCGCCAATTAGGTCGCCCAAGTGGGACAGGCCATTTCACCGCCAGAGACCCGGGTTCGATCCTGACCACGGGTGCTGCCTGGATGGAGTTTGTACATTCTCACTGTGACCGTGTGGGTTTTCTCCGGGTGTTCATAGAATTAGTGTTGGCCAGCATAGACTCGGTGGATCAAAGGAGCCTGATTTCATGATGTATCTCTAATCTAAACTAAACTAAAAAAATGATCAGTGCAACTCAGTGATGTAATATATAAATATAAATAGTGATGCATGGGAAAAAAATATTATGGAGTGAATAAAAGTGAACTTGCCGGCTGAATAACGCCTGAAGAAGGGTTCCGACTGGAAATGTGACCTATTCCTTTTCTTCAGAGATGC
Organism: Okamejei kenojei; assembly: GCA_035221665.1. Lineage (NCBI taxonomy): Eukaryota > Metazoa > Chordata > Chondrichthyes > Rajiformes > Rajidae > Okamejei > Okamejei kenojei. The sequence goes on along the minus strand of CM069139.1, from coordinate 54,359,788 downwards.
TGCCTGTCCCGCTGAGTTACTTCAGCATTTTGTGTCTATCTCAGGCTGAATTTCAAGGTCATATATCATTCTTGTAGGACCTCTGTCCCTATGCTGTTATAAAGCCGCATGGAGAAATCTAACAAAATGTTCAAACGCAAGAATTAAAGGTACTGCGAGATTATATACAACATGTAATTAAGGCATTTTGCTTTATAAATTACTTATTTTTCCACAGGTTGCTGCATCAATGAACAACAGCTATGGGTTCCTCTTGGCTGTTGAGGAAAGTTTGTTTTAAGCTTGGTCCCAAAGCACAATCATCCTGTTGTAATGGTGCCCAAACATTGAACATGGCCTTCATCTCAATCTTCCCTCGTAACGTTATTAAATAATTAAAGTTATCTGAACTTTGTGGCAATCTCCATCACGGCCTGGTATTTAGTGTTCAGAAAGTCAAAGTGGACATGTGAATATAAACTCAACAATCAGACATTTTGAGGGAGGGTTAAACATTCAGCGCGTGTGTTTGTTAACGTAGATAACATTAATGAATATGAAGTTACTTATTGTTCTGTGGTGTAAGCGTGTATAGGTAGTTTAGATACTACTTTAGCACTGGCTTGGTTTCCTAGGTTGAGCGCTTATCCTGGTGTTATAGCACAAGTACTCTGTGTTCTAACAGTAATTTGCCACCTTCAGTAGCAGACGGCTAACTGTAGAAAGCACAGTTTTTTAATTATCTTCAAAAATAGCTGGATATTTGTCCAGTCAGAGCAAGTAATAACATTGCGCCTTTGTTTGACTTAAAAACGAGTTTTAAAATGTGTGCTACAAAGTTCCCAAATAAAGTCTGCTATCGCTATTATTGTGACATAATACAGGTAAAAACCTGCTATTTCTCACCTTCAAACAAGTGCTCCTTTGTATAGCCATGATTGAAACGTTAGTCAATCACAAAGTCATGGCTATTAAATGTCCAGATAATGGCATACTTTTAAATTCATTTCAACATCATTTTTAACGTAACATCTCATCACCCAGCTGATTGGACGGGTATATTGTATCAATTGTAATTCAATTGGAGCTCAGTAATTCAAATAAAAACCATGTGGTCACATAAGGCCAATTGAAAGAATAACATATTTTTGTTTGAAGTGGCGACTTTAATTAAATATTTTGGACATAGGTTACACCATTAACAAAATGCTGTTGTATGAGTATATTGCATAACAGAGTGCTAAGACAGAGTGCTAAGACACTCACAATTCCCTACGTAAAAAGATTCTAATCTTGCTGAATTTATCAAGGTGAGACATTGTTGAGGATTGAGGGTATTCCCCGCTGAGAATGGAAGGGGAGTGAAAATTGCCAAAAAGGTGACACCAGCACACCTTTCATTAACTACTCACAAAGACATGGGCAAAAACCTGGGAGCAGATTGTTTCCTTGGTGATGGATATTCAATGAGACTCATAAACTTCATATATACTTTATAGATTGATTATATATATTTAATAACTGGGAGAAATGCAGATGACAGCAGGGAGTGTGATGGTAAAGGAACAAGATGCAAAAAATAGCATGAGGATCAGAGAAAATGTAATGTCAAACCCAGAGATGGTAACAGGGACACAGTCAATTTAAAAAGCATTAGGAAAATTTTGAAGACTATTGTGTTTCAAGATTTGGCAATGACATGATGTGCCACTTGATTGTTTCCATGCTTTATGGTCGAGCTTCCCACCGACTCTGGAGAATGAAGAGTTTTTTTCCATACTTTAGTTTAATTTACTTTAGTTTATTTAAAAATACAGTGAGGAAACAGGCCCTTCGGCCCACCGAGTCCGCACTGACCAACGACCCCGCACATTAACACTACCCTACACACACTCGGAACAATTTACATTTATACCAAGCCAAATAACCTACCAACCCTGTATGTCTTTGGAGCGAGGGAGGAAACCGAAGATTTTGGAGTAAACCTATGTGGTCACGGGGAGAACATACAAACACCGTACAGACAGCACCCATAGTCGGGTTTGATCCCGGGTCTCTGGTGCTGTGAGCGCTGTAAGGCGGGAACTGCGCCACCATGCCGCCCTTACAGTCAGTCTGTCAGTCTGAAACAGGATCCGACCCAAAATATCGCTTGTCCATTCCCTTCCCAATTGCCACCTGACTCGCTGAATTAATCCATAGAACATTGAACATAGAACAAAGACCATACAGCACAGGAACGGGCCTGTGTCTACCCTATCCATGACTCATATTTTTGATAAACTTCTATTAAGTCTCGTCTTAACCTCCAACATTCCAGAGAAAACAATTCATGTCTATCCAGCCGCTCCCACTAGCTGAAACTCTCTCATGCTCTCAGGCAGCATACTGGTAAATCCACTCTGCACCCTCTCCAAAGTCTCCACATCCTTGGTGCACGCAATGCTCTGAAAGTGGCCTAACAAATGTCCTTTGGCTGCATTGTGACTTCCTGACCCTTATATTAAATGCCCCTAGCAATGAAGGAAAGCATACTGTAGAAGTAAACCTTTAGTATCGCAAAACCTAATGGGTTACTTGACACATATTGTGCAATCTGTGTGGTTGATGCAAACTCAGCAATATGTTTAGCTCGTTGATGTACTTAACATCATCAAAAGTTGTCTCCTTTAAGTATTACGTGCAGACCTGATGATTAACACAATGATCTACTTACTTTTGAACATTATCAAAAGTTGGCTTCTTGGTGTATAAATCTCCTGTTGTGCTGACTAACATTGGAGATGTGATCACAGCCTTTTCCCGAGACACATCTACGCTTGAGCAAGTAATATAAACCATGGTCAATGATTCGAGTCCTTGAGTCTTATTACAGATCGAGACTTTGACAGTGTCCTGGAGGTCCCACCGAGATCGCTTGCCTAAGGTCAGGATGGACAGAGAATAGACAACCACTGCTGTTTATTGGATGAGAGATCTCTCTGAGGCCACCAGTATACATTCGTACTGAGGGGACATTCCACCGATGGGTATGTTCGGTTCGCTCTGTCCCAACCAGATTGGGTACAGCGATCTGACTGAGGACTACGTTTCAGTTACCGACCTTCTTTTCACTGATCATCTTCTCTTTGCCAAAAACAGCTAAAGAGACTGGGATTGGCAAAAGCTGATCCTGAACATTGACGCATCCAGGTATTAATGTAATAGAGAATGCCAGTTTGATTCAAGGACATCAGGGATGTCTACCAGCAAAAGAGTAAAAGGTACTGAAAATAGGACAGAGTGGATCACGGATGTCTACAGGTAAAGAGTAAAGAGTAAGTAAGAGACATCAGGCATGTCTACCTAAGACTAAAGAGTAAAAGAGTAATATGGAATAGGAAATTAAAGAATAAAAAAAGGTACCAACTAAAATTGAGATTTTAATAAAGTTGCGAATTGATAAAATCGAGATTTGCGTAAAAAGGTTTAAGGTGATTAAATGTAAAAGGCCTCAGTTTACACTGGCAATGAACATAAACTGAAAATTTAATTTGAGAATGGTCTCAAATCTTACTGTATAAGGATTCGGAGCATTATGTTACATGATATAGTCTAAGCTTATAGTTTAACCTCTTCTAAGATCGATGTGTTTTGTACGTGTAAGAAATTGTGTTTATATGGATCTCTTTTTACCTTCACTAAACTTGAGTATACAGATCACCCCCAGCACCATGGGGAACGAGCGTGCAGGAAGGAACTGCAGATACTGGTTTACACCGAAGAAGGGTCTTGACCCGAGATGTCACCCATTCGTTATCTCCAGAGATACTGCCTGTTCCCCTGAGATACTCCAGCATTTTGTGTCTACCAAGGGGAACTAACAAGGGGAGTTTATAGGCGCGAACAATGTAAGCTGAGAATTTGACTGTTAAAGTTTAAAGTTTAACAGTTTACAACTTAAAGTTATTCACTGTTTTATGTGTATGTACATTTATTCTGAAGTAAATGTTTAAAATGTTAATTTGTTTTTATGTGAGGTCTTAAAATATATTTATTTACATCTACTCGAGTATATTAACGTGGAAAACGGACAAAGCAAACTGCCGTCAAAGGGGACGCATGTCCAAAATTGTGGCCAGTCCTCAGGAACTTAGATAAGCTGGAAAAAATGAATAGCAGATATTAAAAGGGAAAGTGAATAGCAGAGTCTTGTTCAAATTGGTTGAGGCCAAACAATGACCAGTTGATTGACAATGGGTGGCTTTTGTCTAACAATATCTTAGACACCCAGTCTGTGCTGGAATTAAGAACCCAAATGGGTCAGATGAAGACCAGAAGACCAGATAAAGTGGGCAGAGGGAAGTCGATGGAACAAGAGGATTGCTATGTCCGGATATTGATGCCTCAACCAATTAAAAAGGCATACGATACGATATGATAAGATACGATACGATACGATAGAACTTTATATATCCCAGGAGGGAAATTGATCTGCCAAGTCATAAAACACAAGATACATGAAACTAAAGTGACGAGTGGAAGTGATTGGGGATGTGCAAAGATTGAGGAAGGGGAGGGGAGTCAGTCTACCCCAAATCAGAAGGGGGAGGAGTTGCACAGTTTGATAGCCACAGGAAAGAAGGATCTCCTGTGACGTTCTGTACTGCATGTTGGTGGAACCAGTCAGTTGTTAAAGGTACTGCTCAGGTTGACCAGTGTGTCATGGAGGGGGTCTGTATTGTCCAAGATGCTCCACAATTTGAGGAGCATCCTCCTCTCCAAGGCAAAATACCATAGAAAATACCTGTAAAATACCACAGAAAGGCATACCAGCCTGGTTTATGTTTCAAAATTGCGGCCAATCACTGATTTGAAAACGTGGCTAAAAGGGACCAAAAACAGAAATAAGTTGTTTCCACCAGACAGTACCTTTAACCTTGACTTCGGAAAAGAGAGAAGTAGTAAAAAGAAAGATGAGGATGAGGATAAATCACAACAAAAATGAGTTAACTTGTATACACTACCAGCCAGCACAAACCCTGTCACAAAATCTGAATGCAATTGATCAGCAACAAACGTGGCTGTAATAACGCGACGACTGTTGCTAAGCATTTGTTAAAATAAATCATGCTGCAATTTGGCATTCCTGTACAACTTTCAAGTGGCAATGACTCACATTTTACTGGGACAGTCCTGGAGGAAATGTGCCAAGCGTTACAAATCAATCAACACTTTCACTGCAGCTATCATCCACAGTCAGCTGGACAGCTGGAAAGGGACAACAGAATGGTGAAACATAAATTACCATAAATGAGACAGGACTCAAGTATGTTGAACTGTTACCCTTTAAAAAAAATTATTAATCAAAAATATTTATTCAAATATTTAAATAATATTGACATTGAAATAAAACAAAACAGAACCCACCACCATAATACAAGACAAACAATAAACTATTATACAACTATCTTGCAATCCTTGTCAAGGATCCATTCAACCACCCGCAATGCCCAGCGGTCCCAGAAATCCTCCAGGGTGCCCGTAGACAGCGCGTAATCCCTCTCTAACACCACCCGGGCACGTACGTAACCCCGGAAAAGGGGCAGGCAGCCGCTGAACTGTTACCCTTGGTATTAATAGTGATGCAATCAGCAACAAACAGAACGACCGGACCATCACCACATGAAATCGTTATGTGACGTCGGGTCCATTTACCACAAAGAAATGGATATTTACAAAATGGAGGAGAAATATGCTAAACTTTTGCATTGCCCAAATGAAATGTATTTCTAGTTACTCAAATTCTCAAAGAAACTCAAATTCATTCTGCAGAAAGCAATTGCCATGGTTTGGAACCCAGCGACTATGTGTCATTCATAAGTTCATAAGTGATTTGAGCAGACAGGCCCTTCGGATCATCAAGTCTACTTTGGCATTCATTCGCGGCTGATCTATCATTAAACCCATTCTCCTGCCTTCTCCCCATAACCACTGACATTCACCACTCCCTGACGAAAGAAATTCCCCTCATCTTCCTAAAGGAATGTCCTTTAATTCTGAGGCTAAGACCTCTGGTCCGAGACTCTCCCACTAGTGGAAACATTCTCTCCACAACCACTCTATCCAGGCTTTCACTAGTCAAATGTAAACTAATGTATGTAAGAACTTTGATAAGAAAGACCAACATGGATTCATGCTACAAGAAGCTATCTGGGCTCGGCAGACCGCTCGATTTGAAAATCAAAGGGATTTTGGAACTTCGTATTCTCTGGACTTTGTTAGTATCGATAAAGGCTGAATTGCCTATCATCAGCTTTCTACACATGAGTTATACCTAACCATCAATTTTACTTCGGAGTCACGTGAGTGATTCCGTGAAGAACCCCACCAGTTTGCATGTGCGTCAGTACGTCAGCCACATTGGCGCAAGCACCAGACTGGCAGGGCAGCGCTCCTGCCGGCGGTAAGTTCAACCTAGAAGGTAAGTTCTTTTTACTTACCCGGGTTTTTTCGAGCAGGAGCCTCTCTTCACAGAGGTTTTCCTGCCAGATTCACAGCCCGACGAGTGAGCCGGCTATGGACTATGGGGAAACCCCGGTCAGACCGCAGAAGGGGATAACCGGCAAAAAATCGGGTTTTGAGATAAGCAACCACTGACAAGGCAGTCAGTGGCTTCCAGCCTGCGGGGATGCCTTGGAGTGGCAAGTAAATAACGCCAGAGTCGCTGACAGTGCGGTCAGCGTCTCACAGACGTTGGTCCCCAGGCAGGGAGTAAAATTGGTGGAAGATAGGACTCGTTCAACCCTATTGGACTCGGGTGAGTCGGGCTGCAAGGGTTTTTCTCTAATAATAAAGTTTGCATGTATGCTATAGTGTTCCCATTAAGGAGGTTATCAAAGACAGTATAACTGTACTAATAACAGCAAAATATTGCGGAATGGGATAAACTGTTTGTTGGTCATTGGGATTTACCTTTAACTATTAATTAGCCTGTGACTCCGCCCTGTGGCAAGAGATTGGAGTTAATAGCAACCTGTTATAAAACTGACTTCTATTTCATCAAGAGTAATTAGCAATATAGTAGCTGTGGAAATCAAGGAACTGATATCATGCAAAGTAGCGACATCTCAAAGGATATGTAGACCATTGTTAACAACCTTATGCTATTATCAGCTGAAGCTACCTCAGTCACAATGATGAACAAACAGTATTCGGTATTGCTCCAGTAGTTTGGTCGGTCGAATTCAGTTATTACAAACTGATGCTAAGGGCTCTAAGGTGAGAAGTTCCGAATACCATCTCTAGTTGGAGGTAGTGGAGATTTGCATGAGTTACCAATTCTTCAGTTGTTGGTATCAACTAAATATATACATTAAATGCAGCCCATGGGTAAGGGATAATTGAGCAAATATACATAATCTACATGCTCAACTTCAAGTTGCTATACTATGGTGGCATATGTTAGTCACATGGCAATCAAGTAAAAGTAGCCTGTAATAATTTACCTAATCTCCTTTGCCACTGGTATATCATCCAGTTCAGATCGATGACAACACAGAATAGGTATTGGATCTGAAAGTATTATGAAAGTATGGTTCAATGCTACATCAAATATCGACATGTTGGTTTAGTGTTTATTCACTGATTGCAAAAATATGTGGCAGAACAGTGAGGAGAAATACAGTCTCGCTACAAAAAGGAGGAATGTTCTTTTATGTCTTCCTCCATTTTGCCTCGTTAACAGTCAGCAAGACCTCGCTTTAGGCTTTGTACTGTCGGACTGGCTAAGCAGCCATGTTGCCTGCTTTCGTCAGGCAGAATAATACAACGGTATACGGTTATTCTAAAAAATAGAATCTTTGCTGGTTCAAACTGTGGTTCAGGAAACCGGCCTCTGCATAATAAAACAATTATTGACTTACACATTCTGAATGGATTGACTTACGGCTCAGGTTGTCACATCAAGCCATGGATGTGCTCTCTACAGAGTGCAGGGATAGCACCCAAAAAAGCAGTACATTCCAATTGAGGGGATCGGAAGCGGTTTTGTTTAAATGTTAATGTTACATTTAATACGGTGCAGATTACTGACGTCTTCCAGTTCATTCTTAAATGGTCTTTGACAATAATTCAGTTATAGAGCCACTACAGCTGCAACAAACGGGAACCACTCTGTCGGGTTCAACCCCGGGTATCAAGTTGTAAAAGACATCTTGACTCAAGTTCTCCCACTACAAGAATATGCAGTTTGGATATTAAAAATGTGTTAACATTACTTCACCAGGGGACTCCAGCTACATCCAGCTGGGATACTGAGTTGGATGATCAGCCATGATCATATTGAATGGCGGTGCAGGCTCGAAGGGCCGAATGGCCTACTCCTGCACCTAATTTCTATGTTTCTATCCTTAGACATGACACTAATATCAGCACAACGAGGGCAAACATTGCAAACGCTGTGGCTAGAATTGGCTGCAGGTGCCATTACATTTTACATTCTGATTTACACAAGCAGAGCAGACCAGGGGTGGCAGGATTTAAGATTATTTTTCGGATACCCCACGGACTCATGTCTATGTGGGAGGGCAGGCTTGCTATATTATATCAAGGCCACCAGAATCCTAAGAAGTGTGGAATCAGCATTGTTTATTAAGTGACAAACAACCACACAAGGGAAGGTCGGTTCAGATTATTTCAAGGTGGCTGCAGCAGCTTCTGGTTTATGCAGGTATTAACACTGATAATTGTATATCTCATTCCACCAGGGCAGCATCAATGTCAGCGGCCAGGGCAATCGACATTCCCATCGACCATAGCCTCACGACCGCAGGATGGTCAACTAAATTGATTTTTTTTTTAAATGTTTTACCATAGGCCGGTTACTGACCCGGGGTTTTTGCCCATTCTGTTTTGCGTCCACTTTAGCCTCCTCCGAGATACAGGGGTTGCTATTGATTTCTTTATTAACGTAAACCATGAATACATTTGTATCAATGTCATGCTTAATGCATTTTTTGATTATTCACTCATCCTGAGTCAATCGATGCAGTGAGATGTCGAGATTTGGATCTGCGGCATGAAATCACAGGGCTTTGAACCCTTCACGGAATCACTCACGTGACTCCGACGTAAAATATTAAGATTAAACGAGAACTTACCAGTTTGAAGTTTGATCTTGATTTTATGAGGAGTTACGTTGGTGATTACATGCTCTCCACGCCCAACCCTCTCTCATAAAGGTCATCTGGTAGTTCTCAGGTTGCTAATCTTACTATGTTAACTTCAACTTTTGGTTATCTGTGATTTCATTACCACTGCTTTGAAGATTGATGCGCATGCGAACTGCGTAATCTTCACGTAATCACCAACGTAACTCCTCATAAAATCAAGATCAAACTTCAAACTGGTAAGTTCTCATTTAATCTTACTATTTATCCAACAAGATCTAACAGCAAAGTGAGACGGATCTGAGGCTGGGAAATACGGAAGCAGGCAGACGGTGCCAGACCAGGAAATGCTGGAGCTGGATCTATTATGGATCGAGACTTCTACAATACCCTACTCCTTCTTTACCACACTACCTACATGTGTTGCTACATTTAGTGAGCTGGGAACTTGGACTTCAAAATCTCTCTGCACATCAATGCTGTTGAAGGCCTTGCCATTAACTATACACTTTCTCCTTACATTCAACTTCCCAAAGTGCAACACCTCACACTTGCTATTTGTGTGGTTCTCCATTCTAGCATCTGCAATCTCATGTATAACTCTCTGACTCTCTTAGTAGAAATCCTGTTTACCCTGAGGATGTCCACCTCTAGAGTCATAGTGCCATGCAGCGTGAAAACAGGATTTCGGCCCAACTTGCCCACACCGACCACCATATCCCATCTACACTAGTCTCACCTGCCTGTATTTGGCCCAACATCCCCCTGAGCCTTTCCTACATGCATCTGTCTCTCTTTTTTTTAAGCATTGCGATAGTCCCTGCCTCAACTACCTCCTCCAGCAGCTTGTTCCATACACCCACCACCCTTTGTGTAAAAAAGTTACTCCTCAGGTTCCGATTAAATCTTTCCACACCCACTTTAAACCTATGTAACATAGAAACATAGAAAATAGGTGCAGGAGGAGGCCATTCGGCCCTTGAGCCAGCACTGCCATTCATTGTGATCATGGCTGCTCGTCCGCTATCAATAACCCATGCCTGCCTTCTCCCCATATCCCTTGACTCCACTAGCCCCTAGAGCTCTATCCAACTCTCTCTTAAATCCATCCAGTGATTTGGCCTCCACTGCCCTCTGTGGCAGGGAATTCCATAAATTCACAACTCTCTGGGTAAAAAAGTTTTTTCTCAGCTCAGTCTTAAATGACCTCCCCTTTATTCTAAGACTGTGATCCCTGGTTCTGGACTCACCCAACATTGGGAACATTTTTCCTGCATCTAGCATGTCCAGTCCTTTTATAATTTTATATGTTTCTATAAGATCCTCCCCCTCATCCTTCTAAACTCCAGTGAATACATAGAAACATAGAAACAGAAACATAGAAATTAGGTGCAGGAGTAGGCCATTTGGCCCATCAAGCCTGCACCGCCATTCAATATGATCATGGCTGATCATCCAACTCAGTATCCCGTACCTGCCTTTTCTCCATACCCTTTGATCCCCTTAGCCACAAGGGCCACATCTAACTGTCTCTTAAATATAGACAATGAACTGGCCTCAACTACCCTCTGTGGCAGAGAGTTCCAGAGACTCACCACTCTGTGTGAAAAAAGTCTTTCTCATCTCGGTCTTAAAGGATTTCCCCCTTATCCTTAAGCTGTGACCCCTTGTCCTGGACTTCCCCAACATCGGGAACAATCTTCCTGCATCTAGCCTGTCCAACCCCTTAAGAATTTTGTACGTTTCTATAAGATCCTCCTAAATTCTAGAGAATATAAACTGAGTCTATCCAGTCTTTCTTCATAAGACAGTCCTGACATCCCAGGAATCAGTCTGGTGAACCTTCTCTGCACTCCCTCTATGGCAATAATGTCCTTCCTCAGATTTGGAGACCAAAACTGTACGCAATACTCCAGGTGTGGTCACACCAATACCATGTACAACTGAAATAGAACCTCCCTGCTCCTATACTCAAATCCTTTTGCTATGAAAGCTAACATACCATTCGCTTTCTTCACTGCCTGCTGCACCTGCATGCCTACTTTCAATGACTGGTGTACCATGACACCCAGGTCTCGCTGCATCTCCCCTTTTCCTAATCGGCCACCATTTAGATAATAGTCTGCTTTCCTGTTTTTGCTACCAAAGTGAATAACCTCACATTTATCCACATTATACTGCATCTGCCAAACATTTGCCCACTCACCCAGCCTATCCAAGTCACCTTGCAGTCTCCTAGCATCCTCCTCACAGCTAACACTGCCCCCCAGCTTAGTGTCATCCGCAAACTTGGAGATATTGCCTTCAATTCCCTCATCCAGATCCAATACAAGCCTAGTCTTTTCAATCTTTCCTCATATGACAGTCCTGCAATCCCAGGGATCAATCTCGTGAACCTACACTGCACTGCCTCAATCACAAGGATGTCCTTCCTCAAATTAGGAGACCAAAACTGTACACAACACTCCAGATGTGGTCTCACCCGAGCCCTATACAACTGCAGAAGAACCTCTTTACTCCGGTACTGAAATCCTCTTGTTATGAAGGCAACATTCCATTAGCTTTCTTCATTGCCTGCTGTACCTGCACAGCAACTTTCAGTGACTGGTGTAGAAGGACACCCAGGTCTCGCTGTACCTCCCCCTTACCTAACCTAACCCCATTGAGATAATAATCTGCCCCCTTGTTTTTGCCGCCAAAGTAGATAACCTCACATTTATCTATTATACTGCATCTGCCACGCATCTGCCCTCTCACTCAACCTGTCCAAGCCCCCCTGCAACCTCCTAACATCCTCTTCACAGTTCACACTGCCACCCAGCTTTGTGTCATCTGTAAACTTGCTAGTGTTGCTCCTAATTCCCTCTTCCAAATCATTAATATATATGGTAAACAGTTGCGGCCCCAACACCGAGCCTTGTGGCACTCCACTCGCCACTGCCTGCCATTCTGAAAAGGACCCATTCATTCCTACTCTTTGCTTCCGGTCTGCCACCAATTTTCTATCCATGTCAATACCCTACCCCCAATACCATGTGCTCTAATTTTAGTCACCAGTCTCCCGTGCGGGACCTTATCAAAGGCTTTCTGAAAGTCTAGATACACTACATCCACTGGCACCCTTTCATCCATTTTACTTGTCACATCCTCAAAAAATTCCAGAAGATTAGTCAAGCATGATTCATAAATTACTCCAGCCCTTTTTAGTCCTTTTGTGCAATCTCATTGATGCCCTCTATAACTTAGCACAACTAAAGGAGACACAGCTGGTAGTGCTGCTACCTCACAACACCAGATATCCGGTTTATCCTGACCTCGCTACTGCCTGTGTGGTGTTTGTACATTCTGCCTATGACCGCACGAGTCTCCTCCCACATTCCAAAGATGTTTGGGTTTGTAGGTTAATTAGCTTTCTATAAATTGTCCCTAATATGTAAGAAGTGGATGCAAAAGTGGGATAACACAGAATTAGTGTGAACGGGTGATTGATAGTCGGTGTGGTCTTGGTGGGCCAAAGGGACAGTTTCCATGTTGTATCTCTGAACTAAACTAAACTAAACACAACTGAATTGTTAACTACGTTCTTTTCACCTCCAAACTTGTACATCACTTTCAAAGTTCCACTTCTACAAAACTCAACTGATCAAATTCCGCCATGTCATTCAACCTGGCGGAGAGGAATGAAGGCAAATATAGCAGGGAGAAGTGGAGTGAGGAAACAGGGCGCACAATGCGGCTTGGGTGTCAGTGAAAGGGAGGGCATGGAGCAGGAACAGAGGGTGGATGATGAGAGGGGAAGTTCATAAGTTCATAACTCATAGGTTCAGAATTAGGCCATTTGACCCAGCGAGTCTACTCCGACATTCAATCATGGCTGATCAATCTTTTCCTCACAACCCCATTCTCCTGCCTTCTCCCCATAACCATTGACTCCCTTACTAATCAAGACCACTTTAAAAATACTCAGTGGCCACCGTCCGTGGCATTCACCAGGAAATTCATGAAATAAATTCCTCCTCATCTCCTTCCTAAAGGTACATCCTTTTGTTCTATGCCCTCTGCTCCTAGTCTCTCCCACCAGTGGAAGCATCCTCTCCACATCCACTCTATCCAGGCCTTTCACTATTCAGTGTTTCAATTAGGTCCCCCCTCATCCTTCTAAACTCCATGGAGTACAGGCTCAGAGAGTTGTGAGTCTGTGGAATTCTCTGCCTCAGAGGGCAGTGGAGACCGGTTCTCTGGATATTTTCAAGAGAGAGCTAGATAGGGATCTTAAAGATAACGGAGTCAGGGGATATGGGGAGAAGGCAGGAACGGGGTAGTGATTGGGGGTGATCAGCCATGATCACATTGAATGGCGGTGCTGGCTCGAAGGGCCAAATGGCCTACTCCTGCACCTATTGCTATTGTCTATAAATACTCTTCATATGTTAATCCAATCATCCCTGGGATCATTCTCCTAAACTTCCTCTGGACCCTCTCTATTGCCAGCAATTCCCTCCTCAGATTTGGGGCGCAAAACTGTTCACAATACTCCAAATAAAGCCTCAGTACTACTTTCCTGTTTTTTTTCTATTCTAGTCCTCTCTAAATAAATGCAAACATTGAATTTGCCTTCCATACTATTGATTCAACCAGCAAATGAACCTGTTGGGAATCCTGCACCAGAACTCCAAAACCCCTTTGAACCTCCGGAAGGTGAGATGAGTTGGACCTTGGAAAAGCTAACATACCAGAGGAAGTGAAGTGGAAGAGGGAGGAAAGTGTGCTGGAGGCATTGTTGGGAGCAAAGTCAAGGATGCAAGGATGAGGAAAAGAAAAGGGAGGGGAATGGAGGAGCTAGAAACTCACATTGTCAGGATACAATGTGCAGGTTTGGAGGTGAAAAAAGAAGGGATACCAATTCAATTGTGTTTAGTTTAGTTTAGAGATTTAGATTAGTTTAGTTTATTACAGTCATGTGTACCAAGTTACAGTGAATAGCTTGGAACTAGAATGCCCGCCTCCAAAGTTAGAAAAAACATTGATAGGTCTGCTTTGGCAGAATAATAAAACTAAGTTAAAAGCCATCCTTCAAGTAGAGAGCACCAGTAATAGAGAGAGGTTGGCATCAGAATGGGCATGCTGTGCTCGCTGTTGGACAGTACCATCAGGATGCATACATTTGTAATATCAAATGTGCGAGAAAGACAATTCTTCTACATTCACAATTTCATCATTGACCTACACAACCTGATGGAAATCAGGCCCACACATTGCCACCCACCCTCACTATCGAATATAGACAGGATCAACGTCAGATCTGGTGGAACCCACGTCTTTCAGAAGTGGAGTGGGGTTGTCTATGTTCAACGTCAGAGTGTTTTCCTTGTAATTTGAATAATTGTTCTAAATAATAATTTATTGAATATATTACACTTGAGTGACAATACAAAGAGTCATAGTCATACAGCACGGAAACAGGTCCTTTGGCCCAGCTTGTCCGTGCATGCCCCATCTACACTAGTTCCACCTTTCTGCATTTGGTCTATATCCAACTAAACCTCCTGACAATGTAACTGTCCAAATTATTTTTTTTAAATTTTGCTCTATGAAGTCCACTGGCTGCTTGTTCCATAGATGCACCACCCTCTGTGTGGAAAAGTTGCCCCTCAGGTTCCTATTAAATCTTTCCCATCTTGACTTAAACCTGTGTCCTGGACTTCTTGATCCCCATGCTCTGTGCCCTATGTATTCCCCTCATGATCTTTATGATATGATCGCCTCTCCTCCTCCTGCACTCCAAGGAATAAAGTCCTAGCCTGCCCAATCTCTCCCTGTAGACTAGAATTTCTGTCCCTAGAATCCTGGCAACATCCTCGTAAATAATCTCTGCATTCTTTCCAGCTCAACAAGAAACTTCCCGCAGCAGGGTGACCAAAATTTGGAAGAGTATGAGAGAGATTTATATCCTTTGATCAATGGCCTGCATGTCCGCAGGTTACAAACAGTTCACATGCCATTACCTGCAAAGTATCTACGTTATAAATTAGGAAGTTATTTATATTTAGTTTTAATTTTAGTTTAGTTTTAGTTTTTTTTTTGTTTATTTTATTAGAAGTTAATACAGTACAAAACAATACAGTGGCACCTAATTTTAGGTGCCAACTATGTCACAACGTAATACATTCTATGTACAACCTCTAGTTTTATGTTTTTGGAAAGGAAGTAAAAAAAAGACAAGAGATAGAGAGAAGAAAAAGAGGAAAAATAGATAGTAGAAAATAGAAAAACGTTAAGTGTGTATATAAGAAAAGAAAAAGTAGAAAGTAGAAATAGGAGAAAAAGACCCTTAAAAAAGAAACTTTTCAAATCTTTGCTCGGAGATGTAATTCTATCCACGACCTGACCTGAAATCAGTAATCTTTACGGTACTGCTGCATCACATGATTCCAAAAAGTCGATAAAAGGGGAGCAACTCCTTAAGAATTGGTCATATTTATCTATTAGGCGGAGTCTCATTTCTTCAAGGTGAGCTATGCCCGTCATATTACTAATCCACATTTTAATAGTTGGTATCGCTGTATTTTTCCAAAATTTAAGTATCAATTTCTTTCCAATTATTAACCCAATTAAAGAATACTTTTTGATCTTTGTTTAAATTGAGATCTTCTACTATTATTCCAAATATAATCTATATCGGTGAGACCAAGCGGAGGCTTGGCAATCGTTTCGCCGAACACCTCAGCTCGGTCCGCATTAACCAACCCGACCTCCCGGTGGCTCAGCACTTCAACTCCCCCTCCCATTCCGTATCTGACCTCTCGGTCCTGGGCCTCCTCCACGGCCAGAGTGAGCAACACCGCAAGTTGGAGGACAGCACCTCATATTCCGCTTGGGGAGTCTGCATCCTCTGGGCTTGAACATTGAATTTTCTCAATTCTGTTAACCCTTGCTGTCTCCTCCCCTTCCCACCTCTCCCTCAGCCCTCGGGCCCTGGCATTCCCTCACTCTCTATCTCTCCCCCAGCGTACAGCGTACAATGGCTTGTTCCTTTTGTCATCGATACTTTTTTGCATATCTTTTATTCATTGTTCTTTATCTCTCCACATCACCGTCTATATCTCTCGTTTCCCTGATCCCTGACCAGTCTGAAGAAGGGTCTCGACCCGAAACGTCGCCTATCTCCTTCGCTCTTTAGATGCTGCTGCACCCGCTGAGTTTCTCCAGCCCTTTGTGTACCCTCGATTCTCCAGCATCTGCAGTTCCTTCTTTAACACATAATCCATTCCGTATTAGGTTCTATTCTTAACTTGAAGAGCTTTGTAAATATATCAAATATATCGCTCCAAAATTTATTCAACTTTATACATCCTACAAATTAATGTGTTATATTGGCATTTTGAAACAAACATTTATCACATCTAGGAGAGACGTTTGAGTAGAATTTATTCAACCTCATTTTTGAATAATATAGTCTATATAATAATTTAAATTGAATTAAATTATGTCTTGCATTATTGGAACAATTATGTGTGTTCATCAGATACTTTTCCCATCTATCTTTCGGAATCTTTATCATTAATTCATGTTCCCAATCTTCTCTTAGTGCCTCTGTTGAGGGTAATTCTCTATTTAATATACTATTATATAAATATGATATTAGTTTTTGTGAATCAGCCTTAATATTCATTGCTTCTTCTAAAGGGTCTAAAAGTATAGTTTGAAATCTATGTATATATTTCTTCATAAAGTCACATATCTGTATATATTTAAAATATTGATTATCATTCAGTTTAAATTTTGATTTTAGTTTAGTTTAGTTTTATTGACACGTGTGCCGAGATACAGTGAAATGTTATTTGTTGCATGCTATCCAGTCAATGGAAAAACTACACATGATTACTACACATGATCAAGCCATCCACAGGGTACAGTGTACAGATGCAGGATCATGGGAATAACATTTAGTGCAAGATACAATCCAGTCAGGTCCAATTAAAGATAGTCCACAGGTCTCCAATGAGGTTCATGGGAGGTCAGGACCACTCTGTAGTTGGTGATAGGATGGTTTTGTTGCTTGATCACAGCTGGGAAGAAACTGTCACTGAATCTGGTGTGAAAACCAGTGTGAGGTACTGGTTTTCACACTTCTGTACCTCTTCCTTGATGGAAGAGGGGAGAAGAGGGAGTGACCGGGGTGAAACTCGTCCTTGTTTATGCTGGTGTCCTTGCCGAGGCAGTGTGAAGTGGACATGGGGAGATTTGTTCTTAATTATACTGGTGGCTTTGCTGAGGTAGCGTGAAGTGTAGATGGAGTCAATGGAAGGGAGATAGACACAACATGCTGGAGTAACTCGGCCATGCAGCATTTCTAGAGAAAAGGGATAGATGAAGTTTCAGGTCTGGACCCTTCTTCAGCATTTGGTGTCTAGCTTTGATAAAAAAAAAACAGCACCTGCAGTTCCTTTTTATTACATTACTAGACTAAGTGGGACCCGTTGGGTCCCATGTTCACACGGGAGGGCTGGTCCCCAACGCAATATTCCACCTCTACACCAATTCTAATATTGGTGGCCAGTGGGGGGTGGGGAGCTTTCTGGAGCGCTAGTATGGGTGTTGTGGGCTGAAGGGACTGGTTTCCAGAGGGCTAGTATGGATATTGTGGGCCAAATAGCTTCTTGGGGTAGCAGCTCAGTCACTGAAGCCTGATGTGCTGGCAGCTCACTCACGGCTGATGGGCTGGCAGTTGACTCACGGCTTCTCCTTGAAATTCCATTTCAGCAGTTTCTTTTCTTCCAGTTTCATACCACTTCAAGCAGGATGCAAGGCCACCAAATTCAAATGCAGTTTCATGCCACTTCAAGCAGGGTGCAAGGCCACCAAATTCAAGTGCAGTTTCATACCACTTCAAGCAGGGTGCAAGGCCACCAAATTCAAGTGCCGTTTCTGACCACTTCAAGCAGGGTGCAAGGCCACCAAATTCAAGTGCAGTTTCGTACCATTTCAAGCACGGTGCAAGGCCACCAAATTCAAATGCAGTTTCATACCATTTCATGCAGGGTGCAGGCCACATTCAAATCCAGTTTCATACCATTTCAAACAGGGTGAAACCACCATAAAACCACACAAAACACCACATAAACACTTCACTCACAGTTCAGTAGACATTCAGTGTGTTCAGTTGATTCACAGCTCAGACAGTCATGACCTCTCCCTCCCCCATCTTGCAGAAACTGAGCCACACCCACACTTCCGGGTTTTATAATCCATCCCCCTCCCACCAGAAGGGGTGTGGCCTTCATGGCGCGATTGATAGGAGAGAGATTCACAACATTTTTTAAATACTAATAACACTTTTATTTTTAATTGATGGGAAGAATCCTCTGCACCTGATGAGCGGAGGGGGACTGAGTAAGATGGCCAAAAATCACAGCCGTAAGTGGTAGCATTTAATCTAAATACAGTGCAAACAGGAAGTTGTCAAATTTCCACCACCTACAGCCATTTGCAGTGCTTCACTTCAAACCAACCACCACCAACGGCCATTTGCAGTGCCTCACTTCAAACCAACCACCACCAACGGCCATTTGCAGTGCTTCACTTCAAACCAACCTCCACCAACGGCCATTTGCAATGCTTCACTTCAAACCAACCACATTTTCATTTTGAAACCACATTAAGGGCACTCAAGGTCAGTAAAACCACATTCACAGTTTAGTAGACATGTGTTTAGTGTTATTCACAGCTCTGACTGAGAGACGGGACCCTCTCGCTCCCCCAACTTGCAGAGACTGACTGAGGCACTCAACACCTCTGGGTTTTATAGTCCCTCCAGAAGGGGCGTGGCCTTCAGGAGAGAGAATCCCAACATTTTTTAAACACTAATAACATTTTTATTTTTCATCAATGGGAAAAATCCTCTTGTCCTGCTCAACGGAGGGGGACTCTGAGTAAGATGGCCAAAAATCACAGCTGTAAGTGGCAGTGTTTTTTTCTAAAATCAATATACAAATCAACAGGAAGTGGTCAAGATCAGACTTTTAGTAATATAGATAGACCAGTACAGCATAGGAACAGACCCTTGTGCCTGAGCATGATGCCAAGAGAACATGAAATAAATTGATCTAATGTGCCTGTACATGATCCATATCCCTCTACCCTGCACGTCCACGTGCCTATCTAAAAGTCCCCTTAAACGTCACCGTCGTATACTTACATAATGTAAAATTTAATTATATATAGTTGCAATGATATCATGAGCATTTTTTGTTGTTTAATATATAATTATTAAATGATATTTTTAACACTCTATCCAGAATAAAGCACATGGTAATTCTCTGAGCAGTCTCTGCCAGGAAGCTGTGACACAATGAAAACATAAATATGTAATTAGATGAAAAATACACAGACACAACCTGTCTAACAGATCTAATTCCTTCCAACTTTATGTTAACTTCCGATTTACTTGCACTTGGTTCCGCTTATTAAAATAATCTGATCAGACCCATGTTATATGTTTATTAGTAGTAAGATCTAGCAATGTAGTGGGGGTAAAAAACTATCTTATGTGTTTTTAAATGGGGTAGTTAGCTTGCTTCAGGAATTATATTTGGTGTTATGTATAATTTTAGAGTCATAACAAAAAGTTTCCAACTGCTGGAAGTTGTCAGAACTTTGTGCATTGCTTCAGCAGAGTTCGGCATTCCATCTGTAACTTATCTATCGTCAGAAGTCAATTAAGCAGAGCTTCCCTTTCCACACTTGAAATAAACTGTTTACGCCTATTTTTTTCACTGTTTACTTCAAATGATGTAAAGGACCCAAATATGACCATAACATAGGTGTCCAGGGAAATACAAAAGGTCAGAAAATTTAACCCGCAGAAGAAAAGCAGGTCTCTTTCTTGCAACAAGAGACTTTCTTTCTTTCACAACTAAATGGTTGCATTATTATGTTATTTATACCTCACACAGTCTTCCAACAACTCTCCCATTCACACCAGAAGGACTACATCCTCTTTGTCACTATGTATTCCATTTGTCCCAGGAGATACACATTATTCTGCAGGTAGTTTTAAAGGATGAAACAGGATTAGATGAAGTTTACTGACTGAGTTGGCAATCATAAAAAACAAGGCTGCCGAAAGAGCATTTCCTTCTTGTATTTCAGACCATCAAACCTCTCTTTGTTTCCATATTATCGCATCCATCTTGGGGGATTGCAACTGAACTGAATCAAAACTTTACATAGTTCAGCTCTTCTTAAAAAACATTGTAAATGTTTATTTTGTAAAACTTTATGAAAGTTGTGTCATATTTCATATTTTCAATTGATAGGTTGTGATTGACATGTGTTTCATAGTTACATGAATAGTACAGCACAGGGAAAATTCTACTGCTGCACCACTG
Source organism: Okamejei kenojei (assembly GCA_035221665.1). Classification (NCBI taxonomy): domain Eukaryota; kingdom Metazoa; phylum Chordata; class Chondrichthyes; order Rajiformes; family Rajidae; genus Okamejei; species Okamejei kenojei. Next base: position 54,339,270 of record CM069139.1, on the reverse strand, counting down.
TACCGCCCCTAAGGATTGGTTGAGGGAGGAATTTGATTAAAAGTAAAGTCATGTGATGTTGCCAAAAATAAATTAAGCCTGAGGATTGGGAGAGTTTCAGAAAGAGGAAGATGGCAAAAATTGATAAGCAAAGATATAATAGACTATAAAACAAGATAAAAGTTGGAGAAAAAGTCTAGTGAAAGCAAACAGGATCAATTAAAGGATAGTGCAGAATAAACTATGGTGGGGTATAAGATGAAACATTTTTTATCTGTCATCAAACCAAAGTCACAACAAGCAAACAAGAAATAATGTGAAATCAAGAAACAAGGAACTGTAGATGCCGGTTTACAAACAAAGTTCTGGAGAAACTCAGCCGGTCAGACAGCATATGAACATTATGAAGGAAGGAAATGCAGATGCTGGTTTAAACCAAAGATAAACACAAAAAGCTGGAGTAACTCAGCAGGACAGGCAGCATCTCTGGACTGGTCGAAACATCACCCATTCATTCTCTCCAGAGATGCTGCCTATTCAGCTGAGTTACTCCAGCTTTTGTGTCTACCTTCAGCATATGAACATTGAATTCTCCAATTATATGTACTGTACCTACATAACCCCCCCCCCCTTCCCCCTTACGCTACCTCCCTCCCCTGTGCCCCACACCTATTTCTCCCTACCTCACACCTATTTCTCCCTACCCCTCTCTACCACCTACAGTTCACAATTTATAATTCTACAAACCTCTTGTTTCACCCTTTCTGCCGATTCATCTCTGGCCTTTGTGCAATCAACTACCTATCGAAAAACTCTCCTCACCTTTATCAACCTATTACCTGCTAGGCTTTGCCTTGCCTCTCCTCTGTTTCAGTCCTTCCCTCCCCCTCCACAATCAGCCTGAAGAAGTGTCCCGACCTGAAACGGGTTTGTATGTTAATTTGGCCTCGGTAAAAATTATAAATTGTTCCTAGTATGTAGGATAGTGTTAGTATACGGGGTGATCGCTGGTCAGTGCGTACTCAGTGGGCTGATGGACATGTTCCTGAACTGTATCTCTAATCTAAATGGCGGCACAGTGACGCAGCGGTAGAGTTTCTGCCTTATAGTGCCAGATTATACCCGGATTCGATCCTGGTGATAGATGCTGTCTGTATGAAGTTTTACATTCTCCCGTGACCTGCGTCGGTTTTCTCCGGGAGCTCCGGTTTCCTCCCACACTTCAAACATGTACTGTACAGGTTTGTAGGTTAATTGGATTTAGTAAAATTGGAAACTGCCCATAGTGTGTAGGATAGTGTTAATGAATGGGGTGATCACTGGTCAGTGGGCCGAAGGGCCTGTTTCCGCATTGTATTTCTAAAACTAAAAACTAAACTAAACGATATAAGGAAGGTGAATGGTATTTTGATCTTTCTTTGAAGGAGGATGAAATACAAAAGTAAGGAAGCTTTTATGCAACTGTGCAGGCTTTTGCCAGGAACCACTCTGGAATCATGGAGTGTTGTTTAGGTCTTTGCACATGCTTTCCTTAGTGGTTCACAAAATTAATTCCACATTTTTAAAATACCAATCCATCAGAATCCTAATGCTTTCTCCCAGAGCAATGGAGAGGAAACTTACACAGCGATCTTCCACTTGCACCAATGTTTTGAGTGAAAATCCACTTGCTTTGTTGTACTGTAGAAACAAGGAACCGCTGATGCTCGTTTACACAAAGGGTACAAAGTGTTGGTGTAACTCAGCGTGACAGGCAGCACCTCTGGAGAACACGGACAGACGACATTTCGGGTGGGGACTCTTCTTTAGAGTTGTCTTCAGGTCCCAACTGGCCGGAAGTGGACACCATCTGATGCAGTACAGCAAGCTTCATCAGCCCTGAGGCACAAAGACGTCGTGGGGCAAGTGCAGCAGGGAAGAGGAGGCTTTGGCCTTACGACAAGGAAACCAACTTGGCGAAAGGCCACAACATCAGAGCGGAGGACATTGGTGGTTGAGGAGGTGCGGCGACAGGAGGAGGCCGCAAGAAGTGCAAAGGCGGTCTATCTTGCCAAACATGGGCAATGGATGCAGTGGGAAGGTGTGGAGCGGAGGAAGATCAGCTGGAAAGAACTATGGGAAATGGAATCAAGCAAGATCAGCTTCATTATCAGAGCGACATACGACGTGCTTCCATCACCAAAGAACCTCCATCAGTGGTACGGCGAGGATCCAACCTGTGCCCTCTGCCCAACTCCAGCGACCCTCAAACACATCATGGTAGGCTGCAAGACCAGCCTCACACAAGGGAGATACACGTGACGGCATAATCAGGTATTAAAAAGCCTGTCAACAGCCCTTGAGAACAGGCGGTGTGCGAACAACTCCTTGCCTCCGAGAGCAAGCAACCCCCACCCCCCCCCCCCCCACTTAAGGGCAACAAACTTTGTCCGAGAAGGACAGAAAACACCTAAACATCCTTCCACCAGATCAGAAGAAGGAAACCTATGCAGGGCCCATGACTGGAGGATGCTGGCGGACATCGGCCAACAACTAATCTTTCCACCTGAAATTGCTTCAACCAACCTCAGGCCAGACTTGGTGTTCTGGTCCCTTCACAGAAGACTGCTTACATCATAGAGCTCACAGTTCCATGGGAAAACTCTGTTGAGGAGGCCTATGAGCGTAAGAAGCTGCGCTACACAGAGCTTGCAGCAGAGGCAACGCAGCGTGGCTGGAACACCAAAGTCCAGTTGAAGTGGGATGCAGAGGATTTGTTGCGTCATCTACCATCAGACTGCTGAAGGAGCTTGGAATCCACGGTCAGGCTCTGCGGAAGACCATAAGATCACTCTCAGACATGGCTGAAAGAGCCACCCGTTGGATTTGGCTCAAGTGGAAAGACCCATGCTGGGCCCCACGTACGTCATGGTGAATCTTTGAGGCAGTTTGACACGGGACACGCGCTGAGGGCTGATCATCCTGCAGCGGGCCGCCCTTGTGGAGGGTGTATAGTGATAAAAGGCCGAAACACCCAGTGATGCAAGGGTACACTACTGATGATGTGTCCTGTGCCCAACTGTCCTGAAGGTTACCCAGGCCAAGATATACGTACACGTATCCCCCCCCCCCCCTGATGTTGAGCGTCTACCACTCTCAGCAATCAATGAATGTCGTGAAATGCTCCCCACCTACTGGCACAAGGGACTTCTTAACATCTTGTCCTCTGTACTTGATTCTGAAGAAGAGTCCCGACTCAAAATATTCTCCCAGAGATGCTGCCAGACCCGCTGAGTTACTCTAAAATACTTTGTCTCTTTTTTAGCTTTGTTGTACTGTTGGGACTACTTATTGTCTGAAGAGACTGTTTGGAAAAAAAATAAAGTGACGGGTCCCCTCGCTTGTGATAAAGGGCATCAGAGGAAAGGCAGATATGTCATAAATACTTTCAAATGTGTAAGTCGACAATCTCGCAGACATTAAATTGTACAGCCGACAAAGCCAGTTGCCATTTATTGGCATGGATTACTGACCAGATGGTCTGTGCTTGTATTGTTACTAACAGATGGGGAGGTGCTGTGTCCTCAATCATCATATTGATGCATTGAAACAAAGGCAATCATTGGAGAATAAAGTAAAATCGTACAAGACAATGCTTTTCTCCTCATCCAAAGTTTTTTTAATGATATTCTAGGCAAACTGAATTATAATTTTTAGATGTTTTGTAATGACCAAACTATATGAAGTTAAAACCTTTTACTCTTGACCTTAAAAACTGAAGTGCTTTCCATCCTTTTATCCTCTCCAGACAGAGAAAGAAAGGATTTTCTTTAAAACACAACACCTACTTACCCCGTGAAGACTGACAACGAGTTCCGTGACTGTCTTCTTAGCCTTTCATCTTCAGTTTTAATCTAAACTGAACAAAGAGATACATCACAGAAACATGTTCTTCAGCCCACCGAGTCAGTGTCGACCACCGATCCCCGTACACTAACACTATCCTACACACACAAGGGACAGTTTACAATTTTTACCGCAGTCAATTAACCTACAAACCTGTTTAAGAAGGAACTGCAGATGCTGGAAAATCTTCCTTCGCGCCATAGATGCTGCTGCACCCGCTGAGTTTCTCCAGCACTTTTGTCAACCTACAAACCTGCACGTCTTTGGAGTGTGGGAGGAAACTGGTGCACCTGGAGAAAACCCATGCCATCACAGGGAGAATGTACAAACTCTGTACAGACAGCACCTGTAGTCAGGATCAAATTCTGACTTTGTAAGGCAGCAACTCTTACACTGTGCCACCGTGTCGCCCCACAGCAGAGCCAGTTCAGTTTGTCCAGTCTGTATGTTGACATGCAGGCATTCGTGATTTGTTGCCTGTATAAACTGTAAACGTGTTTGACAACGTGTTTCACAAGAGGCTGCAGAAAGAATCAATGAATGGTGAATTTAGAGGGAAATGTTGGATTGTGATAGTGGGGATGATGGAATGTGGATTGTACGGCACTTCTTATATCAGATACTTTATCAATAACACCACGGAGACAGGATTTTGAAACAACTGCTTTTCCTGATGTTACTGGATGCAGAGCCATGAAACTGAGTTTTGTTGATTCTACTATGTGCAGGACAGCGTAATCAATTAGCAAAATAGAACTCATCCAAATGTGTTTGAAGAAACTGTACCCGACCTATTAGTGGACAGATTGGAAGTTGGTGATAGTACATATTGAGAGCCAAATCAATAGTCAGACAATTAAGCCAGAAGGGTAGCATTATATAATTAAGCATCATTGCACTAGAATACTGTTAAGTTAGCCACATGTTCTGAATCCACAAGGCATGGAATTCACATAATTTGGAGCATTGTGTTTGGTTTTGGTCACCTTGCACTAGGAAGGATGTTGTTAAACTGGAAAGTGCAAAGTGAGGATACATAGAAAATATGTGGAGGAGGTGGCCATTCACCCCTTCGAGCCATTATTGTGATCATGGCTGATCGTCCCCTATCAATAACCCGTGCCTGCCTTCTCCCCATATCCCTTGACTCCACTAGCCCCTAGAGCTCTATCTAACTCTCTTTTAAATCCATCCAGTGACTTGGCCTCCACTGCCCTCTGTGGCAGGGAATTCCATAAATTCACAACTCTCTTAAATGACCTCCCCTTTATTCTAAGCCTGTAGCCCCTGGTTCTGGACTCGCCCAACATTGGGAACATTTTTCCTACTTCTTGCTTGTCCAGTCCTTTTATAATTTTATATGTTTCTATAAGATCCCCCCTCATCCTTCTAAACTCCAGTCTTTTCAATCTTTCCTCATATGAAAGTCCCGCCATCCCAGGGACCAATCTCGTGAACCTACGCTGCACTGCCTCAATCACAAGGATGTCCTTCCTCAAATTAGGAGACCAAAACTGTACGCAATACTCCAGATGTCAGAGCCCTATACAACTGCAGAAGAACCTCTTTACTCCTATGGATGTTTTCAGGAATTGAGGGGCTGAGCTATAGGGAGAGATTGGGCAGGCCAGGACTTGGAGTGGAGGAGAATGAGGTGATCTTGTAAAGGTATATAAGATCATGAGGGAGACGAATAGGGTGAATAGGGCAGAGTAATTTACCCAGAGTGGGGGAATCAAGAACCAGGGTACATAGGTTTAAGGAAAGAGAGGAAAGATTTAATGGGAACCTGAGGGGCAACTTTTTTACAAAGGGAGTGGTGGATATATGGAACGACCTGCCAGAGGAGGTAGTTGAGGCAAGGTCAGAAGTGCTGGAGTAACTCAGCAGATCAAGCAGCATTTCTGGAGAACATGAATTGCTGATATCTCAGGTCAGGACCCTTCTTCAGACTTAAGAAGGACCTTCCCCAGTCTGAAGAAGGGTCCCAACCTGAAACGCCACCTACCCATGTTCCCCAGAGATGCTGTCTGTCCTGTGGAGTTACTCCAGCACCTTCTGTCCTTTTAGGGAGTAAATCCCAATGGTTTTAATATAAGAGCCGCAAGCTTCCAACCAAGTTCCAGCCCAATAACCTACACCATGCTTTAAACATTAAAATATTAATAAGCATTGGGTAATTGAAAAAAAGGCATCTGATTTTAAACTGAAAATTAAGAGGAAGCCTCTTACTGGTTAAGTAGTCTGTGCATAAATTCAGTTTGGTTTAGAGGTAAATTGTTATTCGGTCTTGCATAACATTGCCTATTTCTTTTCTGAATGTTATGTTTGAAAATAACTGAGATCTGTAATCCTGGCCCAGAGGCCCCAGGGTGACATAGTGGTGCAGTGGTAGATTTGCTGCCTTACAGTGCCAGAGAGCATACAGACTGTATGGTCGTGAGAGGTCTCCTATGCTCATGAGAGGTCACCCGCGACATGTTGGAAGGGATCACTATGGTCGTGAGAGGTCTCCTATGGCCATGAGAGGTCTCCAAAGAGTTGTAGCATCTTTCTGGTTGCCGCTAAATTTTCTACATGTTGAAAATTTTGTTGACCTATCACGGGTGCCGGCAGTCGCCTGTAAAAGTCGCGTAAGTAGGACAAGCCCTTTAAGGGTTAGCCATTTATAATGGAGATGAGGAAACATTTTTTCTCACAGAGAGTTGTGAGTCTGTGGAATTCTCTGCCTCAGAGGGCGGTGGAGGCCGGTTCTCTGGATACTTTCAAGAGAGAGCTAGATAGGGCTCTTAAAGATAGCGGAGTCAGGGGATATGGGGAGAAGGCAGGAACGGGGTACTGATTGGTGATGATCAGCCAAGATCACATTGTATGGCGGTGCTGGCTCGAAGGGCCGAATGGCCTACTCCTGCACCTATTGTCTGTTGTCTATAATTCCTTTAGTCAGACTGTGGTGAATCTGTGGAAATCTTTGCCTCTTGCACCTTAAATTACCTGTGGAGGCCAAGTCATTAGGTATTTGTAAGGCGGAGATTGACAGATACTTGATCAGTAAGGGTGTCTATTGTTATGGGGAGAAGGCAGAAGAATGGGGATGAGAGGTAAAGGTAGATTAGCCACGATTGAATAGCGGAGTGGATTCGATGGGCTGAATGGTCTACTTCTACTCCAATGATTTATGGACTTATGGCACGAGAAATAAGGTTGCCCTATGGAATTCCATATTTTTGTCTCGATTTTCAACATTACTGATCTGAAAAATGACAGTCCTTGTTTACTCACAGCACAGCCAGCTTTTACTAGCACTATTTCCCCTGAAACCACGCTATTTAAGGGGCCAATCACACTCAAACTGCACTCTTTGCCAGGCAATTCCACAGCACTGAATCCTCGCTGTTTAATCTACGCACAGCTCACACTTAAAGCTACACTTAACCAACTGCATTTCTGGCCTCAAAACTGACTTCCAATAAGTATTTAACTATACCGAACATTCCTGCTATATGGCAAGCTAGTTAAAACACAGGCAGCCAGGAGACCAGATGAGAGAATACATAGCAGAATGCATCACCAAAGACCTAATCTATTGGGTCCCTCTCACACAAGAAGCCTCGTCCCCCAACACAACCCGTTCCCCAACACAATATTCTACCACCCACCCATTCCCCTAATGCAACCCGTTCCCCCAATGCAATATTCCACCACTAACCCATTCCCCCATATTCCAGCACTCACCCATAGTCCCCAACAGTGAAGAGGCGTATCCCCCAGCACTGCCTCCCCCTCCTTTTGCTTCGAGGACTTTAAAAAAGAATGTAATTGCCCCCTCCCCCGCCTGTTCAGCTAAAAACCTGCTGGACGGACTGAGTGTTCCTCGATTGCTGAATTTGCTAAACTTGAAAGCTGCTAAATTTGTCAAACGAATTTCTAAAGTAAAAAATCATGAATAACTTGTGAAATATAGCACCAGTCTGAACGAAACTTGACACAGACCACCGCAGGACAATGGTCAGGTGGTGCAAAAATGTTTAGCACCATCGTGTATCATTTTGGCGTAATTTCAGGATCACTTGTAATTAGATAGATAGATAGACAGATGGATAGATAGATAGATAGATAGATAGATAGATAAATAGATAGATAGATAGATAGATAGATAGATAGATAGATAGATAGATAGATAGATAGATAGATAGATAGATAGATAGATAGATAGATAGATAGATAGATAGATAGATAGACAGACAGACAGACAGACAGACAGACAGACAGACAGACAGACAGACAGACAGACAGACAGATACAAGACTTTAGAAGGATGATAGGGGATCTTATTGAATGTTATTAAGGGTTTGGAAACGATAGAGGCAGGAAACATGTTCCCGATGTTGGGGGGTCCAGAACCAGGGGCCACTGTTTAAGAATAAGGGGTAAGCCATTTAGAACGGAGATGAGAAAACACTTTTTCTCACAGGGAGTTGTGAGTCTGTGAAATTCTCTGCCTCAGAGGGCGGTGGAGGCCGGTTCTCTGGATACTTTCAAGAGAGAGCTAGATAGGGCTCTTAAAGACAGCGGAGTCAGGGGATATGGGGAGAAGGCAGGAAAGTGGTACTGATTGGGATGATTAGCCTTGATTACATTGAATAGCGGTGCTGGCTCGAAGGTCCGAATGGCCTACTCCTGCACCTATTGTCTATTGTATATTGTCTATTGTCTATGAGACGAGAGTTATAGTAATATATAAATAGATAGGACTGATAAGGCCACATTTGGAGTATTCTGTTTAGTTTTGGTCACCATGTTATAGTAAAGATGTTATCGTGCTAGAAAGGATTCGGAGAAGATTTACCAGGATGTTGCCAGGACTTGATCTTATAGAGGTGTACAAAATTATGAGAGGAATAGATCAGGTAAATGCACAGAATCCTTTACCCAGAGTAGGGGCATTGAGAATCAGAGAACATAGGTTTAAGGTGAGGAGGAAAAGATTTAATGGGAAACTGAGGGATAACCTTTTTATACAAAGGGTGGTAGGTATGTGGAACAAGCTGCCGGAGGAGGTAGTTTGGGCAGGTACTATCGCAACGTTTAAGAAATATGTAGACAGGTACATGGATAGGATAGGTTTAGAGAAATAAGGGCCAAAAACTAGCAGCTGGGACGAGTGTAAATGGAGCAAGTTGGTCGGCGTGGGCAAGTTTGGCCAAAGGACCGATTTCCACACTGTATGACTATATGACTTGATGACTCAATGACATTGGTTAAACCACATTTGGAGTATTGTGTGCAGTTCTGAATGCCCCATTACAATAAAGTTGTGGAGGCTTTGAAGAAAGTGCAGAGAAGGTCTTGAACACAGAACATAGAACAGCACAACACAATAATGGGCCCTTCAGCCCACAAATATTGACGCCGAACATTATGTTAAGTTTACCAGAGTGCTGAGGTCTGAACAAGGGTCCTGACCTGAAATGTCATCTATCCATTTTCTCCAGAGATGCTGCCTGTCCTGCTGAGGTACTTCAGCATTTTGTGCTCATCTTTTCCAGAATGCTGCCAGGCTTACTGACTTTCAGCGACAGGGAGAGGTTGGATAGACTTAGATTGTTTTCTCTGGAACGACAGAGGTTGAGGGGAAACTTCATAGAACTATATAAAATGATGAGAGGCATGGATAGGGTAGACAGTCAGAACCTTTTTCCTAGGGTAAAAATGTCTAACACTACAAGGCCCAGCAATAAGGTGAGAGGGAGAAAGTTTAATAGAGATGAGTGGGGCAAGTTTTTTACACACAGAGTGATGGGGGCCTGGAACGCATTGCAAGGGGTAGTGGTGGAGGCAGATACGATAGTGGTGTTTAATTAGCTTTTAGAGAGGCACATGGAAGTGCAGGGAATATAGGGATATGGATCATGTACAGGCAGATGAGATCAGTTTAACATGGCATCATGCTCAGCACAACGATTGTGGTCCGTAGGGCCCGTTCCTGTGCTGTACTGTTCTACGTGCCACGTTCTATGTTCAATGCTTAGAGGGGCACATCAACATGTTCAAAGGAGAAAGGACTACACTGACCATCCTTCATCAAGACAGTCCCCATTGAGATCTGTGGCATCCTGTAATCTCAAATCCAGGTTCATACACGTTTCTCGAATAGTCTCACTCAAGATTGCAGTCACTCTTGCGGGTTCTGCTTCTGATCTCTGCCACATCTGTTGGTTTGCTGTCCACTGTATCATTGGGGAACTCATCCAAGCTCAACACTCAGAGAAAGAAAACCATCTCCCTTTCCTACTGCCCAGAGGTTGGACGTAAATGGTTGCTAGTGCAAGTCCACCACCAATTTTCCAGCAACTAATCGGCTTCTGTAAATTGCATACTTGCCCTTATGTGTAGGATAGTGATAGTGTACGGGATGAACACTAGTTAGCATGGAATCAATGGGACAAAGGGCATGTTTCTATGCAGTATCTCTAAAGTCTAGTTTAGTTTAGTTTATTGTCACGTGTACCGAGGTACAGTGAACAGCTTTTGTTGTGTGCTAACCAGTCAATGGAAAGACAATACATGATTGCAATCGAGCCATCCACAATGTGCAGATACATGATAAGGGGAATAACATGAAGTCTAAAGAACAACCATGAAATTAATTTCCATCAGTTTGGTTCATGATCCTCAACAATACTTGCAATTGTGGACACATTGAATAGTCTTTAAAAATTCAATGACATCACCTGAGGAACCAGTTTATGAAAATTGTACTTTGGTGATGCAGGGATTGAAATAATAATCAACATAATTCCTGCAAACATGCAGAGGTGCAAGTGTATTCTATATGTGTTGGTGCAGAATTTTTAATAAAACGATACACACAAAAGTCTTCAGTCTGGCCGGGTTGCAAAAGTCATAGGAGCAGAATGAGGCCATTCAGCCCATCAAGTCTCCGTCATTCAATTATGGCTGATCTATCTTTCCCTCTCAACCCCATTCTCCTGCCATCTTCCCATAACATTTTCAAGCCTAATATTCCACCCGCCCTCAAATATTCAAAGCAGAAAAATAAATTACAATTATTTATTTTATTTCAGTTTCATAGAATATCATATCATGCAATATGTGAGATTAGCAACTTGGTGAGGTTTTTGCAGAATGAAAAAAATATCTAATACCTGAAAAAAAAATGCTGTCTATTCTGTCAGGATACTAAAATTGTATTGTGTAAATAATATACTCTTTCATAGAGCTATTCTAATCATTGTCAAATCAACTGAGGTCACAAGTCAGCTTTTATAGAGTGAAATGAGCTCACAAATGCATGATTCCACATAAGACTTTGTTTATATCGGGTGATGAAAGGATGTTTGCAAGTAAATCAATGGTAATACTGACATATACAGCATCTGAGAGCACTGGATCACTTATCACATTGATTTGCTCTGCAACATAATATGAAGACTACACACAGGAACTTTAGTAAGTTAGCCTACAAATTAACTCATTTGATATTGACCTTTCAATTCCAACTGTATTATAGTGCCTTGAATGATTAATGGAAAGAACTTTCAACGAAGGGAACATTTGTTTTGCTGGATGGTTTTCTTGAAAATACTGTATCTATTCTGAGTTGGCAAATACAAAGGTACAAGTCAGCAGTATGGTTGTCCTTAATTCTGAGATTTGGATCAATTGAAATGAATTCCTGTCTTAGTTCAATGGTATTCGGTGATGCCGATTTTCTTTTTTTTTTTTTTTAATTTTTTTAATTTTTATAATACAACTTAGGAGATAGGTCCGTAGGTAAGAAAACAAAACTATTCGTCTAGTCCTGGGTTCAAGCTTCCGTCGAGCCTCAGCGCTGGCCCATTCTACCCCTTCAAATAATCTATGAACGGGGACCATATTCTAATAAATAATTCAGGTTTGTCAATTAAGACAAATCTAATTTTTTCCAGATTTAAGGTCTCCGACATCTCCATAATCCACATTTTAATTGTAGGGGATGCAGGGTTTTTCCAAAATATTAATATTAGTTTTTTTTTCCCAGTTATGATACTATAATCCAGGAAATTTATTTGGTTTATTGTCAGTTTTAGGTATTGTTCAGATATGCCCAATATTATTAATTTAGGATCAGTTGAATATTAACCACTACGGAAATAATTTAAAAAATATCCACCCAAAATGTTTTAATTTTTATGCAATTTACAAAGGTATGGGTTAAATTAGCCTCAGAGTATTGACATTTATCGCAGATAGGAGAGATATTAGGAAAAATTCTGTTTAATTTTGTTTTAGAATAATACAATCTGTGTAATATTTTAAATTGTATTTAAGAATGTCTGGCATTTAACGAACATTGATGTATATGTTGTAGGCTTTCATCCCAAATATCTTTCGTTATGGGTTGAACTAATTCATTTTCCCATGCTTGTCTATGTGATTCCGTTGATGGATTCTCACTATCTAACAGAATATTGTAAATATATGATATTAATTTGACTGTGTTGGGATGTTTATTCAAACATTCATCTAGAATCTCTGGCTCTCTAATTCTGTATTCTTGTGTATGTGATTTAACATAATCTTTCAATTGTAAATATCTAAAAAACTATTTGAATGTAATCCATAATTCTGTTGTACCTCCAGAAACGAGAGGAACATACCATTTCTATAAAGATGTCCTATTTTTTTAATTCCATAGTTTTTCCATTGTGTGAAGCCTTTATCCAATACCGAAGGCTTAAATGAAGGGTTATTTGCAATAGGGAGTGAAAGTGATAAATTATCCAGTTTTAATGTCTTTTTTATTTGTTTCCAAATTCAAATACCGCTATGTATTATTGGATTTTCACTATAGATCTTTTTGTTCAATTTTGTAGGGGATAGGAGAATCGGATCAATTTCAAATGGCAAACAGTCCTCCTTTTCCATCTTTAACCAGTCTGGTTGTTGATCCATATCTTCCGACCAGAAATGTAAGTTTTTGACATTGACTGCCCAGAAATAAAATAAGAAATTTGGTAAGACTAATCCTCCATTCGTCTTAGATTTACATAAGTGTTTTTTACTTATTCTGTGATTCTTATAATTCCAAATAAAACTTGTTACAATAGAGTCAATGTTTTAAAAGACATTTTTAGGGATTGTCGATGCCGATTTTCTTATCTGACATTGGGACGTTGGAATGGTTTCTTTCAGTGAGGCTGACCCATGCTAGGATCTGGGAGCACTGACATTAAGGGATGAAAAGTGAAAGTATAAGGGGCATTCATTGAAACTAACCAAATAATGAAAGGCCTGGATAGAGTAGGTGTAGAGAGGATATTTCCAGTGGGAGAGTCTAAAACCAGTGGCCATAGCCTCCGTATAAAAGGATGTTCTCTTAGAAAGAAGATGACGAGGAGTTTCTTTGGTCAGACAGTTGTGAATTTGGGGAATTCATTGCCACAGACATCTGTGGAGACCAAGTCAATGGATATTATCAAGGTGGAGATTGAGAGATTCTTGATTAATACGGGTGTCAGGGGTTATGGGGAGAAGGCAGGAGAAAGTGGCTGTGAGGGAAAGATAGATCTGCCATGATCGAATAGCATGATTGATGGGCCAAAAGCCTAATTTTGCTCCTATAACTTATAAACTTATGAACTTTATGAACTTATATCTCCTTGTTGAGGAACACACATTTGAAAGCAAATTAGCTTTATCAGATATTTTATCATACTCAAAGAGTCTTACAGCATGGAAACAGGCCCTTTGGCTCAACTTGCCCACACTCACCAGCGTGTCCCATCGACACTAGTCCCACCTGCCTGCATTTGGCCCATCCCTCTAAACCTGTCCTATCCATGTTCTGTCCAAAGGTTTCTTAAGCATTGCAATAGTACCTGCCTTAACTACATCCACTGCCAGCTCGTTCCATTTACCCACCACCCTCTGTGTGAAAATGTTACCACACAGGTTGCTATTAAATCTCCTCCCCCCTCACATTTCATATCATTAAGCTGCAAAATATAGGGGGACTTGAATCAGTTGCAATTCAAATCTATTTATCTACCAAAATCTTTCAACATCTTTTATATTCAGGATGTACAGATTGAAGAACTCCTAATGTTGGAAATATGGCAGACCAGCTGTCTATTCCACTTGGGTTCCATATGTCTTTATACTTGCAATAACCTGCATTGAGGGCTTTATTACACATGAATTTCAAATTTATTTATTTACCGAAAGCTTTCACGACATTATTCCTTTTGAATTGATTGTACCTGTACATTTATGCTGGAATTATAACCTCAGCCTGGGATTAAAAATGCATTGTTTTCTTTAAATACTTTTTGTGGATAATGATATTTGCGATTATTGTTGTATTTAAATTCATGCTGATTGCTGTAAATTAATCATTATGCAGAATTAAACATCACAAATTGGCATATTAATGTCAATCCGGCATGTCTGTAAGATTTGTGCTTTAGAACTCTGCAAATACCATCAATATATTTCTACTCATACATTTAAAACACAAACTTTACATATGAGAATGTTCAAAATAAACATATCAAATTAAAATAAATGATGGGAAATAATTTCAACATGAATCATATGTTATATTTCTGTAATGGTGGGCTTCAGTTACAAGACTGGCTTATTTTCCATAATTTCCATATCTCTTGGGGGCCCTCATTCAAGTGGTTTAAGGTGAGAGGGGAAAGATATAATAGGAACCCGAGGGGCAACTTTTACACAGAGGGTTGTAGGTATATGGAGATCAGAGGATGGTGGGTATGTGGAATGAACTGCCAGAGGAATTAGCTGAGGCAGGTACTGGCGCAACATTTGGACACAACATAGATGGGAAAGGTTTAGAGGGATATGGGCCGAACGCAGGCAAGTGGGACTGATGTAGATTGGTTTGCATGAATGAGTCAGGCTGAAGGGTTTGTTTCCATGCTGTATGACTCTATGACTCTATGTGGTCTCAGAGAAAAACTGGCCTCTCCCATCGAATGTTCATCTTTTCCCCTCAGTTATGCAGCAAAAAAGTTACGTGAAATAAGGATATCAAGCTAAGAGTCAAGAGTGTTTCAGTTGCTTAATGCCCTACCTTCTCCTTTACACCTTGACCTGCATGCTTGCTGATCTATATTGGTTCCCAGATCATATCATGAAATGCAAAAAGCCAAATAAATATGACGAAAACTACAACAACGATTCTGGTCATATATTACGATAATTAACTCCCGAAAGTACTTGGTAAGTAGAAGCTTTATGATCTTCCAGGTGTATTAAGGTCAAATTTGACTGATCAATTGAGAGGAAGATTTTAGAGATTCAGCACGGAAACAGGCCCCTTGGCACCACCCAGTCTACGTCGACCAGTGACCACCGTGTACAGTAGCTCTATACTACACACTAGGGACTTCTTCTTCTTTCGTGCAGCGTGCACAGCCTAAAGTTGTAGGACAAACTTGTTCTATTTTGATCTTCTGTTTGTGCACGTCGAGTTGATTGCATTAGTTGAAACAGGGCGGACCACGTCAAGGTTGCAATCTTGAAGCATACAAATTAGCCAGAAAAAGCAGCCTACCAGAGGACTGGGAGAAATTCAGAGTCCAGCAGAGGAGGACAAAGTGCTTAATTAGGAAAGCGAAAATAGATTATGAAAGAAAACTGGCAGGGAACATAAAAACGGACTGCAAAAGTTTTTATACGTATGTGAAGAGAAAAAGGTTAGTTAAAACAAATGTAGGTCCCTTGCAGTCAGAAACTGGTGAATTGATCATGGGGAACAAGGACATGGCAGAACAATTGAATAACTACTTTGGTTCTGTCTTCACTAAGGAAGACATAAATAATCTGCTGGAAATAGCAGGGGACCGGGGGTCAAATGAGATGGAGGAACTGAGTGAAATCCAGGTTAGCAGGGAAGTGGTGTTAGGTAAATTGAATGGATTAAAGGCCGATAAATCCCCCGGGCCAGATAGGCTGCATCCCAGAGTACTTAAGGAAGTAACCCCAGAAATAGTGGATGCATTAGTGATAATTTTTCAAAACTCTTTAGATTCTGGAGTAGTTCCTGAGGATTGGAGGGTAGCTAATGTAACCCCACTTTTTAAAAAGGGAGGGAGAGAGAAAATGGGGAATTACAGACCAATTAGTCTAACATCAGTAGTGGGGAAAATGCTAGTCAGTTATTAAAGATGGGATAGCAGCACATTTGGAAAGTGGTGAAATCATTGGACAAAGTCAGCATGGATTTATGAAAGGTAAATCATGTCTGACGAATCTTATAGAATTTTTCGAGGGTGTAACTAGTAGAGTGGATAAGGGAGAACCTGTGGATGTGTTATATCTGGACTTTCAGAAGGCTTTCGACAAGGTCCCACATAAGAGATTAGCATACAAACTTAAAGCACATGGTACTGGAGGTTCAGTATTGATGTGGATAGAGAACTGGCTGGCAGACAGGAAACAAAGAGTAGGAGTAAATGGGTCATTTTCAGAATGGCAGGCAGTGACTAGTGGGGTACCGCAAGGCTCAATACTGGGACCCCAGCTATTTACAATATATATTAATGATCTGGATGAGGTATTGAATGCAACATCTCAAAGTTTGCAGATGACACGAAGCTGGGGGGCAGTGTTAGCTGTGAGGAGGATGCTAGGAGGCTGCAAGGTGACTTGGATAGGTTGGGTGAGTGGGCAAATGCATGGCAGATAAATGTGAGGTTATCCACTTTGGTGGCAAAAACAGGAGGGTAGACTATTATCTGAATGGTGGCCGATTAGGAAAAGGGGAGATGCAACGAGACCTGGGTGTCATGGTACACCAGTCATTGAAAGTAGGCATGCAGGTGCAGCAGGCTGTAAAGAAAACGAATGGTATATTGGCATTCATAGCAAAAGGATTTGAGTACAAGAGCAGGGAGGTTCTACTGCAGTTGTACAGGGTCTTGGTGAGGCCACACCTGGAGTATTGCGTACAGTTTTGGTCTCCTAATCTGAGGAAATACATTCTTGCCATAGAGGGAGTACAGAGAAGGTTCACCAGACTGATTCCTGGGATGGCAGGACTTCCATATGAAGAAAGACTGGATAGACTCGGCTTGTACTCGCTGGAATTTAGGAGATTGAGGGGGGATCTTATAGAGACTTACAAAATTCTTAAGGGGTTGGACAGGCTAGATGCAGGAAGATTGTTCCCGATGTTGGGGAACTCCAGAACAAGGGGTCACAGTTTAAGGATAAGGGGGAAATTCTTTTAGGACCGAGATGAGAAGATCATCTTTTACACAGAGAGTGGTGAGTCTGTGGAATTCTCTGCCACGGAAGGTAGTTGAGGCCAGTTCATTGGCTAGAGGGAGTTAGATATGTCCCTTGTGGCTAAAGGGATCAGGGGGTATGGAGAGAAGGCAGGTACAGGATACTGAGTTGGATGATCAGCCATGATCATATTGAATGGCGGTGCAGGCTCAAAGGGCCAAATGGCCTACTCCTGCACCTATTTTCTATGCTTCAATGATTCTATACCCCACACTAGGGACAATTTATTATTTTACCGAAGTCAATTAACCTACAAACCTGTACGTCTTTGGAGTGTGGGAGGAAACCAGAGCTCCAGGAGAAAACCCACTTGGTCACAGGGATAACTTACAAACTCCGTACAGACAGGATAGTCGGGATTGAACCCGGGTCTCTCGTGCTGTAAGGCAACAACTTTACCGCTGCACTACTGTGCCGCCCCAAAAGCTCTGAGCACCTCTCATTTTAACCGCAAGGAGAGACAAGACTTCACTGCAACCTCGGGGTTCTTTTACAGGAACTTACAATGTTAAAATTAATTCAATCTAATCCTGCTCCACTTACGGTTAACATTGATGCATCTGAAGAAGGGTCTCGACCCGAAACATCACCTATCCATGTTCTCCAGTGATGTGCCTGACCTGCTGAGTTACTCCAGCACTTTGTGTCCTTCAATGTGTGTATGGTTGAAATTTTATTTATGTGGGAAGGGGAATGGAGTAAATACAGTTTAAAGTTTACATGCGAATAATAATATTTTGCAGATTTTTGAATATGGTGAAAAATTCAGAAATATTAAATCAATTTCTCTTTAGAGATAGATGCTATCAGACCTTCCAACTATTTCCAGCGTTTTCTGCTTTTGGTTCAAACTTCCCTGCCTACATTATGTTAGTTTCACATTATCTCAGATTTTATTCCTTTAGCTGGTCCTGAATAATTGAGAAACTGTGTCATTATTTCAGAATAATCACATTGTATGTGTCGATTGAGGGCTTCCTCTATGAATTGCTTTGCTTCTGTGACAAAACATAAACAAGGTCAATGAAGAGCAAGCATATGTTCTATACTCTGTTTCTCAAGTTTAATATTAAGCTTTGTTGTGGCTGATTGTCGGAATATTCACTGATCGGATGTAGAAGACAGAAACCTCCAGATTCAGGAACTGTTTCTTCCCAACTGTTATTAGGCAGCTGAACCGTCCCGTGAGCAACTAGCAAGCAGTCCTGACCTCCCATCTATCTTTGGTAGCTGCACAGTGACACAGCGGAAGACCCGAATTCGATCCTGACTACGGGTGCTGTCTGTACAGAGTTTGTACGTTCTCCCCGTGACCATGCCGGTTTCCTCCCACACTCCAAAGATGTACAAGTTTGTAGGTTAATTGGCTTCGGTAAAGATTGTGAATTGTATGAGTGTATGGAATAGTATTAGTGTGCAGGGATCGTTGGTTGGCACTGACTCGGTGGGCCGAAGGGCCTGTTCCTGCGCTGTACCTCTAAACTAAACTAAACCATTGCTGACCTTTGAACTTTCTTTAATCTGATTTACCGGGCTGCTGTAAATGTTATATTTTTGCAGTAAATGTTGTACCTTTTATCATTCATCTTTTCATTGTGGATGTCTTGATTGTAACCTTGTATCGTCTTTTCTCTAACTGAATAGCACGCAAACAGAAGTTGCACACTGTATCTCAGTACACGTGACAATAATACTAAACTAAACTAAACCTTCAAGTTGAACCTTCAGGCTTTTTAGCATTAAGGTAAGTTGACTTTCGTAAGTCTAACGCAAAATGAGGTTTATGATCTGAGCCAGTGTCCTAATTGTAAATAGGAGTGCTGAAGCCCACACAACAGAGATTTTCTAGCTTTCATCACTTAAGAGCGAGGTCTTGAGGACTATTGATCCTGAAATTGATGGGATTTTCCATGGAGATTGCTTGTTTTTTCAGCTCTGTTGTCACTGGAGTGGTTAAAGCTTTGTTTGTTTATTTTTGTCGTGAATGGCTCTTAATGGATTAGGCCCTGGCTGCTTTGCCAAAAGCAGTAACTGACCTTTCGAAACATCCCTGAGCAACCTTAAGAAAGCAAGCGAAAAAACCTTCCACTTCGGAAAGTGTCGCTTTGTTGTAAGGCTTTAGCAGTTCAAAGGGGGAATTGATACCAAACTGTTTGCAAATCAGGGAGTGAAAAAAAAGGATACGAATACGATAAACTAAAAACTGTTCAAGTTGCTTCCGTCATCAGCGGACTATTTTTGAAATGCAGATGTCACACATACATTTGCAAGCAGAATGATTGCACCACAGCCCATCTGCATTCACCGTCTTTTCTGTAGTTTCCTGTGGCAAAATCCAATCCAAAGTGGCCTATCTGGCCACGATTGATTTTAGTTTAGTTTAGTTTAGTTTAGAGATACAGCGCGGAAACAGGCCCTTCGGCCCACCGAGTCTGCACCGACCAGCGATCCCGGCATAAGGCCAATTTACACATACACCAAGCCAATTATCCTACATACCTGTACGTCTTTGGAGTGTGGGAGAAAACTGAAGATCTCGGAGAAAGCCCACGCGGTCACGAGGAGAATGTACAAACTCTGTACAGACAGCACCCATAATCGGGATCGAACCCGGGTCTCCTGCACTGCACGCACTGTAAGGCAGCAACACCACCACTGTGCTATCGTGCCACCCTAATTCTGTATGCAACGAGCTTCAGAGGGTTGGCCAAAATTGCAGGACAATGCAAATTAATTTCAAAGGATAAGACATTAATAGAATGTTGAACTGGGTAACTATTATAAACTTAAATATAGTAAAAATATACCAAGTGAAGCATCTCTGTAGTGTCAGAGAGAGTAGATGTGTGTGTATATGGAAAATAAATTGTGTTTTAAGCAGTGCTTTGTAACTCTGTCAGCAGCCTATGTGTGGTGACTCTTTGCATCCTTTGTGTTCGGTATGCAAAAACAAAGAATTTCACTGTGGCATGTCACATTTGATAATAAAGTATTGATCTATTAATCCATCTCCACGTCTGATGGGTCACCTTTCAAGTATGCAGGGTCTTTGGGAAAAAATGCACAAAGTGCTGGAGTAACTCAGCGGGTCAGGCAATATCTCTGGAGCACATGGATACGTGGCGTTTCAGGCTGGGTTCCCTTCTCAGACTGAAGAAGGGTCCCGACCTGAAACATCACCTAGCCATGTGCTACAGAGTTGCTGTCTGACCTGCTGAGTTACTCCAGCACTTTGTGTCCTTTTGTGTGGACCAACATCTGCAGTTTCCTGTCTCTACATCAGGATTTTGGAAATCTAAATTTGGAGATGTGCTCTAGATGGCAAGGATCGCTATGTTTGAGATGTATGGTGGAGAAGATGAATACTTTCTTCCTCAATGACCTAATTAGTACAGCCTGCTTGAGGAATATGTGTTTGGAAGTTTATATTTGGTAATTTACAACTGCCACTGTGACAGAGTGGATGCATTCTCTTTGCCATATTACCAGCTCCTGGGCTAAAGTTGTGTTTTAGCACACAATCTAAACTAACTGCAAGAAATTGCAGAGAATTGTGCAGCCCAGACCATTACATAAACCAACCTCCCTTCCATTGACTCCATCCACACTTCACACTGCCTCGGCAAGGCCACCAGCATAATCAAGGACAAGTCTCACCCCGATCACTCCCTCTTCTCCCCTCTCCCATCAGGCAAGAGGTGCAAAAGTGTGAAAACACACACCACCAGATTCAGGGACAGTTTCTTCCCAGCTGTTATCAGGCAACTGAACCATTGTATCACCAACTAGAGAGCAAACATCAACCTCATTGGAGACCCTCAGACTATCTTTAATCAGACTTTTCTGGACTTATTTTGCACTAAACGTTATTCCCTTTATCCTGTATCTGTACACTATGGGTAGCTTGATTGTAATCATGTACAGTCTTTCCCTTGGATGGATAACACGCAACAAAAAGCTTTTCACTGTACCTCGGTTCAAGTGTCAATAAATTAAACTAAGCTAAACTAGACCAATAAACATGGGCCTAATAGCTTAATTCTGCCCCTATCAAGTCTGCTCCACCCCTCAACCATGGCTCATCTATTTTTGCACTCAACCCATTTCTCCTGTCTTCCCCCCATAACCTTGATGCCCTTACACATCAAGAAACTAGAACACGCAAGTGAAAAAATAGTGAGATGTCGATCTTATGTAGACAGGTGATATCAGTTTAACTAGGCATCATGTTTGGTACAAAACATTGTGGGCTGAGGGACTCGTTCCTGTGTTACATGTAGGAAGGAACTGCAGATGCTGGTTTAAATGGAAGATGGATGCAAAAAGCTCCAGTAACTCAGTGGGTCAGGCAGCATATCTGGAGAAAAGGAATAGGTAACGTTTCAGAACGAAATCCTTCTTCAGCTGTTCTGTATTCTACGTTCATTAAAGTGTCTTAGTTCACCAAGTAGGGTAAATATTTTGAGGCACTACGCACTGGCATATTTCTCATCCAACATCATTTTACGTTTAGCTGCATGTGAGCTTCTGTCTCCAAAGTTTTCTTTATGAAAATAGTGGAATTTTGAGTATATCTGCGCATTTAAGTCAGAAGTCGTCTGTTTCCTCCATTCTTTAAATGTAATAAATTAATTGGCATGCATTTAGGATATTGTTGATTGTCAACTTTATTTTGATTCTTTTGATCTACATTTGCAATTTTTCTAGCTTGGCAGAAAGGAGAAGGTATTACATGGCTTCATTGTATATCAGGTTCAATTAGTTTAGTTTAGTTTAGTTTAGTTCAGAGATACAGTGTGGACACAGGCCCTTTGGCCCACCGAGTCCATGCAGACAATGGATCACCAAAGCACACTAGTTCTATGTTACCCCACGCATTCACACCCGGCACACTTGGGGTAATTTACAGACCTGCACCTCTTTCGGATGTTGGAGGTATTTGAGGCACCCAGAGGAAACCCACATGGCACAGGGAGAACATGCCAACTCGACACAGATAGCAGCCGAGATAAGGATTGAACCCAGGTCTCTGGCGCTGTGAGGCTGCAGCACTATCAGTGATATAGACCACTGTGTTTGTGGTCATATGTCTCAAGACCAAATTGATGGTGATAATACTCTTAACAAGATATTTAAGCTAGGTGAGTATTCTAGTGTTGTGGTAAACCATGCCTTTGATGTCAGCATAGAAGGTTTTATTGTGCAGCTGCCAACATTGCGGTGTAACTGGTGCCAAGCCACTGTGTTTCAAAGATCGTCTTTTATTCATTTGACATTGCTTGTTATTTACGTTTTTACTTAAACGTTGTTGGTACTGTGGTTCTCATTTCTATTTTCTAAAGGTTCAAAAGAATTAACTGAAGAATTTGCAGTTCAGAGCAGTGGTAAACTGGACTATGTGACTGCAATTGAATGTTATACAATTGTATGTTCTCAAAGTGGAAGAAAGGACAGAATAATACGTTGGTTTGGAAAGGATACTGAAAACAGTCGTGGAGGAAACATGACGTTTCAGATCTCCTGCTAAATAGAAACTCTTTCTTCAGCTTGGAATTCTAGAGCTTTCCTGTATATTTTTAGATTACGGTGCTGGAGTAACTCAGTGGGACAGGCAGCATCTCTGGGGAATGTAGAAAGGTAACATTTTGGGTTGGGCGCTCTCTACAGTCTGCAAACGTCACCTATTCATGTTCCCCAGGATGCTGCCTAACATGCTGAGTTATCCCAGCACTTTATGTTTTGTTTTTGTTAAACAGCATCTGCAGTTCCTAATTTCTACGTATGAACGACATTCTCAGCAATTATACATACATTCCTTAGCATTTATTTGTTCGCATTCACAGAAATATCATTATACTAGGCACTCATGTGGTCCCCTGGGGTAATATCCCTTCCTTTGTTTGAGAGGCATCTCCACCACACGCCACCCCCCCACCCTCCACCCCTCAATGTCCATCAGTGGGAAGGATCCTAGACTGTGGTCCTCCCCCACAGAGCCTTGGCGTTGGCTGCACTGAAGCTTCAGTGCATCCCTCAGCACGTACTCCTGCAGTCTGGAGCGGGCCAGTTGGCAACATTCCCTGAAGGACATCTCACTCTGCTGGGATATCAACAAGGGGAAATGTCTGTAGTTTTTATATTTGCTTCATCAGTCACCTTTGAAACCACTAAATTAGAGAAGCTGCAAATCGCCTTTGATCGTGGGGGACTGCCTCTGAGAAAATACATCACTGAAGCATAACTCCCTTCTTCTGTGTTCAAATTCCCTTGCAATTAACAATAACCTTCTGATTTCCTTCATAGTAGCTGTACTGGCATTCCATTCCTTTGCAAATCATGTACTGAACTACCTAGATCTCCTTCAGCTTGGAGCTCTGCAAACGCCTCCTGTTTGTCCAGAGATGCTACCTGACCTGTTGAGTTACTCGTGCACTTTGTGTCCTTTTGAAGCTATCTCACGTATTGAATGTACTGGTGTACTGGTTATAGTTCGCTTGGTGGGATAAATAACCAGCCAAAATATTTCGCTGACCTAAAATTGCTGGAAATTCTCAGCAGGTCAGGCAGGTTCTGTAGGAAGGGGAACCAGATATCAGAAAAGCTTTGGAAAAGTTAAGTTTAGTGCATTGATACAGAGAAATAGCCCGGAAACAGGCCATACGGCCCACCAAGGTACAGTGAAAAGCTCACTAACTAGTGAGCGGAAAGACAATACATGATTACATCGAGCCATCTGCAGTGTACAGATGGATGATAAAGGGAATAATGTTTAGTGCAAGATAAGGTACAGAAGACAATCTGAGGGTCTCCAACGAGGTATATAGTAACTCAGGACTATTCCCTAGTTGTTGATAGGATAGTTCTGTTGCCTGATAACAGCTGGAAAGAAACTGTCCCTGAATCTTTAGGTGTGTGTTTTCATACTTCTATACCTCTTGCCTGATGGGAGGGGGGAGAAGAGGGAGCGACCGGGGTGAAACTCGTCCTTGTTTATGCTGGTGTCCTTGCCGAGGCAGTGTGAAGTGGACATGGAGCCAATGGAAGGTAGGTTGGTTTGTTTGATGGCCTGGGCTTCGTCCACAATTCTGTGCAATTTATTGCTGTCTTGCATGGAGCTGTTCGTAAGCCTTGCTGTGATGCACGCTGATAAAATGCTTTCTTCGACATATCTGTAGAAGTTGCTGAGAGTTAGTTTTGTAATTAAAAACGAATTTTATAATTAAAAAGTTTTCAGAGGAATGATTGAACCTGGTGAATGCATCTTATTATTGCGCAGTCCTTCGATGTTCTATGGTATTTGCTGTGTAATTTTTGCCTAACATTGCTTCTTCTAACTGCATCGAGCAATTTCCTATTCCTATTGGCCTGCATGGCCATTACCAGCTCTTTTTCTTTTATTAACAACATCAATAGCATTTCCCCCGCTGCTGAAACAAGTCTCTGATAGTGTTATATCTTTTTTGTGCCTTTGGGTATACCAGTCATAATAACCATTGTCTCCTTCAGGCCTTCAGGCCGTTACTTAACAAGTTCACATCTTTCCTTCAGGCCATTATTTAATAAGTTCACATCGTGCAAATGTTTGGAAAGATTTCAGGGAAGATCAAATAAGAAGTTTCCCAAAACTCATAAAGTAGTTTTGTTTAGTTGAGAGATATACAGCACGTAAACAGGCCCTTAGGCCCAGTGAGTCCGTGCCAACCGGCGATCCCCGTACACTAGCACTATCCTATGCACCAGAGACAATTTACAATTTTTAACTGAAGCCAATTAACCTAAAAACCTGAACGTCTTTGGACGGTAGGAGGAAACCGGAGCACCCTGAGAAAACCCACACGGTCACAGGGAGAACGTAGAAACTTTGTACAGACAGCACCCATAGTCAGTATCGAACCTGGGTCTCTGGCGTTGTAAGGCAACAACTCTACTGCTGTGCCACCATGCCTCCCCCAGCTCAAGTCTTAGACTGTTCAGAGAAAATCTCCTTTCTGTTAACCTTGAAAAGCCTACCAAGTACTTCTGCCATGAGGACCTGTTCCATTGTTCCACCATTACATGCACTCTCACACACAAGGAAGGCATCTGCCATGTACATTATAACAATCATGGTGAATCATTTCAATGAGATTAATGTTAAAATGTTTTACTGTTTTTACATTCACTTTAGTATTGAAAACAATCGCATCTAGTATGTTCAGAAGAAGCAGTCTTTCCATGTATTAGGTACATCTATAGGGAGAGGTTGAACAGGCTAGGACTTCATTCCTTGGAGCGCAGGGGAATGAGGGGCGATCTTATAGATGTGTGTAAGATCATGAGAGGAAGAGATTGGGTAAATGAGAGAAATAGATCGGGTAAATCAAGTATATTTGCCCAGCATAGGGGAATCATGAACAAGAGGAAATAGGTTTAATGTAAGGAGGCAAAGATGAGGGGTAAGCTTTTTGCACATAGGGTGATGGATATCTGGAATGAACTGCCAGAGGAGGTAGTTGAGACAGGGTACTATTGTTATGTTTATGAGAGTTTTGGAGAGGTACATGGACAGGATAGGTTTAGTAGGTTATGGATCAAGTGCAGGCAGGTGGGGCTAGTGTTGATGGGCATGTTGGCCAGCATGGCTAGTTAGGCCAAAGTGCCTGTTTCCACATAGTATGTATCTATGACTCCATGACATCTGAAAATTGCCTCACACAATACGTACTGATTGGTTAGCACCCAACAAAAGCTTTTCACTGAACCTCGGTACATGTGACAATAAACTAAACAAAATAGATGCAGATCCAAACTTTAATGTAGATACAATAAAATGTAGATATACTTTTGTTAGGCTCTGTGCAATTTACCATACCTTTTATTTTAATCTTATTTCAGAGAAGATCCACTTTAATATTAATATACCCTTATCTCTACTGATTTTTCGATATCCAGTTCCATTGCTAAATTGTGAAGCAAGTACAGTGATACAAAGAATGGTTTCACTATCATTTGCCATAATATTCATGGCAGATGGCTTTCATGGCTTATAGGGACTATTGTCAGCATTAGACCTCCACATTTGCTGGATCAATGAGTTGAAGAGAAAATAATTGTCACTCCATTAGGAACTAGAAGTGTTTCTGGACTGACCGAGTGACATCAGTCCATGTCTCATTATTGCTAGTTCACCTTTGATCAGTGTCATAAGCTAATTTGCCAAATCCTTGCACCGAATCATGTACGTTTTCTTGATCAATGATACTCCTAATTCCTTAGATAAATCAACGATAAGGCGTCCAACTCTGAAAGCTGGAAGAGGAAGAAAGGGAAAACGGAAGCAGATTTTCACATCACACCACAGTTTGCTATGATACAAACAAACCTCAATACCAATGATATTGCATTAAAAGCTGGAGATCGAGCTTAAGAAGTAGGTGATGTGATTAGTTTGTGAAAACATCCTTTGACTGAGTTTACAAACTTTGGATATGTTCACTAAGAATCTGAACCAGAAGTCAAGTTGTGCAACAACTATGTGTTCCACGGATGAAATGAAGCTGTTTTCTAAACACTCGTAAATTGGAATCGCAGCGATGGCACGCAATGTGTTTATATAACTTTCAGAGCTATTTGATGGCAAGAAACTTTCCAGAACCACAACCCTGCCAAATGCTTTCTAAACACTGTTAGAAATCTTTAGTTTAGGTTTTTAGTCTAGAGATACAGCGCAGAAATAAGGCCTTTCGGCCCACAGAGATCGCGCCGACCAGCGATCCCTGCTCCACAAGCACACGTTACACACTAGGTGCAATTTTTTTTTTTTTTAACCAAAGCCAATTAACCTACAAACCTGCCAAGGTCATGGGGAGAATGTACAATCTCCTTACTGACAGCACCAGTGATCAGGATCGAACCTGGGTCTCTTGCCCAGTAAGGCAGCAACTCTACCTCTGCACCGCCCTCTCAGGGTATACCTTAGGATCGTCGCCAACCTTGGGGGATAATCATAGCTAATTCTTTCCAGATAAAGAAGCAAAACCATGACCCCATTTTCTTTCTCCAAAATCTACCTTTCCTCAATATTTTATCTTGTTATTTTTGCAGAAGATCTGATACTTAGTTTTGCAATTTTGCAAGATATCTGGAAACTTCCCCAAACCATTCAGATTTTTAAATTAGACAAAAACGCTGGAGAATCTCAGCAGCTGAGAAAGCATCTATGGAGCGAAGGAAATAGGCAACGTTTTGGGGTCGAAACCCTTCTTCAGACTGAAGAAGGATTTCGGCCCAAAACGTTGCCTATTTCCTTCGCTCCATAGATGCTGCTGCACCCTCTGTGTTTCTCCAGCATTTTTGTCTGCCTTCGATTTTCCAGCATCTGCAGTTCCTTCTTAAACAGATTTTTAAATTATTTTGCTATTCACATATTTCGCATCAATCTGGGCAAGTTTGACTTTTCTCTCATTAAAACCAATTTATAAGTGGTAAGGGAATAAATCATAACCACACAAGAAAAGTAAAATAACATACAGTTCCACCTTCTTCTTTCCTTATAAAATTGTATGTCCGGTTGTCTGATGACTGCAACAATATCCTTCAGTCTTAAAATTATTGTCCATCACCATTCATGAGTGTAGATGAACAAATTATTCTTAAACAGTGATTCATCTAAATCTTATATTTTAAAAATATGT